>SIJG01000169.1:0-90539 GCA_023374025.1 Heterodera schachtii
TATTTCACATTTGACGGCGCATTTAGATTTTATCTTCGAGGCCGATCAGGCCAAGAGGGACATCAGATCTTCGACGAAATTGATGAAAAGCATGAATAGACTGCTGGGAGGCCTCCCGGCTCTCGACCAATGTCACCGGTCACGGTTAATTTCGGCATCTCACTGATGCGTTGCAACTGCCCGGAGAAGGGTCCTGGAGCAAAAAAACCCGTACCTCAACTAGCACCACTCGAGCTTGCTTGATGTTAAAGGTGAAAATGGCATGTGAGCTTGATGACTGATTGTTCATATTGGTCGCTGCGGTTGTTCGGTTTTGGGCACCAGTGGCCAACGCGGACAGAATGTCCGCTTGCGAAGTGACATTTCGCGATAATGTGACAAGCAGAGAAATTTCTTGGCTGGTCGGGTCCTTCTTGATCCTGACGGAGGATGAGGCGCGGCGGACCGTCTATGACAAGAGATCGATGAGTTCTTTGTTGTACACTAAAAATGGCATTTACTAAAATGGTTTTCTGACAATGAGTGTGTGAGAAATCAAAATTGGGCAATTTTCCAGTTTATCCCCCTCGAAAATATTTCTGACGAACGACTACCATCCTCAATAAACTGTGCTGACGCCTCAAAAGTGGAGATTATTTTGCCAGATCTGTGGGCCTGTTCATTTGTTGTGCCGTATTTGTTATGATACCCCTCTTCGCCGGATCGGCCTCTAAGATGGTGTCCATGGTGAATCAAAAATTTATTTATTTATTTTCTTGACAGAATTTTTGATTTTAAAAATTATCAATAATTTTACAATATAAAATTAATAAAAAATCCAATAGTAAATTCTTACAAATATTCATTTATTTTTTTGTATTTTGGAAATTAAAAGAGTAATTTAATGTTTGCAGTTTGTTTTAAATAGAAAATGCATTTTGTTTTTGTACATTTTTGTTTCAAATATAAATGAATGGCCATTTATAATCAAAAACTAATCATTTAAATTAAAAAAATTATAACATTTAAAGAATAATTTGAAGAAAATGAATTTATTCCTTTTTTTCTGTTTATTTTTAATTTTAATTGAAATTAGTCCAATTGAATCAGCTAATAAAAAATTTCATCAAAAGTCATTTGATCAAATATTTGGAAAAAATGCGAAGAAAAGAAAGAAGGAAATTTAGAGGAAAAAAGAGAAATAATTGAGAAATATTATAAATAAAAGAAAAAATAAGCAAAAAGGAAGAAAACATTCAACAAAACAATAGAATAAAATTGAAAGAAAAATAGCGAAAAAATTGGCACAAATCAAAAGAAAACATATAAATGGATTAAACAAATTGTTCTTCAAAAAAATAAATGTCATAAATCAAAAAGTGATGAATAAAAAAAATTGTTCAAAAAAGCAAAAAGGAGAAAGAAAAAAAGGAGAGAAAATGAAATTATATTGGGAAATAAAAAAGAAAATCCGAAAATTAGTGACATGGAAAATTTCTCAAATGCTGAAAATTCACCAACAGAGAATTTCAGAATGGAAAAAACAGTTTTGACTCTAAAGAAACAGCAGACGAAGCGTGATTTGTTGGGCTTTTCAATTATAAAATGTTTTATTTTTCTTTTATAATTACAAGAATTAATATAAATTTTTTATTCATTTTTTGAAATTAATTTGGGCAAATTATTGGGGATTAGTTTTTTTTTAAACAAATTAAGAATGTTTTTTTCGATACATACAAAACTCAAAACTTCTTAATGTCGTCATTCGATAGCCCTTTCTTTGGTTTCTTTATTAACCCATAAAATTTTTAATATTTGGTTAGTTTTGTTGAAATTGTTCGGACTATAAACAAAAAATTTCCCATTTTTTGCCGAATTTTTCTTCCTTTTTGTATAAATTCATTTTTCATTCCAATAAACTTTTGAACAATTTCGAGTTTTTATGCATCAGTTATAGGTTTATAGCTTTTAAGTTTTTGTTTTTGAAGACCAAATTCTTTAATCCATTTATAAATTTTCGATTTGTCCCCAATTTTTTTGCTATTTTTGTCTCACTTTTACTCCATTCATTTGCTTGAATATTTTTTTCTTTTTTGTTTTATTTTATCTTTTATTTTATAAAATTTGTCAAAATTTCTAATTTTTGAGTTTGTTTCATTTTTCTTCTTGTTTTTCTTCCAATTTTTATTAAAATATTTCATTAAATGATTTTTGTTGTTATTTTTCATAAGCTGATTCATTTGGATTAATTAGCGAAATTAAAATTAAACAGAAAAAAAGTAAGAAATCCATCTTATTTTCAATATTCTCGAGAATATTTTATAATTTTTCTTTAATATTACAAAAAATGAAAAAAAAATTTTGCTTTCCAAATCAATAATAAATTCTCATTTTCTTTACCAATTTTCGTCATCAAATTCATTCAATAAGCTAATAATATTTATTGCCAATTTATATGAGTTTGACGAAAAATATAATTCTGAATAAATGGAAATATGCTAAATTAAAATGCTTAAAGTAAAACTTTTGTTATTTTTTTATTGGATTTTAAAATATATTAAATAATTTTTTTAATAAATAAAGTTGTCTAATTTAATGGGTTTTTTCAAATTCATAAAAAATCTTGACAAAAAATGGTTTTGAAAATTAAATAAATAAACACATTTCTCTAAAATTAGCCAAAATAGGCACTAAAAAGCCTTTTATAGGTGTAAAATGACAAATTTATTCAAAAAAGTAACAAATTAAGCCAAATCTGTATTGAAATAAAAATTTTTAAAACCCAAATTCCTGTCGAGAAAATAAATAAATAAATTTTTTGTAGATGAATTTTTGAGAAATTTTTCATTTCTTAGGAGTGGATTTTTGAAAATTTTCTATCGCTTCTTAGGGGGTTTGAAAAATTTTTTAAGTCGATTCTTAAGAGTGTATTTTTCATAATTTGAGCAAAACGCCAAAATAGGTAAAATAGGTTTTTAAAAATTTTAGTCTCAAATAAAAAACTGGAAAAAGGCACTAATAACACGAAAAGTAGCTTAACAACCACCAAAAAAAAACAATTTATTTTTCGTTTGTTGCAGGACAATGGGAGCTCAGGAAAAAATAGGCTAAACCCTAAAAATTAGCTTTAAGCTGTTCAATTGTTGACGTACATCGCTTCTCCTCCGATGAATTAACTAACAATAGAACATATGGAGCTGTGAGTATTCAAAAATCGACTATGCTCTACACGATAAAAGTATTAACCGCAGTTTAATTTTTCCCTTGTAATTTTAAACACAACTCGTAGCAGGGTTAAGCCCTTGGTTAAGAGAAAAATTAAATAATATCAATTGAATTTTTTTTTACTTCTTTTCAAGTAAAGAACATTTTTACGGCCGTCAACTTACATACAATCGAACTAAAAATTTCAAAAAATATGCTCGCCTAAAATTGAAAATTTAAAAAAAAATTTCCCCGAATATTAATTCTTTCTTTAAAAAAACTTTGTTTATTTTTTATTTTATTATTTTATGAGAACTTTTTTTTGAAAACGAATTTTTCGTCTAAAATAGAAACAAAAATAGTTATTAAAAAAAAACTTAATTAACCGATTTTTTGATACTACTTCTATATTTTTTTATTTTAATCAATGAAAATTAATTCTCACGAATTTTAAAATAAAAATTTATTTTTTTACATTTATTTATTTAATAAATTTAGTGTAGTTAAAAAAATTTTTAATAACCAACATTATGTAAAAATTAATTATTTTAGTTAAATTTATTGTATATATTATTTAAATATGCATTGAAAAATGCATCAAAATTTTTGATTTTTATATTTTATTTCTAGATTTAATAAGAAACATATATTTTTGTGCTCATATCTATCGTCTCTTTGTGCTGATGACTTCTTTTCTAGCTTTGGGTCTAATAAAATTAACTAATAACTTTATTTTGATAAATTAAAGTGAAAGCATTATTTAAAAATAAAAAATAACGTTTTTACAATAATTTTTTTACGAACAATATATTAAATATTGATTCACGAAAACTTTATTCGTGATTTGTTTTTTTAGTATCCTTTCTGTTTACATTTATTTATTCTATTGCGTATTTTTGGACAGAAGCAGACAAATGGAAATAACGACAGTTTCCTCTTGTTTATCAAAAACATTTTTTATACTGAATTTAGAAGGAATCAATTACCTACTAATAAATAAATGATATATGGAAATTGATTATGCTTTTTTATTAAAGCATTATATTTTCTTAATAATGAACAAAATAATTAATCATTTTTAATAAGTAAAATTACAATAACTTTTTCTTCTCGTTTCTTATTTCAAATTTTTTTTTAATTTCATTTTATTTGATTTCCATTAATGTAATTTAAAATTGTAAATATCAAATCGAATAAATTTTTTTTTTAATTTAATTGAAAAAATAAGATCTTAAAACAAAACATGATTCTATCGAATTTCGCGAGTAATTATTTTGAACTATTAATTAATATAAAGATTTAAAAATAATTGCTATAAATTAAAAAAAAACGATGAAGTAAATGTAAAATGGTGCTGAGTCGTTATATAAAAACCATAAAAAGGGCGTTATAGAAAAAACCATCAAATGGAAATTTTCAAGAGAAAACTGCCCACAACATTTGTCATAGTCAACCTAATTAAATATTATTGGTATCATTCGATAGCCCTTACATTTCTCTAATAGCTCATCTAAACTTTAAATTTTAAAACTTTAAAAATATATACCATCATTAAACTTGTATTTTTAAATAAAATAATTTTCTCTCTCTTTTTGGCTTAACTTATATTTACCGGTTTTGCTAAGATGTCATTTATTCATAATATATTTATTTTATATCTAAATAATTTGAGTTTATTTATTACAATATTGTTATATATTTATTTTTCAACAATTTTAATATAATTTTAATTAATGTTTTTATCTATTTTTATTAACTCTCATGGTCCGTAAAGTCCTGTTGTTGCAGTTTGCACCGGCAGAATTTACTTTATTTATTCAATATAATTGATGGTTTTTAATTTGGTTATTATCTTTCGTTAATTAATATAATTTTGAACAAAAAAATTGATCATTTAGTATAAAATGTAAATTTTGAAGGTAGATTAATCTAACCTACAAGATTATTTAAAAGTGAAATAACGGATTAAATAGTGTTTGTTTGTTTTTTATTCTAAAATATGTTATTTATTTGTAGAATTATTAAATTATAAAATTTTCAATATTTTGAAACAAAGATTTTATATTTTTTGTTGTCATTTATTTTATACATACTTAAATTAGTTTTGAACCCATAGCAATTAAAATATATTTAATTTCTTAATATATTATATTATTATTATCATAAAAATATTATGTGAATAGTAGTAATATTTATTTATGGTAATGTATCTCGGTTTATTCTTATTATTTATCATTTTATAATTTTCACAGTTTCACAAACGCACGTCATTATAATTCATCACATCATATGAAGAGTTTTAATTTATTTAATTACT
The DNA here is from genome assembly GCA_023374025.1 of Heterodera schachtii. Lineage (NCBI taxonomy): Eukaryota > Metazoa > Nematoda > Chromadorea > Rhabditida > Heteroderidae > Heterodera > Heterodera schachtii. Next base: position 5,501 of record SIJG01000169.1, read on the forward strand.
CATTTTTTTCTAAAAAGGTCAAATACAGTTAAATTCAATATGTGTTATTTTTTTATTTCTTATATTTTTATTTTTTTCGATAAATTTGTTTAATTATTTTTCCATGGTCCTCGTTCAATCCATTGTTTAAAAATTTTTTTTTATTGTATTGTCATTAGAAATAATTTCTTAAATAAAAAAGAAATATTTCACATAATATTCGGCAGTAAATAAAAGCTTAAACCTTTGTTAGCTAAAATTTAATTATATCAATTTTTGTGGCCGAGAAGAATAGAGCCGTATTTGTTAGTCATAATAATTTCTATTATTTTTAAGAAGTGTATTTTTCAATTTAGTTGAGCTTTTCAATAATTGTTTTATTATTAGTTGTTAAACTTTTTCATCAAATTTAATTATTAATAGATTATAGTGATAGAGGTTTATCAAAATGAATCCCTATTAAAACAATCTTTGAATTTTCCGAAAAATATTTGTGATACTTTTTTGTAATTCAACTAATTAAATAATTATTATAAAATTAATAGAGGATTTATTAGTTTTTTATTAGCATCTAATCTGATATAATAAATATCACATCCTTTTTAATTGTTTATATTATTTTAATCTAAATATACAATATTTAAACTTTTAACAAAAATCTCTTGGCTTGGTTTAATCTTAAATATTCTCTCTCGGTGGCGCTTTCTTTCTTAATGTTTTTGTAATTAAATTATTAAATTTATTAAAAAACAAAATGATTATGTTGTTTTTTTACTTTTCTATCCTTTTATGATTTTTTTAATTAATTAAAATACTAAGAAAGCATTAAAAAATGATAAAATATAAATATTTTTTAAAATTTTTATTTACAAAATAAAATTTGGAAAATCTTTAAATAAAAATGTTTCATAGAGCATCAAAACAAGTAATTAATTGTTTCTATAAACAATTTTACTCATTTTTATTGATTGTATTAAATAAAAATCTTAATATTTAAATAATAATTTCAATATTTCAGTAAATATCCCTTTTTATTTCATGATTTCATTTTATTAAAAACAATAACCTTAAAATAATTTCAGAGATTGCTTTTCTTAATGTTACTTGTTTATACCACATTTTACTTTTGATTTTTTTGGAAAAATTTATAATATATTTATAATCTGGGGTTTAATTTTTCTTTATATTTAAAATAAATTTTGTACAATGTTTTTACATTTAATAGATCATTTGAATAAGTCAGTTATTTTTTAATTTTGTGTTAATGATAATTCTTTTATGTTTTTTTCCTTATATTGCAAATTTTTTTTCATTGTCTTTTCTTTTGCTCTTTTATCTTAAAAAGAGATAAAAGATAAGGCGATATTTTTTTAACATGAAAAAAAGACTTTTCCCTTAAATGATTTTTGTTAATTTTTATTTATTATTTATCATAATAATGTATGATATTTTTAATTATTTAATAAATTTTATTATTTCTATTTATAATATAATATTAGTCAATATTTCTTTACTACTTTCCTAAGAAGGATATTTACTCTTTTACGTTTTATAATGCCATTCGGTTTTTATTTTTTAAAGCAAAGTTCAATGATTTGCTGATCCTTTTTTTTTTTTACATTTACTCTGTTCTTTTTTGAACGTTTATTAATTATTCCTTATAAATAGTTCAAGATTTACTTACATTTTTATTTAATCTTGAGATTAATTTACTTTTTTTCCTTATTTCCCACAATTTATATTTGTCACCTACCACATTATTTTTATTATTCTTTATGATGTTCCTTTTACTTAATATTCATTTATTTTCTTGACCGGTATTGCCAATTCTTCCAGAAAATGTCGTATTCATGCGAACGCACCTGTTTATCGCTAATGAATAGAAAGCAGCAAGATTGGTATTATTTATTTTGCTAAGGAAAAAATATTTGGCTTTCTTTTGGTCTCATATTAAATTTTGGTTATTCAAACAATTTTTAAAATTTACATTTATTCAAATTTCTTAAATTTTTTAAAGAAATAACAATAAATTTGTTTTAGAATTAATTATTGCGTTTTGAAACCATTTTTTTGTATATAAAATAAAAATAAATATTTTAATTTAAATCATTTTATATAGTTAATTTTTCATTCTTTATAATTATTTACTTAATTACGGATATGAGCAAATGCGTTAAAATTACTTCTTTATTTTTTAATATTTTACTTAAATACACATACAAAAATATTAAATTTAATAATTAGGTTGTCTTTTTTATTACTAATCATATCAAATGTACGAAATGCTTTTTAACCGATTATATATTTATTAAGTCACAAAAATGTAGAACATTTCGCCATTTTTTAATGGCCATTTTATTCCAGGTAAATTTAAAATTATTAAAATTATATTAATTGGGTTTTTATTTGAATTTTTGTTTTGGTTTAATTTTAATTTAATTGTCTATATCATCTCTATTCAATTTTTTAAAATTATAATAATTATTAATTTTTTCTTATATTGGAGCATCACTTGAATGTTATTTTCATTGCGGATCTTTTAGTGAAATTAATTAATTAGTATTAGTATCAATTTAATTTAACAACAACTGTTAATAATCGGCCAATTCTATTTGGTTTGAATTCGATTATTATTTCTTTACAATATTCACATATAAGAAAAATTCTAATGAAACAAAATTAACTGATTTTTCCAATTTTATATAATAAAAAAAACTAGCGGGTGCGTGAACCGTCGGATCTGGGTCTGGGAAAAGGCGCTTCGCGCTTTGGGAGCTTCGCTACCTAGATAACCTATTGGGTTGTTAAGAGATTCGGTATTTTAAAAATTATCAGCGATTTTTAGGCCGCTTCGCGGTCTCGAACGGGCGCTTCGCGCCCGTTTTTTAAATTTTGTTGAGCTCATACGGTGCTCCGCGCTTCTATTTGGTTTGAATTCGATTATTATTTCTTTACAATATTCACACATAAGAAAAATTCTATTAAAATGGATCCGTTAACAGTAAAATTAAAGAAATAAAGCTTAATTTTCAATTCATTATGTATGAATTATTTTAATTTAATGATTTTACAAAAAATTTTTCTTATCCGTTTATCCATTAGAATATTGACAATTTAAAAGTATTTTTGAAAGTTTTAAACCATATAAAACATGATGCCCTAAAAAAAATAATTATTCAAAATATTAACCACAAATAATCATTAGGATCAGAGAAATAAAAACTATGCATTTAAATTATAAATATTTAATTAGTCTGATGTTAATCGATATTTTATAAAAATCAAAAATATTATGTTTTAAATGAAACAATATTATCTCTCCAGATTGTGTGTGAGGAATTAAATTAATGTTTAAAAATAAAAATATATTTTTATATCTGAACCCGTACATTAGAAATCATTAAGGTCTTATAATTTATTGGTTGTTAACAAATATTAACTTCATAGCAATTTATAAAAATAAAGTATTATACGTATTTAAACAAAAGTTACTTTATAAATCAACAAAACAAAAGTAACCAAACAATAAGAATTAGTTGGTTTAATCATCAGAAGTATCCATACATTTTTTATAAGGTTAAATAACATAATATAAAATAAAAATGCTAGTAAAAAGTTATATAAATTTTAAAAAAAGAAAGGAATGAAATGAAATAGTAAATAAAAACTATTAATTTAGCCAAATTAAATATGATATTTTTGAATAATTATTTACAAATGAAAAAAAAAATTTTATAAACTTAAAACAATTTAAGAATGAAAGGCGAAGACGATGTCAACAGGCGCATGCATACGACTTGATTAATTAAATTTCTACTTAAAAAACTTAATTTAACAATTAATACTTTATTATTTTAAATATTAAGAGTCAATTCCTTCAGATAATTCATAATTAGATAATTTTAAAAATAAATAAATTAAGAGACTTTTATTGGAGAGAAAAGTAAAAATTAATAAAAATAAAATATTTATTAAATATAATTTAAAAAATACTGCTGACGAAAAAACTTTAATAAAATTTAATGGAGTATAATAGAAAAAATCGAAAAAAGATAGAATTCTCAAAGAAACTTTTATTTTAAATAGAAATCGAGTAAGAAACTATTTTCGAATTTCTTAAAAATTTACAATATTAAGCATTTTATACTTTTTTGTCTATATTTTTCAAATTATCTTCTTATGCGATATATAAAAAAATAATTAAATTGAAATTACAAAAATTTATTTTGGTATAAAAGCAAAATAAACAGTTATAAAAGTGTGTTCACCAAGAAAAATATAAATTTTCTTAAATAATTTTTAAATCATGCTAAAGACAAAAATCATTAAATAAAGGTCCATGGTCTCATTATAAAAAGATCATATTTCGAAAATAATAATAATTTTTTCATTGGTAATTTATATTATTATGGAATAAAAATATAATTACGAACACACGACTAATAAAGATTATTTATTATTATTATTATCATAAATATGTAATATTAAACAAAAAACATTAATAAATATATATATTAATCCATAAGGATTTAATTTATTAAATTAATTCAAACTCAAGGAAGTTTTTAATTCATTTTAAAGTCATTTGATTAATTTATGTATTTATAATTATGAAAAAATTAAATAGTTTTTATTTTTAATATCATTAATCTCATCTTTGTCTTCAGAAGCAAGCAAATTTGTAAAAATATTTTTAAATTATTTATATTCATGACGTTGTCGATCTTCTAACTTTCGGACACTCTTTTGGTCAATAATATATAGCATTTTTCATTTATAGAATGTTGTACTTATTTTGTTTTAAGATTCATGGTCATATTTTTGGGTAAGTATGGTGTAGCTTATGAGGAGCTTCGTTCATGAGTTATTTTTTTTATATTTTTTGTAACGGTTTATTGTTGTTTATTATAGCAAGTTACTGTAAATTTATAATAAACTATTTTTTATTTATAAATAATATCATAATTAACTTCATTTTTGGGGTTTTTTATTATCAATAACTGCATAATTAAGAATAATTTTCTATAATAAAATTGTATAATTTCGTAAATAATTTTAAATAAACATATTATAAAAAACAATTTTAATATAATTTTCAATTATTGTATAAAATATATTTTTATTTAATTTATTTATGCCTATTCTTTATTATTAAAGCAAATTTAGCGGTTGCAGATTTTTAGTTCTCAAATTCACTGTCATAAAAGCGATTTATTAGTATATTTAAAATTTTAAAATAAGTGGACAATTAAGGTTAAATTTTTTGAATATTTAATTATAAATATTTGCATAATTAGTTTAATTTTACTACTTTTATTTCTTTTCAATTTAAAAATGCAAACAAAAAAAAGAAATAACATCAACCATTTAATTTCTTAAAGGAAGCACATTTAAAGCGGCATTTATTTTAAAGGACGTCCATAAAACGGAATTTGAATATACTGTAAATATTATCAACATTTTCTTCGAAATTAGTAAATTTAAGCATATTGAATTCCAAGAAGAGCTCGAGAAAAGGCTCATGGAGCAAAATGTGAAAGTGCAGACGAATTGTGACAAAATAGAAATGGGAGAAATAACCGCAAAAAGGTAAGGGAAATTGGAAAAAGTTGCTGTATGTACTGTGACATTATTATTGTTATCAAATATTATTTCAATATAATAATTAATTCATTTATAGTTACAAATTTTTTAAAAATCCTCGACTTTTTATAAAACTTGAAAAATCAAATTCATGACAGTGCCGAGAAATTTCAAGTTTTATAAAATTATGGAAAAAATATATAAAATTCTTCAAAAAGTGCACAAACAAACAATATCACATTTTCCGGGACAAAAATTTATTAAAAATAGGAAAATTAAAAATATTATATAAATAATATTTTGCTATAATCGGAATAATTCCGACAAAAATAATAAAATTAAATAATCAAATGAACATTGCACTTAAAAGCTAAAAAAATTAAGTAATTACTAAAAAAGGTAAGTTTTAAATTTTTTCAGCCATGAAAAAGATCATATCTATTAAAAAATCATTCTTTTTGTTTTTGGAGTGATTGGATGTTTCGTTTTTGCATAAAAAATTTTTGTAAGAGTTATTCATGAATGTACCTTTTAAAAAAAACAAAAGCTTTATTAGCAGGGCTGCAAAAAATATGCAAATGCATATTTTTTTCCTGGCTTCTCCATGCTCTAAATAGTTGGAAAAAACACTTTCTTTTTGTGTTTGCGTATAAAATCGGGACTTTTATTTGCATATTTCTGCATATTTTGGGTTTTTCTGCATATTTTGCAATTTTTTGTCAAATATTTCCGATTTGAAATGCCCTTAAGAAAAAAAAATTTGATTATGTCTAAAATTAAATCAAAATTTGAATGGATGCGCGAGTGGATCAACAGTGAGCTTTACTACCAAAAACCTTGAGAATTGTTTTTAAAATATTAAATTATAACGGTTTGTACACACTACATGTTAAATAATATATATATATATTTATTTATATAATGCATAAACATGGCAGACAGATGGATTTAAGAAAAATCTCAAAAAAATTAGTGCAAATACTTTTAAGCAATATTTTTAAATTGTTTTTTAAACATTCATCCCATTGATAATTTTTTATTTTCGGTGAAAACAAAATTTTAAATTAATTTAGAATTAAACATATTAATTGGCTAAATTACAAAAAAAAATTACTCAATATAACTAAATTAAAATTAAGAGAAGCAGAAAAGCAAAAAAATATTTTTTTGCTGTTTGAAAGTGAATTCGAAATACTGTTTTATGTAAATACATATTTTTTTTCCTGGATTCTCCATAGCCTAATTAGTAGGAAAAACACTTTATTTTTTGTGTTTGCGAACAAAAGTTGGGACTTTTATTTACATATTTTGGGATTTTTCTACATATTACATATGTACATATTTTTATACATATTTTGGACTTTTTCGTACATATTTCGCAATTTTTCGTACATATTTTCATTTTTTTTACATATTTTGAGGATTTTGGAGAATATATATAAATTTTTTGAGAAAAATTTAAAAAAATTTTTTGAAAATGTATCCCTAAAAAATCGAATTTTTTTCAAAAAATGATATATCAAAAATAATTTTTGAAATATTAAAAAGTAATTCTAAGCCTATTTTGGTCATTTTTATGGCAGTTTGTGCCTGTTTCACTTTTTACAAAGATTTTTTTCCAAAAATAACCATTAAAAAAATTATTTACATATTTTAGTACATATTTAGGGGTTTTTGTACATATTTCATACATATTTTAGTCTTTTTTATACATATTTTATTTACATAATTCGCAAATTTTCTTACATAAATTAGCAGCCCTAATAATATTTAATTGTTTCTTCATAAAAAATTATTTATTGTAAAAGATTTTTTTAATGATTGAAAATATTTCGAGGGTCGCCTCTTTAATTAAACATATTTAAGTGTTATCTCTGTTTTTGAAATTAGTATTACATTTTAGTTTGAAATAATATATTTTTATTTTTAATGAAAAGGGATTCTGACATAATTTTGATGTTGGATTTTTATACTTAAATCTCGTATCTTGTTTATATATAGTATTTACATAGATTAACTATATTTGGATTTTTAAAAATTATTTTTATAAAAATATTTCTTTAATTTAAGAAACAATATTTATTTATTTATTAATTAGATTTTTGCATGCTAACAAAGGAAGGTCCCCAGGTGTCCGTGAGATTTCCGGCGGTAAGTCAATTGCGGACCGGCAATTGCGGACGACAATTGCGGATGACAATTGCGGATGACAATTGCGGACGACAATTGCGGACCGTACTTTTGCCAAAAAATTAACTGAAAGGGTGGGCCTCGTCAGTACGATCCCTTCCGTATTACAAATTTGAAAACCTAAGTGTGTTTCGGCCCTTCCGTAGACACACCAAATGAGAAAGCTCACAGCAATAAATTAATAAATAACAAATAGAAAGCACAATTAAGGAGAAAAAAGCAAAGCATAGAATGATAAAGCTATAATATGTTTATTTTATTGGCTTGCTGAAGGCCCAACAACAGCTTCTACTATATCACTATTTATTTTTGAATTTCGGCATAAATACTAATGAATTGAAAAATAAATTTATTTTTTTTATTAGAATAAGTGTAAATTTCAAGAACGGGGAACGGAATTCAAAAAATTGTGACGAGATTAAATTACAATTCATAATATCACATCTCAAAATATCACATCCGCTTGTTAGGCCTTAAGCAAGCCGCATAAACCATGGTTTATTTATAATAAAAAATTTGTTCATTATTTCTGAGTTAATGTATTAATGCAACAAATAAAGAAACGCAATATTTTATAAAATTTTTTTAATATTTTTTGTATCAATGCTATTTTATTAGGAAATAATACTAGATGACTTAATTGATTTTTATTTCATACGTGGCGTAAATTAATATGTAAAAAATTTTTTTATTACTAGGGATTGAATTTATATGTAGAAAAATTGCAATATTAAAAAATAAATCACTTTATAATATTTAAAGTTAAATATTTTTATTACAACTGATACTTTTTTTAGGTTCGCCCCAAAATTATCTTAGTGTCTATTCGGTTCACATAAAGAAAATAATTTATTTTTATTAGTTTTTAAATTATTTCAGTTTTAAAAAACTATTATTTTGTGTAAAGTAGCTCAATACTAAATTAAAATTTTATTTAATTAATTAAAAAAAATTCAATAATTTATTTTTGTATTATTTTTTATCAAAACTTGTTGGGTTTCGAGACTTGCATAATTAACTGAGGTTCTCGATCATTGTCATATTCAAATCTTCAAATGTGAATTAAAAATTATAAGTTTACTTTTGCGTCTGATTTTACCTTGTATGAAGGCAATTTAATAACTTTATCAACATAAATTTTCTATTAGTATTTGTTATTAAATTTTTAATTATAAAATCAATAAAAATTACATTATATCTTAAATATGTTCTTTAAAACTTTTATAAGTCCAAAGACATAAAAGATGAGATTTTATTTTCAAGCAGTACTAATAAATTAGTAAATATTTATATAATACTCATCAGTTACCCTACAGAAAAAAAACTGAAATAAATCATTGTATGAGACGGATACTTTAAAAATTATTAAAAAGCTTTAAAATATAAAAAATTATACCTATTAAAAGAACATATGCAAATGTCGAAACAAATGATGAAAACAGTAAAAAAATAAATATACAGAATTTTAAAGTAAAAAATTATATAATTTTTCATAGACAAAATTATTAAAAATGAATTTAATAGTGAATTCAAAAGCATAATTTAAAGAAGAACACTAATAATGAGATTAAATATTCCTAGTAATGTTAACAAGAACCCTTCATGTGCGAAATGAAAACTTCGAAGAAGTGAATACTTTGGCATCGAACATCCACAAGAAATTAAAATTATTACATCAGGAATCTAAAAATATTTGTTTAATTTACTCAAACCCTGTAATAAAATCTCCTAATAATGATTAAAGCTTAAAAACAGTAAAATAATATGAGACTTCGATTTTTAATGGTAGAATTAAACTAAACAAACATTGTTCACATTTAAAACATCAAAATCTTGACATTTATAAATGATAATAAATAAAATATATTTTAAGATAAATGATAATTTATAATTTAAAGTCAAGAAATTCAATATTTCAATAAAATGTGAGAATGTTTTAAAACATGAATATAATCAATATTGTAATTATTAAAATTGACAACTTTTTAGATTTAGATTTTAATTCAAAAATAAGTCAGCTTCACAATTATGAGATTGACTTTTAAACAAGAGTTTATAACCTATTTCTATTACAATAAAAAATAAATAAAAATTTATTATTTATTCAAAGTTTGGAAAAATAATTACTACAATGTAATATGCAATTATATCGTTAAAATTTTGTTGCATATAAAGGCCAAATTAAGATATAGTTAAAATATTTTTTCATATGTACATAAATTGTTCAGCACCAGAACACGAAAAACTTTTTCCCGCAGCGAGAAATAATGCCTTGCACTAAATTAAAAATGAAAAAATACTAAAATGCATAATACTTAAATAAAAATTATACCGTTCAAAATCACTAACTCATTATACTCGAGTCGTTTGAAAATTTATTTTAACAAAAAAACATATTTTATTTATTTTTGATAATTGCAAATATATGCTATAATTTGAATAAAATTTGATGGAAAACATAATTATTATAACAAATCATAGTTAAAAGGACCTTTCATCAAAAAGAAGAAAGAGAATTAATCGAAGAAAAGAGAAGAATAGGAGATGAAAATAAGACATATATAAAAAACGAACCACAAATAATATTTAAAAAAATCAATTTATTTTTTGAAGCCTAGAAAGGGTATTAAGACAGAGATGCGATCTGTTCTGATTTATCAGAAATGTTCTGATTTGGAGGGTCCAAATCTGATAAAATAAAAATGTTCTGATTTGTCAGAAATGTTCTGATTTTGGGGTAGCGACCAAAATTTGTTCTGATTTCTTAAATAAACTCATAATTTTAAAATTTTATGGCATAATGTCACTATTTTATTGAGGAAATATAAGATTTATGGCAAAATTTGGTCATTTTTTTGACAAAAATCTGTTAACAAATCAATTAAAAATCGCAAAAATTTTTCCCGGCGGCGCCTATCGGCACCGCCGGACCGTCTGTCCCTCCTCAAAAATTTTTTGAAAAACGCCCCACAAAAAAGCGTTTTTAAGCAAAAAAGTCGTCGCTTGACTTTTAATTTATTGAAAAAATGGCCTTTTTGGTAAAAATCTGTTAAGAAATCCTTAAGAAATTACAAAAAAATTTCCAGCGGCGCCTATCGGCACCGCCGGAACCTCTCCTCTCGCCCATTCATCAAAAGTTTTTTTTGAAAAAGGCGCCGCAAAAAATTCTTAAAAATCTAATTTTTCATCCCGAATGAATTGAAATTTACGGTTTGCTAATTTCCTCACCAAAATTTTTAAAGATGATAATCGGAGGCTAAAATATAATTTTTAATACATTTTTGATTAAATAAATTGTAAAAATAATTGATTTAAAGCAATTTTGCAAAATGTTCTGATTTTTGACCCCAAAATCTGATAAATGAATTTTTTGTAAAGATTTAACTAAAAATAATCTAAAAAAGGAAACATCAAAAGTAAAAATCAAATATCCATTTATTTTAAAATGCAACAAAAATAAAGCATATCTATCATTGCGAAAAATTTAATTAATTCAATGACCTTCAACTATTTAAAATTTAAAATAAAATTTTTGCAAAAAATAAATATATTAGTTTTTGCTTGCTAGAAATCTGAAATTAATATTTTAATAAATATACGAAGAATAACAATAAATTAATAAATGAGCCAATTGGTAATTGCGAATGAAATTAATATTAATTGCTTAAAATAAAATAATAATAAATAAAGTGATAGTATAAATTTATATTGTTCACAAAATGTGTATATTAAAAAAAAAATTATATTTAATTTTCAAACACGTTTTAAAAATATTGAAAATTATTTACAAACCATTTGACAAGCTTTAAATGAAAAATATTCAATGTGTAACAGTCAACATACCAGCGACTGTTCGCTATTATACTTTTGTGAACATAATTCTTAAGACCCTAAAATTAAAATTTAATAATATAAACTTAATCATTTAAGCATCATAACTATATATATTAAATTAAAATATACAAAGTCATATCTTCTAATAATTAGAAATTTGATGATTAAAAAAGCACAATTAACATAAAAGTTTATATGCACGATACGAAAATATTCATCTATCGTTAAATAATTCACAATTATAAATTTTAATTTGCTTCTTATTTAATATTAAAAAAACAAAAAAGGAAAATTTGCTTAAGCTAGCAAAAAGTAAAGAACCTACACAAAAAATGCAGCAATGTTCAGATGTTTCTGAGGTCAATCCGTCGCTCATTATGTACCAAACATAAATAAAAGTTGCGTCTTTTCAGTACGGTGGGCTGTCGGATGATTCACTGGCCCCTGCCGGACTGATCGGAACGGTGTAGGATCTGTTCGTCAACAACCGCATGAGAAATAAATAAAATATGAAATTACAAATAATAAACAACAAAAATTGAAGTTAATTTCAATAATTAAAAAAATGAATATAATTAGAGAGCACTTTTCATGACTTGGTGCTAATCACAAAATTATGCAAGAATTTTAAGTGCTGGACAAGAGAAATAGAAACATAAATAAATTAGTAAATTTTTTAAAATATAAAAATAAATCATAAAAAATGACGTGATAACAAATCTGCACAATATCGAATCATTACGTGTAATTTCAGTTTCTTTAATATAAAATTGAATAGAAATAATAATTAATAAGCTAATTGAATATATGTTTTTTTTTTCAAATATAGCATCTCATTTTATTGAAAAATCGAGATAATAATAAATTATTATTTTAAAATTAAATTATTATCGATTTTTTTTATAAAACATATTGTAAATCAAAACCCTTTCAGGTAGTGTTTCGTGAACGTTCTGCGAGATAAAACCGTCATTTTCCATATTATTTTTTAAAATAATTTATTAAAATTAAAAAATATTGCTAAATTTATAGATATATTATTCAAATACATTTTTTTGTGTTTTTTAAATTTATCATCGAATTTTAATAGAGAAAAAATTATTTATTGCCAGAAAAATTCAAAAAATGAAAGAAAAAGATGGAATTAGAAGAGAAGCACGTTTAAATATTAGCTAAAAATATAATGCATTTAAAAAAAAATTTATTTTTTGACAAAAAATAATATAACAAAATTATCATATTTTATTCCTCCATCAGAGGCTGATTTTGAAGGAATTGCTAATAAATGGTGAATAAGACAAAAACAATAAAACAATTTCTAAAAATGATATATTATAATTTATAAATAATAAAAGATTCCTCATATGTAAAAATTATTTTTGAAATTATTTCAAGTTTGAATTTTTGTTTTAAATTTTCGAAATTATGTAGAGACAAACTTTTTCTACAAGTAAAATAGTCAAAAAAAGTTTATTTAAAATGGTAGATAAAAAAAATTATTTTATTCAACAGGAAAATAATTTAAAAATTCACTATATTTATCAGGCAGGATAAATGAAAAAAAACCAATACAAAAAATAATTTAAATAAAATATTTACGAGGAAAAATTATTAAACAAAAATAGGAAAAGTGAGGCACTCAACTAAACAACAATTGTAATCTGGAGGAATAAATATAGTTGTTACTATTAAAATCCAATAAAAAAAACCAAATAAATTTCCAATCTTTATACCAGTTACAAAAAGGGCATCTGCATATCAATAAAATAATGTTTTACAAATATCATCCATAAGATTAAAATAAAAAGAAAAATATAATTTATTAAAGCATTTTCTTTCCTTTCCGCTTTTTTGCATAAAAATTTGGCTTTTTCAATTTTTTTTATAAATTTTTATATAAATTTATGTAAAATACATTTTAAGTAATAATTTATATATTGTTGAATTTATCAATTTGCACTAAGAAATAAATTTATTTTTTCGTTATTAAATTCGAAATTATTTTATTCATAATTTAAGCTTGGATAATAATTAATTATTTTTAACCCAATCAATCAAATCTTATATTTATTCTTTTTAATGATACTTTTTTCCTTTAAATAGTCCAGTAAAAGTACTTGAATATATTTCAAATTTTTTAATTATTTGGTTTATTTTTTTAATGTAGAAAATAATTCTCTTCTCTGATTTTATTCTCATGGTGATTATCGCGTCGAAAAAACCTTTTGTATCATCGAACTTTGACATTTAATTAATATAAAGAATATAATATATATATATATATGATTATTTTGATTAAATAATTTAATTCTATGGTTCTCTAAAATTATATTTAGAGTAAAATTTCTTACCAAATCGGGCTTTTTAATACTTGAATTCATTTTATATTAAAAATTTTTATTTGAATATTATCTTTTATTTCGCTTAAAATAAGATCATCTTTCAGTTGGATTCACCTGTGTTTAAGAAAAGCTGGCTTTATTATTTCATTATTATTGTATCATCGTTGGATTATTTTAATTGACAATTATTGCATTAATTGATGAGATATTATTAAAAATCATTTTTATTTTCCATTTGTGGATAAATATAATTTTTAAATTAATCAAATCAATGATGACCCCAAAGATATGTAGTTTTTAAAAATCTTCTTTAATCTGTTAATGAAATAAAATTTTTAGTTTGACTTATTTTCCACTATTCTCATACGTTTATCTCAGCTGGATGTGGCAATTCAAATTTCATTAAAATTTCATAGAGGCATTTGTGAATTTATTTATTGTTTTACTTTTTATTTATTATTATTTATGATCATTTGATTGTTAGTCAAATTTATTTTTATTTTGCAAACTTTAAATTATTTTTTTCTTGGAATTGTGTCGGATCGTGTTTGATATTTTATTTCTGTAAAATAACTTTGATTTTTCCATTTTTTTATCTCATTTTTCACTTTTAAACTCTGCATATTTCTTTGCATTATATATACTTTTCGGACCAGGACAAAACATTTCCAGCCGAATCGTCGCCGGTCGAACTTTTGGATCCGAAATTTTAATTTGTGGCGATAACACACAAAAGTAACACATAAATCGCAAAATTCGAAGAAAAGCAAAAAAAGAAAAAGATGAAAGAATGTTTATCAGAAATAAAAAATGGACGAATTGATGATCTTTAAAAAATTTTTTCTTTTTTTTTAAATTTTTATAAAATTGATAAAAAGTGGAAATGTACATATAGTGTTTGAAAAAGCATTTGATTCTGTGCCAACAAATTTTAAATGCATATGCTTCAGAAAATAAGTATTTCTGGTAAAATATTAAAATGGCTTTGATAATGAAAATATCCTCGAAACTTAGATTTTAATTTTCAATTTAACTTAAAATATTAAAATAAATTGAATTTCGTGTACAATAAAATAATGATTAAATATTTAAGAAAAAAATTCAAAACATTTGAATTATAAATCATAAAACTACATGGCATAGACTTAATAATTTTTAAAAATTTTATCAATTATTTGGTAATGAAATCAAAATTATATTAATAATTTACTAAAAATTAATCTACCATTAATGCAGACACAGCGAAAGCTAAAAAACCTGGCTGCAAATAGCAGCATGTTAATAAAAAATCTACAAATAATATAATTGTAATATGTAATATATGTAAACAAATTTTTACAAAATGTGAAAAAACATCATCAAATAAAATAAATAGGATTTTTTAAAAATAATTAATTGATTATCAAATATAAGATTTTTAACTAAAAAACTAAACATAAATTATTTGTTTAATTAAAAAATATGATTTCTAACAATAAAAATTGTTCAAATCTTTTCTGACAATAAAAATATAAAATATAGATTTTACTAAATCATAATCATATTTAAATGACAAATAAATCTAAACATAAACTTGATAGATTTAAAAATAAAAATAATAATATCTACAGGTTTCTAATTCAAGCATATTAATATTAAAAGCGACCCAAATATTATCATTTATTGCACATTTTTCTCAAAATAAAAATCTAAAGCTAATTCATATTAATTACAATTATGGAAAAGGGTATTGCTCAAAAAAAATTTTCACAATTTAATGCAAGTTTTAATTTGGTAATGAAAATAAGAGCATAAAAATTAAATAAATATTTGATCGAGTTAAAAAAGCATTGATTAGCATGCTTCATGATTTGAATAAATTTCTAGTTTAAACAGAAAAAAATGAAAAATTAATATTAAATACAAAATGACGGTCCAGATTGAAAACCTAAATTTTGGTATTTTGTAATATTGATAGTTTCAAAAAGAGCTAAATTCAAATAAGGTTTAGGTTAAATTTATGAAAATAAAAAGTAAATTTAAAAATAAATCAAAAAAACAAAACAAAAAATGTTTTAAAGTGAATTTGTTAAATCCAACGAAAAGAATAAATAATAATTGATATTACAATGAATGGTTTTAACAAATTGACCTATATTAAAATTTTTGAATTATTTCTTATAAAAATAATACCTAAGTAAAACTTCAAGTGTTAGTAAGTATAATTAAACTAATTTAATCGATTGATATTTTTCAATGAAATAATAAAAACGAAGGATTTGAAATATCTTAATTTTCAACTCAAAAGCACATTGAATTATTTAATTTTTTATTAATTCTATTGAGAGGTGCATGGAGAAGAGCATGATGCAAGGTAAAATTGAAATAACAATATAAACTTTCATTAATAGTTTATATAATAGTTAAATATTAAATAAAAATAGGAAAAAATATTAAATTATAATCTATTCACATGAAAATTTGATGTATATTAATTTAAATTAAAAGTTTAAATGATTCCATCATGTATTAAATAACGTTTTAATAAAAAAACATATATATGAACATAAATATTTGTAAAAATTATAATGAGAAGGAAATAAGTAAATAAAAATAAACTGTTAAGTTAAAAAATATAAACCAAAAATGAAAATTTAAAAAATTTTTATAAATTGAAAATTTTAAATATTTTCGAAATAAATAATTATGGTGCGAACTACCGAATTAATCACCTGAAGGAGTTATATAACGAGAAGAATTATTCTTAAATGTAATTGGTAAATATATTCAAACCAAATTAAATTTTTAATTTTCATATAACAATAATAAAATATATAAAGAAGGAATTATATCACATATTTAATGTCATTTTTAAGTTGAAGACTTGGTGTTAATGTAGGAACGAACAGATCATGAGAGTAAATGAAAAAAAGAGATTAATGATAGAATAAACAAATTTGTTCCGGTCTAAAAAGATAATTAAAATTAACAAAACGTAACAAAAAATAAGTGAAAATAAATGCGGTATTATATTAAAATGCACTTTAACATAAAATTTTTGTTTCAGTTTTAACAAAATAATATTAATATAATTAATATAGCAGATACTTAAATATTTACAAAAGGAAAACTATAAGACATTTTTGTAAGTTAAAAACGCAACATTAAGGGAGACATTAAAAAATAATAATTCTGCATTTATCGCTTTACAACTTGTTTGAAACGAAGAAATGCTTTTGTAAAATATCTGAAATATAAAACATTTATATTTGAAAACATTTAATTATCTATGCATCCAATAATTGACTTGAGTTTGATATATTTATTTATTTGTGGTTTAATGGAAAAATAAGGTGTTTGGTTTTTTGGTTTTTAAATTTTTTTTTCTTGAATAAGGTTTGTTCCAGCACGATTGAATTTTATTGTATGTGGTATAAATTACTAAAATTAATGAAAATATTAAATATTAATTTTTTTAGAAATATTCTATAGTTTTATTCTTATACAATTAGGAAAAAGCAAGAAATTATTTAAATTTCAAATTAATAGCCATTAAAAGCATGAGAACTTAGAGAAATAAAATATATTTTTCTTTTATTGAAAAAAAAAAAAAATACTTCAATATAATCACCTAAAGGAATAAACGATGCCAAATTGGGGGGACGATGTTAATTCGCAGCACAACTATAGAAACTTGAAATTAATTATTTATTGCTCCAGAAGGCCCAGAGTTGTTGCAGAATTCCCAATACATCATAATTCCGACATAAATGAATATTTTAATTAGAACCAACAACTAGAAAGTTGAAATTTTTAACCTTTCTGAACCATAAACAATTGAAGAAAATTAATGGTAAAAAAACAAAGTTTTATTAGTTAAATGTTAAGCGGCAAAAAATATTTAAAAAGAACCGAAAAACTTTCAACAAATGAACTTAAGTTTTAAAATTGTTTTAAAAAATCATGAATAAACATATTTAACATATTCTGATATTCAAATAATTTTTCCAGAATCAATGGTAAATGGAAATTTAACAATGTTAACAAATTTTTTCAATTAATAACTTAGTTGAAAAGGTAAATTTTTTTTAAGCTGATAATACCTAAGAAATTTTTATAATTTGTTATTCGTTTTATATGTTTTTTAATAATATATATTAATTATCCATAGGATTAATTTATAAATTAATTCAAACTCAAGGAAGTTTTTAATTCATTTTAAGTCATTTGATTAATTTATGTATTTATAATTATGAAAAAATTAAATAGTTTTATTTTTAATATCATTAATCATCATCTTTGTCTCAGAAGCAAGCAAATTTGTAAAAATATTTTTTAAATTATTTATATTCATGACGTTGTCGATCTTCTAACTTTCGGACACTCTTTTGGTCAATAATATATAGCATTTTTCATTTATAAATGTTGTACTTATTTGTTTTAAATTCATGGTCATATTTTTGGGTAAGTATGGTGTAGCTTATGAGGAGCTTCGTTCATGAGTTATTTTTTTTATATTTTTGTAACGGTTTATTGTTGTTTATTATAGCAAGTTACTGTAAATTTATTAATAACTATATTTTGATTTATAAATAATATCATAATTAACTTCATTTTTGGGGTTTTTATATCAAATAACTGCATAAATTAAGAATAATTTTCTATAATAAAATTGTATAATTTCGTAAATAATTTTAAATAAACATATTATAAAAAACAATTTTAATATAATTTTCAATTATTGTATAAAATATATTTTTATTTAATTTATTTATGCCTATTCTTTATTATTAAGCAAATTTAGCGGTTGCAGATTTTTAGTTCTCACGTC
Organism: Heterodera schachtii; assembly: GCA_023374025.1. Lineage (NCBI taxonomy): Eukaryota > Metazoa > Nematoda > Chromadorea > Rhabditida > Heteroderidae > Heterodera > Heterodera schachtii. The sequence goes on from SIJG01000169.1 coordinate 24,239, forward strand.
ACTGTCATAAAAGCGATTTATTAGTAAATTTAAAATTTTAAAATAAGTGGACAATTAAGGTTAAATTTTTTGAATATTTAATTATAATATTTGCATAATTAGTTAATTTTACTACTTTTATTTCTTTTCAATTTAAAAATGCAAACACAAAAAAAAGAAATAACATCAAACCATTTAATTTCTTAAGGAAGCACATTTAAAGCGGCATTTATTTTAAGGACGTCCATAAACGGAAATTGAATATACTGTAAATATTATCAACATTTTCTTCGAAATTAGTAAATTTAAGCATATTGAATTCCAAGAAGAGCTCGAGAAAAGGCTCAGGAGCAAACATGTGAAAGTGCAGACGAATTGTGACAAAATAGAAATGGGAGAAATAACCGCAACAAGGTAAGGGAAATTGGAAAAGTTGCTGTATGTACTGTGCCATTTTATTGTTCATCAAATATTATTTCAATATAATAATTAATTCATTTATAGTTACAAATTTTTTAAAAATCCTCGACTTTTTATAAAACTTGAAAAATCAAATTCATGACAGTGCCGAGAAATTTCAAGTTTATAAAATTATGGAAAAAATATATAAAATTCTTCAAAAAGTGCACAAACAAACAATATCACATTTTCCGACAAAAATTTATTAAAAATAGGAAAATAAAAAATTATATAAATAATATTTTGCTATAATCGGAATAATTCCGACAAAAATAATAAAATTAAATAATCAAATGAACATTGCACTTAAAAGCTAAAAAAATTAAGTAATTACTAAAAAAGGTAAGTTTTAAATTTTTTCAGCCATGAAAAAGATCATATCTATAAAAAATCATTCTTTTTGTTTTTGGAGTGATTGGATGTTTCGTTTTTGCATAAAAAATTTTGTAAGAGTTATTCATGAATGTACCTTTTAAAAAAAACAAAAGCTTTATTAGCAGGGCTGCAAAAAATATGCAAATGCCTATTTTTTTCCTGGCTTCTCCATGCTCTAAATAGTTGGAAAAAACACTTTCTTTTTGTGTTTGCGTATAAAATCGGGACTTTTATTTGCATATTTCTGCATATTTTGGGTTTTTCTGCATATTTTGCAATTTTTTTGTCAAATATTTTCCGGGATTGAAATGCCCTTAAGAAAAAAAAATTTGATTATGTCTAAAATTAAATCAAAATTTGAATGGATGCGCGAGTGGATCAACAGTGAGCTTTACTACCAAAACCTTGAGAATTGTTTTTAAAATATTAAATTATAACGGTTTGTACACACTACATGTTAAATAATATATATATATATTTATTTATATAATGCATAAACATGGCAGACAGATGGATTTAAGAAAAATCTCAAAAAAATTAGTGCAAATACTTTTAAGCAATATTTTTAAATTGTTTTTTTAAACATTCATCCCATTGATAATTTTTTATTTTCGGTGAAAACAAAATTTTAAATTAATTTAGAATTAAACATATTAATTGGCTAAATTACAAAAAAAAATTACTCAATATAACTAAATTAAAATAAGAGAAGCAGAAAAAGCAAAAAAATATTTTTTTGCTGTTTGAAAGTGAATTCGAAATACTGTTTTATGTAAATACATATTTTTTTTCCTGGATTCTCCATAGCCTAATTAGTAGGAAAAACACTTTTTTTTTGTGTTTGCGAACAAAAGTTGCGACTTTTATTTACATATTTTGGGATTTTTCTACATATTACATATGTACATATTTTTATACATATTTGGACTTTTTCATAGATATTTCGCAACTTTTCGTACATATTTCATTTTTTTTACATATTTTGATGATTTATGAGAATATATAGAAATTTATGTGAAAAATAAAAAAAAAATTTTGAAAATGTATCCCTTAAAAATCGATTTTTTTTCAAAAAATGATATATCATAAATAATATTTAAAATATTAAAATGTAATTCTAAGCCTATTTTGGTCATTTTATGGCATTTTGTGCATATTTCACTTTTTACAAAGATTTTTTTCCAAAAATAACCATTAAAAAAATTATTTACATATTTTAGTACATATTTAGGGGTTTTTGTACATATTTCATACATATTTTAGTCTTTTTTATACATATTTTATTTACATAATTCGCAAATTTTCTTACATAAAATTAGCAGCCCTAATAATATTTAATTGTTTCTTCATAAAAAATTATTTATTGTAAAAGATTTTTTTAATGATTGAAAATATTTCGAGGGTCGCCTCTTTAATTAAACATATTTAAGTGTTATCTCTGTTTTTGAAATTAGTATTACATTTTAGTTTGAAATAATATATTTTATTTTAATGAAAAGGGATTCTGACATAATTTTGATGTTGGATTTTTATACTTAAATCTCGTATCTTGTTTATATATAGTATTTACATAGATTAACTATATTTGGATTTTTAAAAATTATTTTTATAAAAATATTTCTTTAATTTAAGAAACAATATTTATTTATTTATTAATTAGATTTTTGCATGCTAACAAAGGAAGGTCCCCAGGTGTCCGTGAGATTTCCGGCGGTAAGTCAATTGCGGACCGGCAATTGCGGACGACAATTGCGGATGACAATTGCGGATGACAATTGCGGACGACAATTGCGGACCGTACTTTTGCCAAAAAATTAACTGAAAGGGTGGGCCTCGTCAGTACGATCCCTCCGTATTACAAATTTGAAAACCTAAGTGTGTTTCGGCCCTTCCGTAGACACACCAAATGAGAAAGCTCACAGCAATAAATTAATAAATAACAAATAGAAAGCACAATTAAGGAGAAAAAAGCAAAGCATAGAATGATAAAGCTATAATATGTTTATTTTATTGGCTTGCTGAAGGCCCAACAACAGCTTCTACTATATCACTATTTATTTTTGAATTTCGGCATAAATACTAATGAATTGAAAAATAAATTTATTTTTTTTATTAGAATAAGTGTAAATTTCAAGAACGGGGAACGGAATTCAAAAAATTGTGACGAGATTAAATTACAATTCATAATATCACATCTCAAAATATCACATCCGCTTGTTAGGCCTTAAGCAAGCCGCATAAACCATGGTTTATTTATAATAAAAAATTTGTTCATTATTTCTGAGTTAATGTATTAATGCAACAAATAAAGAAACGCAATATTTTATAAAATTTTTTTTAATATTTTTTTGTATCAATGCTATTTTATTAGGAAATAATACTAGATGACTTAATTGATTTTTATTTCATACGTGGCGTAAATTAATATTTAAAAAAAATTTTTATTACTAGGGATTGAATTTATATGTAGAAAAATTGCAATATTAAAAAATAAATCACTTTATAATATTTAAAGTTAAATATTTTTATTACAACTGATACTTTTTTTAGGTTCGCCCACACTGATACTTTTTTAGGTTTGCCCCAAAATTATCTCAGTGCCTATTCGGTTCACATAAAGAAAATAATTTATTTTTATTAGTTTTTAAATTATTTCAGTTTTAAAAAACTATTATTTTGTGTAAAGTAACTCAATACTAAATTAAAATTTTATTTAATTAATTAAAAAATATTCAATAATTTATTTTTATATTATTTTTTATCAAAACTTGTTGGGTTTCGAGACTTGCATAATTCACTGAGGTTCTCGATTATTGTCATATTCAAATCTTCAAATGTGAATTAAAAATTATAAGTTTACTTTTGCGTCTAATTTTACCTTATATGAAGGCAATTTAATAACTTTATCAACATAAATTTTCTATTAGTATTTGTTATTAAATTTTTAATTATAAAATCAATAAAAATTACATTATATCTTTAAATATGTTCTTTAAAACTTTTATAAGTCCAAAGACATAAAAGATGAGATTTTATTTTCAAGCAGTACTAATAAATTAGTAAATATTTATATAATACTCATCAGTTACCCTACAGAAAAAAAACTGAAATAAATCATTGTATGAGACGGATACTTTAAAAATTATTAAAAGCTTTTAAAATATAAAAAATTATACCTATTAAAAGAACATATGCAAATGTCGAAACAAATGATGAAAACAGTAAAAAAATAAATATACAGAATTTTAAAGTAAAAAATTATATAATTTTTCATAGACAAAATTATTAAAAATGAATTTAATAGTGAATTCAAAAGCATAATTTAAAGAAGAACACTAATAATGAGATTAAATATTCCTAGTAATGTTAACAAGAACCCTTCATGTGCGAAATGAAAACTTCGAAGAAGTGAATACTTTGGCATCGAACATCCACAAGAAATTAAAATTATTACATCAGGAATCTAAAAATATTTGTTTAATTTACTCAAACCCTGTAATAAAATCTCCTAATAATGATTAAAGCTTAAAAACAGTAAATAATATGAGACTTCGATTTTTAATGGTAGAATTAAACTAAACAAACATTGTTCACATTTAAAACATCAAAATCTTGACATTTATAAATGATAATAAATAAAATATATTTTAAGATAAATGATAATTTATAATTTAAAGTCAAGAAATTCAATATTTCAATAAAATGTGAGAATGTTTTAAAACATGAATATAATCAATATTGTAATTATTAAAATTGACAACTTTTTAGATTTAGATTTTAATTCAAAAATAAGTCAGCTTCACAATTAAGAGATTGACTTTTAAACAAGAGTTTATAACCTATTTCTATTACAATAAAAAATAAATAAAAATTTATTATTAATTCAAAGTTTGGAAAAATAATTAATACAATGTAATATGCAATTATATCGTTAAAATTTTGTTGCATATAAAGGCCAAATTAAGATATAGTTAAAATATTTTTTCATATGTACATAAATTGTTCAGCACCAGAACACGAAAAACTTTTTCCCGCAGCGAGAAATGATGCCTTGCACTAAATTAAAAATGAAAAAATACTAACATGCATAATACTTAAATAAAAATTATACCGTTCAAAATCACTAACTCATTATACTCGAGTCGTTTGAAAATTTATTTTAACAAAAAAACATATTTTATTTATTTTGATAATTGCAAATATATGCTATAATTTGAATAAAATTTGATGGAAAACATAATTATTATAACAAATCATAGTTAAAAGGACCTTTCATCAAAAAGAAGAAAGAGAATTAATCGAAGAAAAGAGAAGAATAGGAGATGAAAATAAGACATATATAAAAAACGAACCACAAATAATATTTAAAAAAATCAATTTATTTTTTGAAGCCTAGAAAGGGTATTAAGACAGAGATGCGATCTGTTCTGATTTATCAGAAATGTTCTGATTTGGAGGGTCCAAATCTGATAAAATAAAAATGTTCTGATTTGTCAGAAATGTTCTGATTTTGGGGTAGCGACCAAAATTTGTTCTGATTTCTTAAATAAACTCATAATTTTAAAATTTTATGGCATAATGTCACTATTTTATTGAGGAAATATAAGATTTATGGCAAAATTTGGTCATTTTTTTGACAAAAATCTGTTAACAAATCAATTAAAAATCGCAAAAATTTTTCCCGGCGGCGCCTATCGGCACCGCCGGACCGTCTGTCCCTCCTCAAAAATTTTTTGAAAAACGCCCCACAAAAAAGCGTTTTTAAGCAAAAAAGTCGTCGCTTGACTTTTAATTTATTGAAAAAATGGCCTTTTTGGTAAAAATCTGTTAAGAAATCCTTAAGAAATTACAAAAAAATTTCCAGCGGCGCCTATCGGCACCGCCGGAACCTCTCCTCTCGCCCATTCATCAAAAGTTTTTTTGAAAAAGGCGCCGCAAAAAATTCTTAAAAATCTAATTTTTCATCCCGAATGAATTGAAATTTACGGTTTGCTAATTTCCTCACCAAAATTTTTAAAGATGATAATCGGAGGCTAAAATATAATTTTAATACATTTTTGATTAAATAAATTGTAAAAATAATTGATTTAAAGCAATTTTGCAAAATGTTCTGATTTTTGACCCCAAAATCTGATAAATGAATTTTTTGTAAAGATTTAACTAAAAATAATCTAAAAAAGGAAACATCAAAAGTAAAAATCAAATATCCATTTATTTTAAAATGCAACAAAAATAAAGCATATCTATCATTGCGAAAAATTTAATTAATTCAATGACCTTCAACTATTTAAAATTTAAAATAAAATTTTTGCAAAAAATAAATATATTAGTTTTTGCTTGCTAGAAATCTGAAATTAATATTTTAATAAATATACGAAGAATAACAATAAATTAATAAATGAGCCAATTGGTAATTGCGAATGAAATTAATATTAATTGCTTAAAATAAAATAATAATAAATAAAGTGATAGTATAAATTTATATTGTTCACAAAATGTGTATATTAAAAAAAAATTATATTTAATTTTCAAACAAGTTTTAAAAATATTGAAAATTATTTACAAACCATTTGACAAGCTTTAAATGAAAAATATTCAATGTGTAACAGTCAACATACCAGCGACTGTTCGCTATTATACTTTTGTGAACATAATTCTTAAGACCCTAAAATTAAAATTTAATAATATAAACTTAATCATTTAAGCATCATAACTATATATATTAAATTAAAGTATACAAAGTCATATCTTCTAATAATTAGAAAATTGATGATTAAAAAAGCACAATTAACATAAAAGTTTATATGCACGATACGAAAATATTCATCTATCGTTAAATAATTCACAATTATAAATTTTAATTTGCTTCTTATTTAATATTAAAAAAACAAAAAAGGAAAATTTGCTTAATCTAGCAAAAAGTAAAGAACCTACACAAAAAATGCAGCAATGTTCAGATGTTTCTGAGGTCAATCCGTCGCTCATTATGTACCAAACATAAATAAAAGTTGCGTCTTTTCAGTACGGTGGGCTGTCGGATGATTCACTGGCCCCTGCCGGACTGATCGGAACGGTGTAGGATCTGTTCGTCAACAACCGCATGAGAAATAAATAAAATATGAAATTACAAATAATAAACAACAAAAATTGAAGTTAATTTCAATAATTAAAAATAATTGAATATAATTAGAGAGCACTTTTCATGACTTGGTGCTAATCACAAAATTATGCAAGAATTTTAAGTGCTGGACAAGAGAAATAGAAACATAAATAAATTAGTAAATTTTTTAAAATATAAAAATAAATCATAAAAAATGACGTGATAACAAATCTGCACAATATCGAATCATTACGTGTAATTTCAGTTTCTTTAATAAAAATTGAATAGAAATAATAATTAATAAGCTAATTGAATATATGTTTTTTTTTTCAAATATAGCATCTCATTTTATTGAAAAATCGAGATAATAATAAATTATTATTTTAAAATTAAATTATTATCGATTTTTTTTATAAAACATATTGTAAATCAAAACCCTTTCAGGTAGTGTTTCGTGAACGTTCTGCGAGATAAAACCGTCATTTTCCATATTATTTTTTAAAATAATTTATTAAAATTAAAAAATATTGCTAAATTTATAGATATATTATTCAAATACATTTTTTTTGTGTTTTTTAAATTTATCATCGAATTTTAATAGAGAAAAAATTATTTATTGCCAGAAAAATTCAAAAAATGAAAGAAAAAGATGGAATTAGAAGAGAAGCACGTTTAAATATTAGCTAAAAATATAATGCATTTAAAAAAAAATTTATTTTTGACAAAAAATAATATAAAAAAATTATCATATTTTATTCCTCCATCAGAGGCTGATTTTGAAGGAATTGCTAATAAATGGTGAATAAGACAAAAACAATAAAACAATTTCTAAAAATGATATATTATAATTTATAAATAATAAAAGATTCCTCATATGTAAAAATTATTTTTGAAATTATTTCAAGTTTGAATTTTTGTTTTAAATTTTCGAAATTATGTAGAGACAAACTTTTTCTACAAGTAAAATAGTCAAAAAAAGTTTATTTAAAATGGTAGATAAAAAAAATTTTTTTATTCAACAGGAAAATAATTTAAAAATTCACTATATTTATCAGGCAGGATAAATGAAAAAAACCAATACAAAAAATAATTTAAATAAAATATTTACGAGGAAAAATTATTAAACAAAAATAGGAAAAGTGAGGCACTCAACTAAACAACTAATTGTAATCTGGAGGAATAAATATAGTTGTTACTATTAAAATCCAATAAAAAAAACCAAATAAATTTCCAATCTTTATACCAGTTACAAAAAGGGCATCTGCATATCAATAAAATAATGTTTTACAAATATCATCCATAAGATTAAAATAAAAAGAAAAATATAATTTATTAAAGCATTTTCTTTCCTTTCCGCCTTTTTTGCATAAAAATTTGGCTTTTTCAATTTTTTTTATAAATTTTTATATAAATTTATGTAAAATACATTTTAAGTAATAATTTATATATTGTTGAATTTATCAATTTGCACTAAGAAATAAATTTATTTTTTCGTTATTAAATTCGAAATTATTTTATTCATAATTTAAGCTTGGATAATAATTAATTATTTTTAACCCAATCAATCAAATCTTATATTTATTCTTTTTAATGAATACTTTTTTCCTTTAAATAGTCCAGTAAAAATACTTGAATATATTTCAAATTTTTTAATTATTTGGTTTATTTTTTTAATGTAGAAAATAATTCTCTTCTCTGATTTTATTCTCATGGTGATTATCGCGTCGAAAAAACCTTTTGTATCATCGAACTTTGACATTAAATTATTATAAAGAATATAATATATATATATATGATTATTTTGATTAAATAATTTAATTCTATGGTTCTCTAAAATTATATTTAGAGTAAAATTTCTTACCAAATCGGGCTTTTTAATACTTGAATTCATTTTATATAAAAAATTTTTATTTGAATATTATCTTTTATTTCGCTTAAAATAAGATCATCTTTCAGTTGGATTCACCTGTGTTTAAGAAAAGATGGCTTTATTATTTCATTATTATTGTATCATCGTTGGATTATTTTAATTGACAATTATTGCATTAATTGATGAGATATTATTAAAAATCATTTTTATTTTCCATTTGTGGATAAATATAATTTTTAAATTAATCAAATCAATGATGACCCCAAAGATATGTAGTTTTTAAAAATCTTCTTTAATCTGTTAATGAAATAAAATTTTTAGTTTGACTTATTTTCCACTATTCTCATACGTTTATCTCAGCTGGATGTGGCAATTCAAATTTCATTAAAATTTCATAGAGGCATTTGTGAATTTATTTATTGTTTTACTTTTTATTTATTATTATTTATGATCATTTGATTGTTAGTCAAATTTATTTTTATTTTGCAAACTTTAAATTATTTTTTTCTTGGAATTGTGTCGGATCGTGTTTGATATTTTATTTCTGTAAAATAACTTTGATTTTTCCATTTTTTTATCTCATTTTTCACTTTTAAACTCTGCATATTTCTTTGCATTATATATACTTTTCGGACCAGGACAAAACATTTCCAGCCGAATCGTCGCCGGTCGAACTTTTGGATCTGAAATTTTAATTTGTGGCGATAACACACAAAAGTAACATATAAATCGCAAAATTCGAAGAAAAGCAAAAAAAGAAAAAGATGAAAGAATGTTTATCAGAAATAAAAAATGGACGAATTGATGATCTTTAAAAAATTTTTTCTTTTTTTTAAAATTTTTATAAAATTGATAAAAAGTGGAAATGTACATATAGTGTTTGAAAAAGCATTTGATTCTGTGCCAACAAATTTTAAATGCATATGCTTCAGAAAATAAGTATTTCTGGTAAAATATTAAAATGGCTTTGATAATGAAAATATCCTCGAAACTTAGATTTTAATTTTCAATTTAACTTAAAATATTAAAATAAATTGAATTTCGTGTACAATAAAATAATGATTAAATATTTGAGAAAAAAATTCAAAACATTTGAATTATAAATCATAAAACTACATGGCATAGACTTAATAATTTTTAAAAATTTTATCAATTATTTGGTAATGAAATCAAAATTATATTAATAATTTACTAAAAATTAATCTACCATTAATGCAGACACAGCGAAAGCTAAAAAACCTGGCTGCAAATAGCAGCATGTTAATAAAAAATCTACAAATAATATAATTGTAATATGTAATATATGTAAACAAATTTTTACAAAATGTGAAAAAACATCATCAAATAAAATAAATAGGATTTTTTAAAAATAATTAATTGATTATCAAATATAAGATTTTTAACTAAAAAACTAAACATAAATTATTTGTTTAATTAAAAAATATGATTTCTAACAATAAAAATTGTTCAAATCTTTTCTGACAATAAAAATATAAAATATAGATTTTACTAAATCATAATCATATTTAAATGACAAATAAATCTAAACATAAACTTGATAGATTTAAAAATAAAAATAATAATATCTACAGGTTTCTAATTCAAGCATATTAATATTAAAAGCGACCCAAATATTATCATTTATTGCACATTTTTCTCAAAATAAAAATCTAAAGCTAATTCATATTAATTACAATTATGGAAAAGGGTATTGCTCAAAAAAAATTTTCACAATTTAATGCAAGTTTTAATTTGGTAATTAAAATAAGAGCATAAAAATTAAATAAATATTTGATCGAGTTAAAAAAGCATTGATTAGCATGCTTCATGATTTGAATAAATTTCTAGTTTAAACAGAAAAAAATGAAAAATTAATATTAAATACAAAATGACGGTCCAGATTGAAAACCAAAATTTTGGTATTTTGTAATATTGATAGTTTCAAAAAGAGCTAAATTCAAATAAGGTTTAGGTTAAATTTATGAAAATAAAAAGTAAATTTAAAAATAAATCAAAAAAACAAAACAAAAAATGTTTTAAAGTGAATTTGTTAAATCCAACGAAAAGAATAAATAATAATTGATATTACAATGAATGGTTTTAACAAATTGACCTATATTAAAATTTTTGAATTATTGCTTACAAAAATAATACCTAAGTAAAACTTCATTGTGTTAGTAAGTATAATTGAATTAATTAATTCGATTGATATTTTTCGATGAAATAATAAAAACTAAGGGTTTGAAATATCTTAAATTTTCAACTTAAAATTACATTAATTATTTAATTTATTATTAATTCTATGGAGAAGAGCATGGAAAAGAGCATGATGCAAGGTAAAATTGAAATAGCAATATTAATTTTTCATTATTAATTATATATTAGTTAGATATTAAATAAAAATAGGAATAAATATTAAATTATAATCTATACACATGAAAATTTGATGTATATTCATTTAAATTAATAGTTTAAATAATTCCATTATGTATTAAATAACATTTAAAAAAACATATATATGAACATAAATATTTATTAAAAGTTATAATGAGAAGGAAATAAATAAAAAAATAAACTGTTAAGTTACAAAATATAAACCAAAATAAAAATTTAAAAATTTTTTATAATTGAAAATTTTAAATATTTTCGAAATAAATAATTATGGTGCGAAGTTGCGAACTAATCTCTTGAAGGAGTATACAACGATAAGAATTATTCTTAAATGTAATTGGTAAATATATTCAAACCAAATAAAATTTTTAATTTTCAGTTCATTTTATAAAAAAAATAAATTTAGAAAAAATATAAAAGGATAACATATAACAATAATAAAATATATAAAGAAAGAATTATGTATATCATATTTAATTACATTTTTAAGCTGTAAGATTTGGTGTTAGTGTAGGAACGAATAGATCATGAGAGTAAATGAAAAAAAAGAGATTAATGAGAGAATAAACAAATTTGTTCCGGTCTAAAAAGATAATTAAAATTAACAAAACGTAACAAAAAATAAGTGAAAATAAATGCGGTATTATATTAAAATGCACTTTAACAGAAAATTTTTGTTTCATTTTTAACAAAATAAATATTAATAATAATTAATATAGCATATACTTAAATATTTACAAAAAGAAAACTAATAAACATTTTTTAGTTAAAAAAGCAACATTAAGGAGAATTAAAAAATAATAATTCTGCATTTATCGCTTTACAACTTTTTTAACAAGAAATGCTTTTTGTAAAATTCTGAAAAAACAATTTTATTTGTTTAATTATCTATGCATCCAATAATTACTTTATTTTGATTATTTATTTTATTTGTGGTTTAATGGAAAATAAGGTGTTTGGTTTTTGGTTTTTTAAATTTTTTTTTCTTGAATAAGGTTTGTTCCAATCACGATTGAATTTTATTGTATGTGGTATAAATTCTAAAATTAAATGAAAATATTAAATATTAATTTTTTTAGAAATATTTCTATAGTTTTATTCTTAATACAATTAGGAAAAGCAAGAATTATTATTTAAATTTCAAATTAATATCCAATTAAAGCATAGAGAACATTAGAGAAATAAAATATATTTTTTCTTTTATTGAAAAAAAAAAATACTTCAATCTATTCACCTAAAGGAATAAAACGATGCCAAATTGGGGGGGACGCTGTTAAATTCTCAGCACAACTATAGAAACTTGAAATTAATTATTTATTGCTCCAAAGGCCCAGAGTGTTGCAGAATTTCCCAATACATCATAATTCCGTATAAATGAATATTTTTAATTAGAACCAACAACTAGAAAAGTTGAAATATTTAAACCTTTTCTGAACCATAAACAATTGAAGAAAATTAATGGTAAAAAACAAAGTTTTATTATTTAAATTTAAGCGGCAAAAAAATATTTAAAAAGAACCGAAAAACTTTCAACAAATGAACTTAAGTTTTAAAATTGTTTTTAAAAAATCAATAAATAAACATATTTACATATTCTGATATTCAAAAAATTTTTCCAGAATCAATGGTAAATGAGAATTTAACAATGTTAACAAATTTTTTCAATTAATAACTTAGTTGAAAAGGTAAATTTTTTTTAAGCTGATAAGTACCTAGAAATTTTTATAATTTGTTATTCGTTTTATATGTTTTTTAATAGTACATATTAAATATAAACATTTCATTTATTTTCCGAATGTTTTAAAATATTTAGAGATTTCTTCCTCTTTTAATTTTTTTGTAATTTCGTTCATTGCCTAATTTATTTACTTAATCATTAACCTTTAAATATCTTCCAAATTCATACAAACTGATTTATCTTATTATTTAATTAGCGATAAAATTTTTTATAAATAATGATTATTAAATAGAAATTTACCATTAATTTTTACTTGTCTTTAGTAATTACTTGTTTATAGCTTATTTTATTTATTTATTTTTTTAGGTAGAATTATAAATATTTTCAATTATTTTTATTGATTTCACTTTTATTGTTTAAAACTAGAAAATTCATTTTTCCTTATTTAATATTGTACTTATTTTCTGTTTTTCTTTAAAAATATTATTTTTTGAATATAAAATAAGTAAATATTTCGTATAATTAATTTAAAAGAAATATAATTTTATTTTTTAACTTTATTTTTATCTTTCCACTATAATGAAGGCTGCTAATGACGATGCAATGAAAATGTATTTATTTTAAATATAGACCTTTATTAAAATGTCTTTTAAAAGTGTGACTTTCGCATTATTAAATAAATTTAATATTGTGTAGTTGCTTTTCACCTGCTTTAATTTTTAGGTTCTTTAAGTAATTTATTCTTTAGCGAATTAAAAAATTAATAAAATTCTTATTTCTATTCAATGTTGTAGATTATTGAAATTTTGATTTTTCAATATTTTTTTACAAATTTTCTTGTCAACAAAGTGCAATTTTTTGTAAGGTTTGAAATTTTATTTGTTTTCTTTAACATTGTATAATATATCATTTATATTTCGTTAAATTTATAGAAATCTACTCTTATTTGTTAGCTGCATTAAGAAATTAATATTTCATAAATTACGATTTCGCGTTTTTTAAAAGAGCTTTTTCTTGGTTAAGAGACTACTGAATTAAAATATTGTAAATAGTTATTATCTTCTAATGTAGTTGTTTTGGTCACAGTCCCGACCAACCCTAGTTATAATCATTTTAATTTTTATTCTCGCTTATAGGAACCCAATTTTTTCTTTTCCGTTCACCTGTTATTTTTATTTTGTGTAAATTATTCTTTTACTAATATTTTTAAGAAGCGGCTTTTAGGGGTTAAAAAATCCAAAATAATTAACTAAGATTTTATCACTTTTTAGCACATTTATTTTCTGGCTTTTTATATGTATAAAGAATTAACCTCTCAATTTATTTAAATAGGATATTAATATTTTTTGCATTCAAATATTTAATTTTATTTATAATTGTCAGATTCATTGTTTTGAAATTTTTTTTGCCAAAAATTATTTTTTAATAAGATAAAATAATTTGGAATTTAATTTTTATTATTTTAATCATCACGCTGTGAATAAACCTTCATCCGGCAAAATTCGGCGATTCGGGTTGCGACTCGCTAAATGTAATATTTAATAAAAGAAGAATTTATTAAATAAATTTTTTTGATTTTATACTTAATTTATGTTTGTTAATAGTATTTTTTTCTTTTTTGGTATATAGTTTTTTTTGGTATATTTTTACTCATTCTGTCAATTCTTTTCTGGTATTTTAAATAAAATTTTTGTTTATTTTAACCAAAAAATAAATTATAAAATGGTAACATAGCAAACTCATAATAATTTACTAATAAAAAAAAAATATATAAAAAAAATTAAAAAATTTTTAAATGTTCTCAATACAAAAAATTACATATTAAAATAATGTAAATTTAACATTGGAAAAAACAGAACTCCAGCGCCAAGAGATTTTAAAGATGGTTAAAGTAATCGTTAATTTTTTAAAATTATTTTAATAATAAATTGTTAAAAAATATTAAAGAAAAAGATGATTTAGTAAAAATGAATGATTTATCAACTAATTTTTATAATTAAAAACTAAAACTAAAATTATCAATCAGATAAAAATTTAATATATTAAAAGTAAGTTATATTTAAGTCTTTACCACGAAAAAAACAAAAAGAATTGGCTAAAACCGCAAAATTTTGCCATTTTCGCATGTCGGTATGACTTCTGAACTCTGAGAATTTACATGTTTAATTTCGAACAGCAAAAAAGTACTGTAATTCTTAAGAAAACAGTGCAAATTACAGTAGTTTTGATCACTTCGATATTAATCGTACGGAGTCTGAGCGTACAGAAGTCGAAGAGACATGCGGTTTTTTGCATTTTGTAGCCAATTATGTTCTCTTTCTGTCTGCCATATTCGTTTTTGACGTAAATTTTTTTCCAACCCCCTAGGAATTTTTTTCTGAAAATTTCCCGATTTCAAGCCATTTTGAGGTTTTCAGATCACCCCGAAGAAGTGATCTGATCACGGTGGAGCAAAGGACCTTTTTGATCAGCTTGAAAAGTTATGCGAACATGAATTTTTTCAGATTTTTTCTTACTCTATAGAAAAAGTTACATTTCTTCAAAGTTTTGAGTTTATAATTTTGGAACGCCTGATTTGGGACCATTTTCGGAAAAAAATTCATAAAAAAAATTTTTCTTCTACACATTCCGGTTTTTTTGTGTGGTTCTTAATATTTATGGTGGAAGTATGCTTGGTAAAAATTTCAGCTCAATTCGTCCACGGGAAATAGATGAAGTGGTAAAAAAATTCTTGAGTTTATAATTTTGGAACGGAGCATACATATCCTTTGGGAATTTGAAAAGAAAATTTTTTTAAAACAAATATTAAAAAATTGTTCATTATTTATTAAAAAAGAAAAATTAAACTAATTAAATAAAAAAAAGTTTTTAAATAAGTAAAAAATAAAAAAATATTTGGTCATTTTGCTAAAACCCTGAAGCTGTTCTTGAGAATCCACAATATAATTTACAAGAAAATGTAAAAATCTAAAGATAAAAATGCGAAAAAATTTTAAACATTCTATTAAAAAGGCATTAAAATATAAAATGAAATATCTGTTTTCAGTTTAATTGATGAAAATTGCAAAAATTAAGAATCAAAAATTATATAAAAAAGAAAAATATTAATAATATTGCATCTTACAAAACGACAAAACATTCTTTAGATTGCATTAACTCAAAATAATAAATATATTAAATCAATCTTGTGTATAAATTTGAAATTTGTACAAGTATATCGAAACATAATTTCAAAATTTTGAAAAATTAACTTATATTTTGAAGTGTTTTACTTTCACTATCCAAGCATTTTAGTTGAATTTTATAGGAAACTCATAAATTCTTTTATAATAATAAAGATTTAATTTTACTGATATCTTTAAAGAAATTATGTAATTAATTACATCTTTGATTAATATAAAAATAAAAAAATGCCAAAATGTAATAAACAATAAAAACTGAAAATTTTTCTGGTATCTTCATTAAAGAAGTATCTTTTAAATAAACACAAAAAACTTTTGCTTTATTAATTTTAATATATTTATTTAAGTCCCAAATTTTATATGATTTAAATTCAGGGAAATTATTATTTTTTAAATCGAAATAGGAATTATTTTTATATTTATTAAAAAATTTTATGAAAATGACGTCTTAATTCGATTTAGCTTAAATGCTAATAGCATTAATAAAATTTAAATAATGTGTATCAAGCAAAGAAATGCAACATCATAATTAAAAAATATTTTTTCACATTCTTCTCATTTTTAATGAACTATAAAACGAAAGCCTAAAAACATCAATTAAAAATATTAAAAAGACCAAATTTAAAGAAAAAAAAATAATATTATGCACACATATTTTGGCAAATTTGCACTAATAAAAAACAATTAAATTAAAATGTACAAAATCCCCAAAATATTCGGACTATAAGTCTTAATAGTTTATATTAATAATAACATTAATAACATAATATAAAATATTTTTTGAAAAATTAAAAAACATAGTCGTGAATTTATAGTTAACCAAATTAAGCAATAGGTATTATTACAATAAAACTGTAAAGGATTTAAAAAAATTAAAATAATATTTAGGGTTAAAGAGGATCAAGGCAAAATATATTAACATTTTCTCTTAATATATTTAAAACTTTTTATATTCATATTGTGAACAATATATCAAAATAAACTTATTTGCAATTATTTAAAGAAAATAAATGAAAATTAGCATTATTACATATTTTATAAAATAGTATCAATTTTGCAAGTAATTTTTTGTTAATTATTAATTATTATATCGGAATTAAAAATAATTGCTATAAACCAATAAAAATCAGTAAGGAAGTGATTTTTGGTGATTAAACTCTATATATTTTTTTGCTTAATTGTTATCAGAACGGAGTTCAAATTGAGATATTTTGATTATTTTTTAATATTTTTTTATATCCAAGTGAACTAAATTTTAATAAAATTTGAAATTCTTAAAATTTTTATTTTCATCATTGATATCTCTATTTGTCTTCTATTAGTCTGCAAACTTTCATCTGGCTAAAATATTCGAAAACCTGGCCCCTTGTGTATTTTTGGTCATATCCTTGTCCAAATTTGATTTGACAAAATTTTTGAAAATTTTTCAAGTTGATAGAGAACTCGTAAGGCTATTGAATGATCCAAGAATGACTAATTTGATTGAATTAGACAAAAGTTATTGGCAATTATATGCAGTTTTTTATTGCTAATTTCTTTTGGTGGTTTTTTTTATAACGCCCTTTTTGATGGCTTTTTTATAACGGCTCACAAGGGAACCACCCGAACTGTAAGTCGGAAAATGCATTGTGTTATATACCATTGTATAGAGCAGAGTCGACTTCTATTGTGAAATTTTAATATTACGCCCATATAGCAAGAAACCAAAAAGTTATGGGGCCTCAAAAATCGAGATTTTAGTAGTGTATGGCACCTTAATCCGTTGTAAAATCCCCCCCCCCCCTTCCCGTACCAAATTCCCCCCTCCCCCCGCCAAATTCCGCCCCAAATTGGCTCCCCCCAGGGCAGAGAGATACCCGTTCACTATACGAGAGAGGAGAGAATTAGAGAAAAAGAGTAATTCTTAAAACTCGGAAAAACGACTTAATTGTAAAGGGACCCCCGCCCACTAATTTTAATGCAAAAACTCCAACCACCGATAAAGGATGATGTACCAAACGTACAAGTAGTATAAGACCCCTAAACCTCGCGGGTTTCTCGCGGGTGTTTCCCGCACAAACCCATGCCTATGGGATGGGTGCAACCCTTTGATGTTGCCGCCCCGGACATTTTCCCGCACAATCCCAAGCCTATGGGAGGGGTGTGTGCCAAATCCAAACCTATATGTCTTTTGAAGTTGCCGCTCCCCCAAATTCCGATTTCCCAAATCCTCGCGGGTATTTTTTTCCGCGCCGCGCAGCGCCGCGGGAAGGTCATCAATCATCCACCTGTCATAAATGTGACAGGGGAAGGAAATTCAATTTTTTCTTTTGCAAATTTAATTGTTTTTTTCCAAACCTTTTGGGGCAGTTTTTATTTTCTCAAATCCTGAGATTTTTTTATAATGTTTTTTCTGAAAATAAAAACTCATTTTGAAAATAGGTTTTTTTATCATCCCCCTACCTTCCCTCCATCCCCACACGCCCCGCGCCGCGATGCCGCCACCGCGCAAAGTAATCGATAATCGAATTTGGAAGAAGTGTGAATTAATTGATAATGGCAGTAAATTAAATAAATAATTGAATTGGATAATAAAATCAATTATTTAAATTGTGTTTAAAAATAAAATCGAAAATGAATAAATAAATCGAGATGAAAAACCTTTTCAAAAGTAGGTCAGCTGTCAACAAAAATTGATTGATGCATTTTTTTATTTTTCTTCTATTATTTCGCAATCTGCACGCGACTTTTTGTTCCTATTATTTCGCAATATAGCCCTAAATTAGGTCACCTGTCAATCAAAAAATGATTGATGGGTTTCTTATTTAAATTTCTCCATTATTTTTAGTTTTTTTGGTCCAACTATTTCGCAATATGGCCTCTAATTTTGCAAACCTGTCACAAAAAATGATTGATGACTTTCGAAATAAAGAATATCCAGACGATTTTTTTTGCAGTTTTTGAATAAAATGTGACAGTTATCTACCGAAATGATTGATGACCCTCTAAATTAAGGCAGACCCAGACAGTCACGTGACTAAACCCCTCCCCTTTTTACCCATTTCGTACACCCGGCCCAAATCGCAAATCATTCAACTAAATAGTTGGATTTCACTAAACTCTCTTTGCGCTCTAATTTTAATTCTCTCGCTCTTTTTTTTAAATTTGCATTAATTAAATCTATTACTATTTACCTACGTCTTTTTTCTTTTCAAATCTCTCTGCTCTATTTAATTCTTCTGCTTCAATTTCGTTTTTAATATGTCTTTTAAACGCTTGAACTCCTTCCAACCCGCCGTGCCAATGGCCAAAAAATGGGATTTCCGATCGATCGGGTAAGTGATTTTAATAAAAAATAATTTATTAAACAGTTATAAAATATATTTATAAGATAAAACCACTTAAGAATTATTTCAAAAAATAAATTTTTAATCAATTAAAATATTTCAGAAATAATTTTGCTGAAGAAATGGAAAATTATAAATTGATGGATTATCAAACGACGACTTGCGAAAAATTTGGATTTACGAAAAATATTACGGAATTTCGTGTCAACCCGGACGTGGGACGCCCTGATGAAGCGATGAAGGATGCGATCAAAAACATGATAAAGGTGGCTTTAAAGACTACGGAAGAAAAAATGAAACGAAAAGTGCGGATGTTTGGAGTGGCAATTACGGGTGCAGGGCTTTCTTTCCCGGTGTGGGTGCCGTATCGGGCGTACCCCCAGAATAATGCGGATGTTATCATGGAGGAAATCAACAAACTGGGGCAGAGCGGGGACGGGGATGAAAATAAAAAAATGCTGTTGCTGTCGGAGCCAATTACGATGAAAATAACTTGCGTGACCATGCCCAGTGGAGAGGGGCCGAGGAATGTCCATAAATTTGACTTTGGATTCAAGGAACACCAGCGGATAGGGTAAGTGTTTTTAATTGATAAGAAAAAATTTTTATATAATTTAATGAAGCAAAAAATAAATAAGAAAAAATAAAATAAATAAATTTTTAATTAAATAATAAAGAAAATGTTAAAAAAATAAATCAATAAAAAATAAATTTAAATAATTATTTTTAAATAATTTAATGAAGCAAAAAAAAATTAACAAAAAAAAATTAAATTAAATAAAAAGAAAGTAAAAAAATAAAATAAACTTAAAAACAAAAAAAAATTAATAATTTAACGAAAAAAGGTAAAAAATAATAATAATATTTATTAAGAATTACAAATGCGGATAAATTATGTTTGTTCTACGCACTGGCGGCGTCAAAAAATTATTTGGAATTGCATGTTGATAGTTTCAGAAGATATATTAATAATAGTGTGAGACAGAGGGATGCAGCTATTGAGCTTTTACGTAATTGTGGAATTGATGGAAATGAAAGTAGTTATGGTGTGGAGCAATTGCCGACGGTTCAGAATTATTGGGTAGGTTTGAAATTGGAAATGGTAAATAATTAAATTTTTTAGGATGAGATTTACCCCGGTAAATACCGGGTTGTTGCATTTGAGAAGTCGGCGGATCCGAGGAAATCGATCCGTGTTTTGTGGAAAGGCCCTATGGGCCGTAAAAATGTCGTGCCGTTATTCTTGGAGAATGGTCATTGGGATGGTCTGAAGAATTTCGTCTGCTTTTTTAATCGAGGGAGGAAATTCTGCATTGATTGCGAATGTTTTTACGACAAGGATGTGCGATGGAATGCCGGGCAAGATGTTATTATTGTAACCGAGTGGGAGGAGTACCGTGCCAAAAGGAGAGTGGAATTAAAATTGAGTGTCCGAAGTGTCGACGTTACTTTTACAATTGGGAATGCTACAATTATCATCAGGGACACCAGACTTGCAACTTATGGAAGCGCTGTGTAATTTGTGACAAGACTTACCAGTTTAACCCGAAGAAGGGACATGAATGCGGAGAGACCTATTGCCAACTTTGTAGTGTAAGTCACGACTCCAAACGGGGTTGTTATATTATGCCGATCGAGGAAAACGAGGACAAAGATGTTTACCGAATTGTCGTTTGGGTATGTTTTACAAAAAACAATCAACAAAATAGGTCTTGATTTACAGGATTCGGAAACGTCGCAGGATACAATTTACAAGGGGGACCAGAAGGAGCATGTGATTAATTATATTTCGGTGCGAGTGACTTGTACGGAATGCTGCGATGATAAAAATAGAATAAATTGCAAAATTTGTGGGGAGGTGAGGACCAAGGATTGGAGCGAGGCAGAGGGATGTGATCCGACGAAGGATTTCGTGGAATGGATTTTAACGGCATTTACCAATTATGATACATACATATTTGCGCATAACGCCGGGCGTTTTGATGGTAATTTCATAATCCTTTATTTTAATCGGGAAAATTTTTAGGACATTTTGTGTTTAATTATCTTTGCCGTACCGGGAAGAACCCGATACCACTCATCAATGGACTAAAAATTTATGAATTCAAAGTGAAAAATTCGAAGAAACATTCAATGCTGATATGGAGAGACTCGTGTTTATTGATGCCGGTGAAGCTTGAGTCGCTGAAGGCGACATTCAATTTGGACTGTGAGGATAAGCCCTTTTTCCCGTATTATTACAACAAGAAAGAAAATTATGGAGTTTGTTTGGAACATCTGCCACCGATGGAGGATTACTCACCAGGATCTATGAATAAGGACAAATACGAAAAATTCGATAAATGGTAAGAAATAAAAAATAAATTTAGGAAAT
This sequence comes from Heterodera schachtii, assembly GCA_023374025.1. Lineage (NCBI taxonomy): Eukaryota > Metazoa > Nematoda > Chromadorea > Rhabditida > Heteroderidae > Heterodera > Heterodera schachtii. The sequence continues at coordinate 45,973 of SIJG01000169.1, forward strand.
AAAGTTCTTTTTTCAGGTATAATGAAAACAAGGAGACACCTTTTTATTTGAACGATGAATTGAGAAATTATTGCCGAAACGACACGGAAATTTTATTGCTGTCAATTATTGAGTTTAGGAGAATTTTGATCAACGACATTACGAAAGGATTCGACCCCCTGCCGAGGAGCTGTACGAATGCGGGGGTCGCGATGAATATTTTTAAGGCTATGTTTTTATTGACGGAGCAGTTATCGATTGTGCCGGAGAAGGGATATGAGCGGTGTGACAGGGCCAGTGTGATGGCCATTAAATATTTGGAGTGGAGAAGCAAGCGGGATGGAATTGAGATACGGCACGCAGGGAATGGACGAGAGGTCAAAGTTGGAAAATATAAATTGGATGGATTTATTGTGAATGAAGGAGCTAGGGACAAGTGCATTGAAGTGATGGGATGCTACATACATGGGTGTTTGAATTGTTATGACTCGGCAGCGGAACTGATTGGAGGAAGAACGGCCCAGGAATTGAACGATGAGACTCAGGAGAGATTGGCAGAATTGCGGAAAAGTTTAGAGGTCGAAGAAGTTTGGGTATGTTTAATTCATTTGATAGAAATTTTTATCTCCGGTTTTTAGGGTTGTCAAATTGAGAAGGAATTGAAAAAGGATGAAGAAATGCGGGACTTCTTCGATGACAGAGGGAATGAGAAGGGGCCGATTGATCCACGGATGGCTTATGCGGGAGGGAGGACCGGACCGATGAAATTGTTTGCGAAATCGGATGAGAAGAAAAAGATTAGTGTTTACGACATTGTGAGTCTGTACCCGTCAGTGAATTACGGTACAGCTTACCCGATTGGTTTGCCGGAGATTATTATACCGAAGAGCGATGAGATTAATGTAAATTGGACGAGACCGGAGGATTTGAAGTTTAATGGATTGTATAAAGTGAGGGTCAACCCGCCGCGAGGGTTGCGGATTCCGGTTCTGCAGTTGAAATGTGATGAGAGATTATTATTCCCGTTGTGTTGGAGATGTGCGTCAACATTTAAGAAGGAAACTACGAGATGTGATTACAATTGCCCCCATGATGTGGCACAGCGGAGATACGTGGCGACATATACCAGCGTTGAATTGGTAAGAATTATGGTGGGAAAATTTTAAGAAACTTTGACATTTTCAGGCAAAAGCGTTGGAATGCGGTTATACTGTGGACAGATTTTATAGAGCGTGGCACTATGAAGAGGAGGCAGGATGATTTATTCAAGGGATACGTGCGATTATTTTTGAAGCTGAAGGAGGAGGCAAGCGGTTTCCCGAAGGGAGTTGAGACGGGAGAGCAGAAGGATATGTGGAGAGAAGAGTATAAGGAAAAATATGGAATCGACATTGAATTGGCTAAAGTGAAGAAGAATCCGGGATTGCGGTACATAAGCAAGTTGATGCTAAATAGCTTATGGGTAAGATTTAAGGGTCTTTGAAAGAGTTTTAACTTAAAATTTTAGGGAAAGTTTTCGATGAGAAATTGTTTGAATAAGAATGCGGTGATTGATAGGGCGTCGGAATTTTATAAAATTGCGTGTGATCATAAAATTGAATTATGTGATATTGTTGAATATTCGGAAGAGGCGATTAGATTGATATACAGGGACAAGGAGGACTTTGTGATGGAGCACAAGTCGAGCAATATAGTCATTAGTTTATGGTGAGTTCAAAAAATTATAAATTTGTATATAACTTAATTTTTAGGACGACGAGTATGGCGAGGTTAAAATTATTGGAATTCATGAGAGAAGCGGAGAGCCATGGCGGGGAGATTTTGTACACGGACACGGACAGTATTTTTGTTAGGCACGATAGGGACGTGGAGCCGATCACGACGGGGAAATATTTGGGAGAAATGAGCGAGGAATACGGCGGCTATGAGATTGAAGAATATTGCTGTGGAGGGGCGAAGCAGTACGCACTGAAGATGAGGAACAAACAGACGGGGGAGATCGAATACGTTATGAAGATTAGAGGGATTACGTTCGATGTGGATAATAAGAAGACTTTACATTACGACACATTCAGGGAGATGGTTCTGAACTATGGGAAAGGGGAGGTGGACCCGGCTTTCTTCGTCTACAAGAATGATTTTGGGTAGGTTTTTTCAAAAATTTTGACTCATTAATAAATCAATGTTTAGGCCAACGCGGGATTCGAAAGTGGTGACGAGGGAGAAGCACAAAATGTACAAGCCGGTCTGCCAGAAGGGGATAATCGATGAAGAACTTAATGTGATGCCATTTGGATTTTGTTAATTTTGTATTTTATTGTTGTTTTTTTGTTGAATAAAGTTGAATAAAAAATTAAAGTGATATTAAGACTAACGGGGGTGGAACGGTCTAAAGTGAAGGCCCACTGCTGTTAGCCGTAATATTTTATAAAAAATCTAAAAGTTCCAGAGGAAAATAGCACCTATGACCATTATTCTGGTACATAGTTATACATGGGAGTTGAGGGAATTGTAGCTTTACCCGGTGTCTCGAGTAGAGATGTTGTTCGACAGTAACCCCGAGGAAACCTCGGTAGGCAAATAGCCTATTTGAACCATTAAATGCGATGTCATCCGGTGAGATAAACTGATTGTGCCTAAGGTGTCTCGTTATTAGAACGTGTCTTCTCAAAAATTTCAAATTCCTTTTCTTCCGCTGTCGTAGAATTTCAGATAGCTCGTGAGGTTCGCATTCGTTAAAATCGCATAGAATTTCAACGAGAGAATTCATTTTGAGCACCGATAGCATTTTCAGCTACGCTGCAATTCCTTATATACCATTACCTCACCACTGTATGATGAATTTTTGCCTTTTTTATTTATTTAAGATTACCGCGGCTGGAAAGGTACAGTCGAACATGAATTTACCGATCGAAAACAGTAATTACAGAGATGTTTTAGTGTATCTCGCGGGGAAGAAAGATGAAACGCCCCGCGGTGCAAAATTTCTTAAAGATCGGTTACTGAAGGATCCAACAGTAAAAGATATAGTTGATAAATCAAGGGTTATGTGGGGACGTGGAAGGAAAAAGGCAACCAAATCTATAAAAACACCCGGCATAGCACGAGAGAAGAAACCCTTCAAACCACTAATATGGGCAAGACTGTAGAAAAAATTTTATCAAAAATTTATTTTAATTTAAAATCTCCGGCAAGTTTTGCTGGAATTCAAAAAATTTTAAATGAGGCCAAAAAGATTGACCCGGAAATCACGATCGATGACGTTAATAAATTCCTAGAAAAGCAGAGAACATACACGATTCACAAGCCCATAAAGAAAAGATTCCCGAGACTAAAGACGATACCGAGCGGCTTCCATACCGATTGGCAGTGCGATTTGTGCATATTTGACCAGTTGAAAAAGCATAACGACGGTTACAAGTATCTGTTGGTATGCATCGACGTGCTGAGTCGAATGATCTTCAGCGCACCGGCCAAGTCAAAGAAGAGTGAGGACATGATCGAGGCTTTTGATCGGGTGTTCGAAAAGTCGAAAATTATCCCGATGAAAATATATAGTGACAGCGGACTGGAGTTTCAGGCTGGAAAAATGAAAAAATATTTTGAGGAAAAATTCATCATCAAAAATGTAATGTATAGCCCCGACCTCCACGCCGGAGTCGTTGAAAGGGCAAACCGAACAATAAAGGAGCGCTTGTACAGATATTTTACAAAGATGGACACTCTACGATGGGTCGATGTAATAGACAAAATAATAATAAACATTAACAACAGTGTGAATAGGACATTAGGGGCCAAGCCAATATCCGTTACCTTTGAAAATGCTCGGGCGCTCTGGGAAAAATTATATAAGGAGAAGGAATTTAAAATTTCGAAAAATAAAAGATTTAAAGTTAGTGATATAGTTCGTATTACCAAAGAAAAAGGGAAATTTGCAAAGGGATATCTCCCAAACTTTACTGAAGAATTGTTTAAAATCGTTGTTGTTAATCCAACGACACCCGAGTCATACAGGATTGAAGACTTGGAAGGAAATTTAATAAAAGGTATATTTTATAACCAAGAATTGGTGAAAACAGATGGATGACTTTTACATTGTACTACCCTCGAACACACCGGGGCAGGGGAACAGCACATCAAAATTCACAGTACGACTCCCCGAGACTTTGGAATTGGGCACAAATTGGTCAGTAGCTCTCTCATCAATTATTTACCCGTACTCATTCACCGCTCTCGGTATAAATGGTCAAGAGTTTATTAAAGTATGGGAAAATGACAGCAGTGTCCCCATTCAAGTTAATTTACCGGACATGAATTTTAAAACCGCCGGGGGCCTGGGAAATAAAATTAACGAAGCATTCACACATCATTATAAAATCAAAGAACAACGTGGAAAGAGAGAAGCCAAGGCTGAAGAAACAAAAGATTCAAAAATTGATGTCGCAAAGAGGGCCGCAGAACGCGCTGGGAGAGATGTAGAAAGACATTTCAATCAAATCAATAATATCTCGAGTTCCATCCAAACCCAAATAAACACACTACGGGAAACAAATACTCAAATTTTAGAAGAGCCTGGTATAAAAATGTGGTTTGACAAAATGGTAGAGATGGGAACCCAAATTCAAACATCTCGAAATGAACTTAAATCTTTTCAAGAAGAAGTAGAGAAAGCTAAAACCACAACCTTAGAGCATGTGGCAAATAACGACTTGAAACATGCAAAGAAATCAGCTGATGTCGCAAAGGGAATCGCCAGACTGGCAAAAACCAAATACACATCAACTCTCGAGGAATATAATGATAAATCGGAAAAGGGTTATAGTGGAATGGTGGAAAGGCTTAACTTGGCGCTTGGGGAGCATATTAAACGTAAAGATATTGAAAATAGAGAACTTGCTGAAGCTGAAAAAGGACCACAAAAAAGAGAGAGACTAGCCAATCAGGATGTTCAATTTCATTATGACAGCATTGATCAAAAATTTATTGTCTATCTTTCCGCTGCCGTCTCCCACATTGATTTGTCAAAACACCTCGCCTATGTGCTGGGCTTTAAGAACACAAGGCTATTTCATGAGGAAGAGGCGAATTATATGCCAGATTTGACGGGAGGCGTAAGGCAGCTATACATTTATGCACCAAATTTAATAGAAAACACAATTATCGGGAACCAAATGGCTCCACTCTTAAGAATAGTTAACGTCGTCGACGACCCAGGGGCGATTAGTGAAGTTATATATAGCACCGAGTACTTTCATCGTCTACAATCGAAACGAATTTCAGAAATTACAATTGAAATTCACACACCGTTTGGTGAATTCGTTAAATTTCACTGGGGAAGTTGTATTCTCACATTACATTTTAAGAAAAGTATCTTTTAAAAATGACACACGTATTTTTCGATCCCGAGTCGGTTGATTGGTCATCTTTTTTCACTTCCCAACACGGGAGGGGGCAGAAACAATATTTCGTCGGAAGCAAGTATCAACGGGGGTTCGGTTTCCTCGGTAATGTGGCACGTTTCTTGACCCCGATTGCGAGGAATATTGCCTCGAGTGCGGGACAGGAGGGGCTTGCCGCGGGGCAGAGAGTTCTTAGCGACATCGCCCAGGGCCGTGATTTAAGGGATGCCGTCAGGGAACACTCAAAACAGGGTCTGACAAACCTTACCGATAAGTTACAACAATGTGGGAAAGGAAAAAGGGCCCTGATCACTAATAAGAACCGGAAACGGGTGTTTGATCAGTTAAGTTTCATCTAAAGGTATAAATAGAAAAGCTAACAATAAGAAATAAAAAATGTCAACTCTTAAGAAAATAGATAAGACGAGTGAGGACGGTCTCGAGGGGGGCCTTTCGCTGTTCGACATCCCCCCGACGAACGTTGCAATTAATAAATCCAGTATTAGGGAATTACTCCCTCTTTCAGCAATAAATCAATCAGGACCGTATATTTTTAGACTTTTTTCAGATAATCAGTTTTGTGACCTCAATAAAACTTTTCTTTATCTGTCAACTTCAATTGAGAGAAAAGACAAAAGCAATTGGATTCCAATTACTAAGGATAGTGAAGCTGATCAACACGTCGGTGTCATTCAAAATTTTGGGCACAGCTTTGTCAAAACATTAAAGGTGTCAATTTCCGGCGTTGAGTCTTATGATTCCGGCATCTACTATGCGTTTAGGGCATATATGATGAATGAATTGGGATTTTCAGAAGACGTCAAAAAAGGTCTTTGTGAAGCATCTTGCTATTATGTCGATGATGTCGACCAGGATAGTTACACAAACACTGGCTTTAAAAACAGAGCGTCACGTTTTGCTGACGGAGCCAAATGCGAAACCATGGTGAAACTTAATTTTGATCTCGCCCGTCAGCCCAATCTTTTGCTTAATAACTCTGATGTCATTTTTAGCATACACCGTAACACAGATGATTTTCTAATAATGGCACCGACATATGTTTCAGGAAATGCAGTCATAGCGAACACGCACACATATCGTATTAACATACATGATATTAGAATTTATGTAAAAACAGTAGATATTACCCAGTCATTAAATAATGTAATAAGCAATCAGTTACAAACCACCCCGGCCAAATATCCGGTTAGAAAAATTGAGATCAGGAGTCTTTTCATACCGAGGGGTACTTCCGATCTCTCGCACAATGTTTTTACCAGCATTGTTCCGAGACGTTTAATCGTCGGGTTTGTTTCAACCGGTGCGTATACTGGAAATCCTAAAGAGTCACCCTTCGTCTTTGAACATGCCAAGATACGCTCTATCAGTGTCGAAGCGAATGGAAACATTTTCCCCGGGTCCCCCTATTCTCTTAATTTTGATAGAAACAAATACATTCGAGCATTTGTTGACATGTATACAGGACTCGGGATGGACGATGGAGAACGAACAATGTCGATCAATATACAAAAATTTGTAAACGGGTGGTGTTTCTTCGTTATTCCGATGACCTCTACTCTAGAGGATACCCCGGGTTTTGAATTGATTCGTAACGGAACGACCAGCATAAAGGTTCAGTTTAATGAGCCTATAAAGGACGGCGGGTATGAGATGATCGTTCTGGGGGAATTTGATTCGATTTTGTCTATTAATGCTAATCGTGTGCTCAGTAGCGACGGAAGCATATGATGAATTCTCACGAGATTGAAATATTTTTAACCCAACACCCGACAACCAGAAAATATTTTATCGGTGTTTTTGCTTCCGACGGGATGCCAAAATTGAAGGACAGGCATTTTCCTTACTGTTTTGTGGCCAATACCGACAGGGCGGGCACTATAGGTGAACACTGGGTCGCCTGTTTTGTAAATTCGCCGACAGAAATTGAATATTTTGATTCATTGGGCGATTATCCCAACGAAGATTTAAGTTCATACCTTAACCTATTCAAACGAATTCTCTTTAATGATCGCATTGTCCAACATCAATTCTCAGATGCGTGTGGGCAATTTTGCATTTATTTCTTGACACAGCGGTGCTTCGGAATCCCTTATTGTGAGGTCATTGACTGTCTATATAAGGTTCGCCCAAAGGCCGATTTATTAGTTAAGAATTTTGTCAGTAATGTTTAATTTAATTGTTCTCCTAACGATAGTCGGTCAACTCAGTGGAGAAAGGGTTCACATTCTTTCTGATACACAACTTTTTGACGACAAATATCTCACTATGACAAAGAGTTCGGTCAATGAAAGACTGTTCGGGTTCGATCGCTCGAGACTGTGTATGATAAATAGGAATCCGATTTCAGGGTGGAACCTATCAATCCAAGAAATTAATTCGATAGGAAAGAGCGGAACCATTAATATCAAACTTTATCAGGATTTCAGACAATTAAAGCCCCGAGCATGCTTTTATTACAACGATCATAGTTATTTAATTTTTCAAAACGAAAACACAAATGAAACTTCGATAACAAAAGGTAGTCAAGAAAAGGTTGTTAAGAATTTTCCCGGTGGGGACCTAAGATTTGATCATATTGATGGTCGACTTTTCGTAGTCAGAGACGATCGAATAGACGAGATTGACATTAGATCAATCGAGAATTTATGGATAGTGCATAATGAAACCGAAATTTTTACTAAACCGATCGGATCGATGCCATCGTCATACACCGATTTCCTAATAATTGAGGGGCAAATTTATCTAATTAAAGAGAAGAAAATATACAAAGATCGATTTCACTCAAATGAGATACTTCCCAAGTATGTGTCCGAGACAAATAGTGAATTCTTTAATTTTGTCATGTTTAAAGAATTTAAGAAAATTAAAGTTTCGAGTTCAAATATTTGGGTATATTTTTTGTCAATTTTAGATTTGGTAGTGGTCGTCATCTGTATTTCAGTTCTCAGAATTTTAAAAATAAAGAAAAAAGGCAAAAATTCATCATACAGTGGTGAGGTAATGGTATATAAGGAATTGCAACGAATATGAAAATGCCTACGGGTGTTCAAAAATGAATTCTCTCGTTGAAATTCTATGCGATTTTAACGAATGCGAACCTCACGAACTATCTGAAATTCTACGACTGCGGAAGAAAGAAAATTTGAAATTTTTGAAAAGACACGTTCTAATAACGAGACACCTTAGGCATAATCAATTTATCTCCCCGGATGACATCGCATTTAACGGTTCAAATAGGCTTTTTGCCTACCGAGGTTTTCTTGGGGTTACTGTCGAACAGCACCTCTACTCGAGACACCGAGTCAAGCTACAATTCCCTCAACTCCCCTGTATAACTATGTACCAGAATAATGGTCATAGGTGCTATTTTCCCCTGGAACTGTTGGATTTTTTATAAAATATTACGGCTAACAGCAGTGGGCCTTCACTTTAGACCGTTCCACCCCCGCTAGTCCTAATATCACTTTAATTTTTATTCAACTTTATTTAACAAAAAAAAACAACAATAAAATACAAAATTAACAAAATCCAAATGGCATCACATTAAACTCCTCATCGATGATCCCCTTCTGGCACACCGGCCTGTACATTTTATGCTTCTCCCTCGTCACCACTTTCGAATCCCTCGTCGGCCTAAATATTGATTTATTAATGATAACAAATAATTTTTTGAAAAACTCACCCAAAATCATTCTTGTAGACGAAGAAAGCAGGGTCCACCTCCCCTTTCCCGTAACTAAGTACCATCTCCCTGAATGTATCGTAGTGCAATGTTTTCCTGTTGTCCACGTCGAATGTAATCCCCCGTATCTTCATAACATATTCGATCTCCCCCGTCTGCTTGTTTCTCATCTTCAGTGCGTACTGCTTCGCCCCTCCACAGCAGTATTCTTCAATCTCATAGCCGCCATATTCATCACTCATCTCTCCCAAATATTTCCCCGTCGTAATCGGCTCCACGTCCCTGTCGTGCAAAACAAAAATACTGTCCGTATCCGTGTACAAAATCTCCCCGCCATGGCTCTCCGCCTCCCTCATAAATTCCAATAATTTTAACCGCGCCATACTCGTGGTCCTGAAAAATTTTAATATGATACTTATCCTTTTTTTTTTGTCTCACCATAAACTGATAACAATGTTGCTCGACTTGTGCTCCATCACAAAGTCCTCCTTATCCCTGTAGATCAATCTAATCGCCTCATCCGAATACTCCACAATATCACATAATTCTATCTTGTGGTCACACGCTATTTTATAAAACTCCGACGCCCTATCTATCACCGCATTCTTATTCAAACAATTTCTCATCGAAAACTTTCCCTAAAATTAAGGTTCAAACTCTTGAAAAATCATTAAATCTTACCCATAAACTATTAAGCATCAACTTGCTGATGTACCGCAATCCTGGGTTTTTCTTCACTTTTGCCAAATCAATTTCGATACCATATTTTTCTTTATATTCCTCTCTCCAAATATACTTCTGCTCCTCCGTCTCAACTCCCTTCGGGAATCCGCTCGCCTCCTCCTTCAGCTTCAAAAATAATCGCACGTATCCTTTAAATAAGTCATCTGCCTCCTCTTCGTAATGCCACGCTCTATAAAATCTGTCCACAGTATAACCGCATTCCAACGCTTTTGCCTGAAAAGTGAAAAATAGCTAAATTTTAATCTTTAATTCCTTACCAATTCGACGCTGGTGTAAGTCGCCACGTATCTCCGTTGTACCTCATCGTGGGGGCATTTGTAGTTACATCTCGTAGTCTCCTTCTTAAATTTTGACGCACATCTCCAACACAACGGGAATAATAATCTCTCATCACACTTCAACTGCAAAACCGGAATCCGCAACCCCCGCGGCGGGTTGACTCTTACTTTATACAATCCCTTATACTTTAAATCGTCCGGTCTCGTCCAGTTTACATTAATCTCATCACTCTTCGGTATAATAATCTCCGGCAATCCAATCGGGTAAGCTGTACCGTAATTCACTGACGGATACAGACTCACAATGTCATAAACGCTAATTTTCTTCCTCTCATCCGATTTCGCGTACAATTTCATCGGTCCCGTCCTCCCTCCTGCATAAGCCATCCGCGGATCAATCGGCCCCTTCTCATTCCCTCTGTCGTCGAAGAAGTCCCGCATTTCCTCATCCTTTTTCATTTCCTTCTCAATTTGGCACCCCTAAAAACTCACAATAAAATGTAAATGTCAAATAAACTTACCCAAACTTCTTCGACGTCCAAAGTCTTACGCAGCTCCAACAATCTCTCTTGCGTTTCATCATTCAAATCCTGGGCCGTCCTTCCTCCAATCAGTTCCGCCGACGGGTCATAGCAATTCAAACATCCGTGTATATAACATCCCATCACTTCAATGCATTTGTCCCTAGCTCCCACATTCGCAATAAATCCATCCAATTTAAATTTGCCAACTTTGACCTCTCGCCCATTCCCCGCGTGCCTTATCTCAATCCCATCCCGCTGGCTCCGCCACTCCAAATACTTTATGGCCACCACGCTGGCCCTGTCACACCGCTCATATCCCTTCTCCGGCACAATCGATAATTGATCATTCAATAAAAACATTGCCTTAAAAATATTCATCGCGACCCCCGCATTCGTACAGCTCCTCGGCAGGGGGTCGAATCCTTTCGTAATGTCGTTGATCAAAATTCTCCTAAACTCAATAATTGACAGCAATAAAATTTCCGTGTCGTTTCGGCAATAATTTCTCAATTCATCGTTCAAATAAAAAGGTGTCTCCTTGTTTTCATTATACCTGAAAACGAATTTTTATTATGCTTTGTCCCTCTTTTCTTACCATTTTTCGAATTTTGCAAATTTTTCCTTGTTCATAGATCCCGGTGAGTAATCTTCCATCGGTGGCAGATGTCCCAAACGAATTCCATAATTTTCTTTCTTGTTGTAATAATAGGGGAAAAAGGGCTTGTCCTCACAATTTAAATTAAATGTCGCCTTCAGCGACTCAAGTTTCACCGGCATCAATAAGCATGAGTCCCTCCATATCAGCATAGAATGTTTCTTCGAATTTCGCACTTTGAATTCGTAAATTTTGAGTCCATTGATTAGCGGTATCGGGTTCTTCCCGGTACGGCAGAGGTAGTTAAATACAAAATGTCCTGAAATTTTAGGGTTAAAAAATAATATGGATTAAATTTTTTCATTACCGTCAAATCGTCCAGCGTTATGCGCAAATATGTAGGTATCGTAATTTGAAAATGCCGTTAAAATCCACTCCACAAAATCCCTCGTCGGTTCATGCCCCTCCGCCTCGCTCCAATCCTTTGTCCTCTCCTCCCCGCAAATTTTACAATTCGTCCTATTTTTGTCGTCACAGCACTCCGTACACGTAACTCTCACCGAAATATAATTAATCACATGCTCCCTCTGATCCCCCTTGTAAACTGTATCTTGTGATGTTTCCGAATCCTGAAAATTAATATATATTTTTTAATTTAGTTTTATTAAATCTTACCCAAACGACAATTCGGTAGACGTCCTTGTCTTCTTTTTCCTCAATCGGCATAATATAACATCCCCGCTTGGGGTCGTGGCTCACACTACAAAGCTGGCAATAAGTCTCACCACATTCATGGTCCTTCTTCGGGTTAAACCGATACGTCTTGTCGCAAATCACGCAACGCCTCCATAAATTGCAAGTCTGATGTCCCTGATGATAATTGTAGCATTCCCAATTGTAAAAGTAACGTCGACACTTCGGGCACTCAATTTTAACTCCACTCTCTTTTTCACATGGCATTCCTCCAACTCTATTGCAGTAATAACATCTCGCCCGGCACTCCATCGTATGGTAAACATCACGCGAGTAAAAGCACTCACAGTCAATACAAAATTTGCTCCCACGATTGAAAAAACTGAGGGGGATGAGGATTTGGAAAGTGTGGTGGGCCCAAAGTTTATAGCACGGGCACCCATAAGCTGAATAGCTCCATAAGTACTCCCACGCCTAACTCCTATGTACTCATTAGGAACCAGTGTAATAAACGGCACTGAGTGCTATGCACAAAAGGCCATATAGGACCAGAAACCTGGGCGCACCTATGTCGCACAACAGTCGTGCCTAAAACGAAATAAACGAATACATATCCATATCCACATAATTTAAGCAAGGCCGAACGTCAAGTAGCGTAAGACACCACAATTAGCCACAGTGGGGATCCTTAAATAAAAAAAGTATAATAATTATTAGTATTACTACAATCGTTGTTTAAAGTATAAGTGAGTGTTTGTCGTCTTTTCTTATGAATTTATTAGTACTATTATAGGGCATCGTGTGTACACATTACATTGAATAGTCTTAAAAAGAATATTATTTAATTATTTTTTGTTCTAATTATATATATTTTTTTATTTTATTTTTTATTTATTTTTATTATTTTTTTTTTTGCTTCATTAAATTTATTTAAAATAATTATTTTAAATTTATTTTTTATTTATTTTTTCTGTTTTTTCTTCTCTTTTTTCTGTTTTTTTCCTTCTTTTTTTTCCTTTTTTTTCATTAAATTTTATTTCAAAATATTATTTTTTTTACTCATTTTTCTTCCTTCATTAAATTGTTTAAAATACTTACCTTATCCGTTGGTGCTCCTTGAATCCAAAATCAAATTTATGAACATTCCTCGGCCCCTCTCCACTGGGCATCGTGACGCAAGTAATTTTCATCGTAATCGGCTCCGAAAGCAAAAGCATTTTCTTATTTTCATCTCCATCCCCGCTCTGCCCCAGCTTATTAATCTCCTCCATAATCACATCCGCATTATTCTGGGGGTGCGCCCGATACGGCACCCACACCGGGAAAGCAAGCCCGGCGCCCGTTATTGCCACCCCAAACATCCGAACTTTTCGCTTCGTCTTTTCTTCCGTAGTCTTAAAAGCCACCTGTATCATTGTATCGACCGCATCCCGCATCGCTTCATCAGGGCGTCCCACGTCCGGGTTGATCGTAAATTCCGCAATGTTCTTCGTAAATCCAAATTTTTCGCAAGTCGTCGATCGATAATCCACTAATTTATAATTTTCCATTTCTTGAGCAAAATTGTTTCTGAAAAATTGTGGATTAAAATTATTATGCTTATCTTTAAATATATATTTAATTATGAATGACTTACCCGATAGCTCGGAAATCCCATTTCTTGGTCGTCGACGGTCCGCTTTGTTGAGGGGTTCCGTTGCGTTTTGCAGCCATTTTTAATAATATTAAATAATTTCTAAATATTTACGCACAATTTTATTTTAGCAAAATCCAACTTTTGGTTGAACTGATTATGGGGTGAATCGGGAGGGCTTTTATACGGGACGAAAAAAATTGGACCTGTCAATATTTTGATTGACAGGTGACCTACTTTTGGTCCAGATTGCGAAATATTAGGGACAAAAAACAAAAAAAATCACGTGCCAATTGCGAAATGAACGGGAAATTGCGAAATAGGGGACCAATCAATCATTTTTGGTGACAGGTGCAAAATTTTTGGTCCCATATTGCGAAATAGTTTGACCAAAAAACTAAAAAAATAATGGTTAAATTTAAATAAGAACCCATCAATCATTTTTTGGTGACAGGTTTTCAAGAATATTGGTCTCATATTGCGAAATATTTGGATGAAAAAAAAACAAAAAGTCACGTGCAGATTGCGAAATAATGGAAAACCATCAATCAAATTTTTGGCAGATGACCTATGAAAGTTTTTTTCAATCCTATTTTATTTATTCATTTTCAGTTTTATATTTAAATTGAATTTAAATAATTAATTTTATTGTCCAATTCATTAATTTGATTAATTTGCTGCAATTATTAATTAAATTTGCACTTCTACAATTCCATTATCGATTAATTTGCGCGGCGGCGTCCGAGACACAGCGGCTGCGGTGACGACCGATGCGCGGCGCGGGGAGGGAGGGCGTGGGGGAAATGCAAAAAAAAAACGCGCATTGGCAAATTTTCAAAATGAGTTTTAATTTCAGGATCAGAAAAACATCTTTAAAAAATCTCAGGATTTTAGAAAATAAAACCAATAGGTTTCAAAAGATAAGGGTTTTGGGATTAATTTACAAAAGAAAAATTCAAATTTCAATACCTGTCAGTTTGGTGACAGGTGGATGATTGATGACCTTCCGCGGCGCTGCGCGGCGCGGAAAAAAAAAATACCCGCGAGGATTTGGGAAATCGGATTTGGGTGAGCGGCAACTTCAAAGGACACATAGGTTTGGATTTGGCAAACCCCCTCCCCATCCTGGGTGTTTTTTGGTGGGGCGGCAACTTCAAAGGGGTGCACCCCTCCCATAGGCACGGGTTTGTGCGGGAAAATGTCCGGGGCGGCACTTCAAAGGGGTGCACTCCTCCCATAGGCACGGGTTTGTGCGGTAAACACCCGCAACCAACCCGCAACCTTTTGGAACTCTATACTACTCTCATGTCAATTTACACGATCTCTTTGTTGTCGGTTTTTGGTAAAACATATTGAAATTTCTATTAATAAAAGTGATATTTAGATATTTATAATAAGTTTTTAATATTCCAAAAATTGGGGTTTTCAAATATCTTTTAATCAATAATAATGGTTTATTTTACCGTTTTTAGTTCATTCTTGATTTTATAAACTCTTTTCTGCACTGGGTTTAATTTATTCAACTGTATTGTGTATGTTACTGATTTTTTTTATTTATTTATATTTTCAATTCTCTTTCTATAAATGCATTAACTGTTTGTGAGTTTTGTGTGAAATTAAAAAGTCATATAATTATGAAAATCACCATTGTATATTAATAACAATGTTAATTTCAAACTCTTAGAATGCTTGGCAAAAAAATGCACTTATTTTTGAATATTCTCAATATATATTTTTAAAATTTTTTTATACAATATATTATTTAATTAATGGGTTTCTTTCGATCAGTTTTTCTTTATTTTATATATATTGTTTATATTTAATGATTTTATGCTTTCAATTCGCTTGTATGTTTTATTCTTTTTGTTTCAAAAAATGTTAACTGGTTTATTCAATTTCCTCAAAAATTAGAAATTAACATTTATTACTTTAATATAAAGAAAATCTTATCAATAAAGTATCTTTTAATTTCTTGTATGGAAAATCATCACTTTAAAATTTTATGTTATAATTATTAAAAATAAGAACACTTGTTGAACATAAAATTTATTACATTGTTCATTATTATTTATTATTTACATGTTTTGCAAGTAATTAATATATAATTTAAAAGCTTTTTATTAGCTTTTCTCATTTTCTATATAGTAAATTTTTTCTTTCCTTTTTTTGATTAAAAGACGCTCTTTTAAAAGGTAAATATTTAATTAATTTTTATTGTAATTTGAATTAATTAAATGTAATAATTTTAGAATTATTATATTGTTTTTTACAAATTTAAATCAAATTTTATAATATTTCAAATAGATCGTATAGGTAATTTATATATTTTCTTATTTTCATAGTTATTAACACTTGACTTCCAAGACTGTGTGTTAAGACATGTATCGGCCAGTCCTACTGGAGGTGACAATAAGTCGAAATGATTCATTAGGTTGATTTTATTCCTTAAACGAACCTATTTATACTTTTTAATTTTTTAATTTTTTATTTAATATTTGTTTATAAAATAAAAATCAATGCTCAAGCAATTCTTAATCATTCATTTAAATTTGTATCTTTTAGGTATTTTTGATTATTTCATTTTAGTTTAAATTATTTTTAGGTATAGATTATTTTAAGAATAATTAAAATGTCATATTTTTAAATGAGCCAAACAAACTCCTTTATGCAAATTTCATAATAATATAGAAAATTATGTGTTTTTTGTATTTAATTAATTAGATTTTTTATTTCTACTTGTTACTTTATAAAACTATTTTGATTGAGGACTAAAAGTGCTATTGATAATAAAATACTTTCTTATTAGAATGATTAACATTTTTTCACTCCTTAAAAATTTATTTTCTTATGTTATAAATTTTTATTGAATTCTTTATTTATTGAAACTTTTTTTTAAAATTGAGCATTAAAATATTAAAAATTCTATAAGTTTCCAAAATTTATTTGGTCAGAATCAAACATTTATAGTATTATACAATTATAATTTACGAGTATTCTTTTTTATTTTATGTTTATCAATTATTCCAACCCGAAAATTTCATGAATTATTCGTTTGCACCTATTACAATTCAAACAGCTTTTTTTAAATTGTATTTATTTTGTTTTAACAACTTAATCTTTCAAAATTATAAAATTTAACCTCATTTATACTAGTAAGTAGTACCTCAAAGAGTTTTTTTTATTTTCTTTATTAATTGTGGATTAATTACTTTTATTTTATTTAGATTTAATACCAAGAAGTAATTTAGTCGATCTGCTTAATGTTAATAGATATTAAATTAATTTTCTATTTTCCTTTTTTTGACGATCAAATACTGTATTACGTTTTTAAAATTTGAACTTGAAAAGTACAAAAATCTTTATCAACATATGCAATATAATATTTTAAAAAAATTTGGAAGCATTTACTATTTTTTAGTTTTTAAATATTGAAGTATTTAAAAAATTGGTTAATCTTTTTCTTTTATTCATTTATAATCATGTTTTCTCCTTTCTCTTTCTTTGCAAGAGTGGATTAGGAAAAAGTTTAATTAAAAATGACCAAATCACAATGAACCTAAAAAATTATATATAAAAATGCTAAATAAATATTTCATAATATTAAAAATATCAATAAAAATATAAAATAATTCCATAATAAAACGAATGTTGTTTTGCGAATAAAAAATAATTAATTTAATTTTTCTTGCTCCAACAAAATTATCAGCATATTAAACAATATATTATTTAATGTTTATTAAAAACAAATAGTTAAAATAAGAAATAAATAAATAATGTATAATTGAAGAAAATTACTTACTTACAATTTATGATCATATTTATTATTTATTTATTCTTTAGATTTAATTTTGTTTTTAATTTCAAAATATTTTTTCATTTTATTTATTAAAATTATAAAAATATCAAAATAAATTTTATAAACAGGCTAATGCGAAATTGGCAGATACCCAAACCCATTAAACATGAATAAAATTGTTAAAATTAATAAATTGAACAAAAACAAAATTATTTAGTGAAATTGCAAAAAATCTTAAAAATAAATAATTACGATAAGTATTTTAATTAAACATTAAAAAAACAAAATTTTTAGAAATCCTGATTTTAAATCAATAATATTTATTAAAAATTTCTAGAATAATTAAAATTTTTCAAATTATTAGAAATTTTAATTTAAATAAATAAATATTTTCATTAAATAAAGAAATGAAAATCCACATTTATAATTTTTAAAATTCGGCTTAAAATTTATCAGAAATAAAAATTTTTGAACAACGCAACACAAACCACTAAGAAAGAATATATAGTTCAATTATTTACACTCTTGGTCAAAAGTATTGCACAAAAATTTTTTTTCGAAAAATTCGATTTTCTCAAAAAGGAATGGGGTGAAAAGGATTTTATTTATGACAAAAGAAACGTTAATTGGTGCACTAATGAATACCCAAAAACTGCCCCGATTAATTTATTACCGTCTAGAAAATCTGTCATGAATCAACCAACCCCCTTTTTGGTGGGACAAAAGTAATGCACCAAAATGGGGCGTTAAAATGCAAATTATTTGAAAAATAAACGCGTAAGTAAATGGTTTTTTCATTCACATATCAGAATAAATAAATTAACAAGAATATGTAATTTTAAAATTTACTATACGATAAATGAAATATTATTGTCTTCATATTTTACAAAAATAAAAAATTAAAATAATGAACTAATAAAGAAATAATAAAATAAAACTCAAAATTATCCACTCGACATTTTTACCATGATTATAGATAAATTTAAAAACAATATATACTAAAAAAAAAATTTAATTCTATATTATATTGAAAGGAATTAGATAAAGGTTTAAAGTTTATGAAATAACATAAAATTCATAAAGGAAAAAATTTAATTGAAATATTCTACGTATACTATAAAGGTAAAATAAAAAAACAAATTATAAAAATATCAAACTTCAATTGAAAACGAGAAAATAAATTAAAATGGAAATACCGAAAATCTTTAGTTCAAAATTATTTAATTCGAAGAATATTTATTAATAATTCAAATATAATGAGTAGTTATGGCCACAAATATGGTGGTAAACGCCGCAGCAACGCTTACCTTCACGGCTCGCGCCTACAGCGATGGTGAACAGTTGATAATTCTTCATTAAAAAATATGAAAGTAATGATTCACATAATAAATTCACGGAATGTTAAATTTTTAAAATACGCGAACTTCAGAAAATAATAATAATTTGATAGATTTTACCATTTATTTCTTAATAGAATAAGTTAAAAATCAAATATAAATTCAATATATTGGACAACAAATTAACCCTATCTAACTACTTTTGATGCTGATCAAAAAGTATTTGTACCAAGTTGGTCATATTTTTGGTTTCTCTGCATTTTATTTAATTAATTATACAATAAATATAAAATAATATTTAACGCGTTTTAATACATTTTATAAATATGATCATTTCGATATCATTATTAGATTTAATACTATCTAAATTAATTTTAAAATAAATAAAGAATACCATATCTTCAGTTGTATTTTAATACCGATCCATTGCACTTGATTTCTTGAAGTTCATGAAATAATTATTAAAAAAACAATTAAGTTTGAATTTTTTTTTTATTGTTTTTTTAAATTCATTTCCTTATCTTTTTAGCCTTTTTTTGAATGATTTTTAAAAATTAAAAAAAAAAATTTTAAAAAAAGAAAAAAATTTAAAAAAATAATAATAGACAAATTTTTTTTTACACACCTGTTTTTTTAAAATATTTATACTCAAAAATTTAAACTTCCTCCAATAGAACTAACATAAAGGATGTTAGCCTAAATGTTAGATTTGTTAGTATTATATTTTTAAATGAACAAAACTATTACCTAGAAACAAATTATAAATGATTATTTATTATAAAAAAATAAAAACTAAAAATCACTGTATCTCTAATTAAAAAATTACTTAATAATTTATTTATAATTCTTAATGAATTTAGAATCCAACATTAATATCTTCATTTAAAATTTTTTTAAACATTAATTTTATATAAAAAATTAAAAGAAACCGATTATGCATTCAAGAAACACGGACCAAACGATCCCAAATGTCTTAACGGTATCAATCTTAAGAATTAATAAATTATAACTTCGAATTTAAATATACAAAAATGAGATATTAATAAATCAATCTTCTCTTATTCAAAAAAATTTTTTTATTAAATACAGTTAAAATGATAATGTTTCAAAAATTAATAAATAGATTCCTAGACGTGTAAATAAATAATTCAAATTTTTGAAATTGCCCATTTAAAAAAATATTTACGTAAAAAATCGATATTACAAACAAATTATTATAAATAGTTTAACAAAAAATGCGATATATTTTTATTAAAAATTAAGTATTTGAAGTATTTATTGATTGATTCGAAATAAACGAATGTATTATTATACATTTAATAAAACGATAGAATTAATTAACAACCGATTAAAACAATTGAGAAAAACTTTTAACAAATTATTAAAAATTTAGTCAAAATATTAATTGAATTTAAAATATTGATTATTTATTTAAAAATTAAAACTGAGTTTTTATTTACTATAAGAGAAATTTGTCAAAAAATGACAAGAATTATTGTATTTGATTGCACCAAGCGAAACTAAAATTGACTCGCATTAATTCAAAAGGAACATTACCTTAAAATTCAAAAAATCTTCATATAAATAGTAATATAGAAATTGAATGCACTTTTACAACTGACTGAACTTTGCACGGTGAAAAGATGAATCGCATATAAATAAATAAGTTTTGTATTAATTAAATTAAATAATTAATGAAAATAAACAATAAATAAGAAAATTATCATTTTGATTGCGTTAATAAAAGAAAAATGCATGAAAAGAGGCAACGACAGTGGAACAACTGATTTCGGTAACGTTTGGGCATTCTCAACACTTATTTATAATGTTTTGTGATAATATATTATAATTCGAATCATTTGGATATAAAAATAAAACACATTTCTTAATTCCTTTTGTGAATTAAATGAAAAAGTAAAAGAAATTTTTTAAATATTAAAATGAAATCATTCTGAATGAATTGAAACATTTATTTAAATAAAAGTTTGTATTAAATAAATGCTTAAGGACAAAAAAATTGATTACATAATTTAATTTTAAAAACGTGAAAAAGTTTTAAATAAATTAAGATTCGATCGACAAAAATGGAATAAAAATGAATATAAATAGTGAGAATAAATTATTCAAAAAAGAATAATTTAAATAATTGAATTATATAAAAACAAGACGAATACTAGTGAAAATTATATTAAATTAAATTTTAACAGAAATTTAAAAAATGAATCGCTTTTAAAATTATATACATAAGATTATTTATAACATGTAAATGTTAAAATTAATTTATTTATTATTAATTTTAATTCTTTTGATTTAACATGTAACAAATCGACCATTTATCTGTTAATGATTTTGAAAAACGTGTTCAAAACGTTTTTGTTATACAACAGATCCAGAAGCTACTGATTTAAATTATATTGACTTGAATTAAGTATTAAATAAAGACAAAATAACATATAAATATTTAATAAATAAATTGTTTAAAACTTATTTGATATAAAAGAAAATAATATATAACAATATTTATTGTAAACAAAGATAAACAAATGATAAGTGATAAATTTGAACTGTGAAGAGCAGAGCGAGTATAAATTAATTTCATACTAATTACTAGGGCTTCCATTTTTAGGCATAAAAAATCGCGAAATAGGCACCTAAAAAGGCATAAAAAAAATCGCAAAATAGGCATTAAATAGGCACAAAAATCCCCGAATAGGCACGAAAATAGGCAAAAAATTTTTTTTCTTAACGCTTTTTAGGTAGCAAATCACGTAAAAACTTAATCAAAAAACTTAATTTTGCTTATATTTCAATTGTTTTAAAGTTTTTTCGAATAAGGACATTTTTTAAACCAAAAATTTATTAAGAAAAAAATAATTGAATTTTGCGGATCAATTTTTGTGAAAATTTTTTCAATTCTTATGGGTGTATTTTCTAAAAAATTTTCAAGTCGATTCTTAGGGGTGTATTTTTCATTTTTATTCCATTTTTCTTATGGATTTTTCCGAAAATTCTGAAAAAAGCGCCAAAAATGGCGAAATAGGCACAAAAATAGGCATTTAGGCACTAAGCACAAAAAGTCCAAAATAGGCAAAAATAGGCATTATAAAAGTCATCGTAGAAACCCCAAACCAAGCGGAAAATGCTTTTTTCGTGCTTATCTATGCGTATTAGGTGCGCAAAAATTTTAGGCATTTGTCTAAAAATGGAAGCCCTACTAATTACCTTGTTTAAATAATCAATCAAAAAACAATAAATAAAAATTAATCTTTTTGATTTTATAATTCAACTCATTCGATATAAAAAATAAAAATAAATCACATTTTTTTCAAACATTATACAATATTTTAATACCAAAAATTACTATCAAATAAATTAAAAAGTTATCTGTTATTTGAAATAATATTTTTAATGCATAAAAAATGTTCAAAAGTTTGAAGAAATAGAAATTCAAGAAATTTATGCTTTATTAAAATTAATTGTCAAGTTCAAGAAATTTAAAAAAAGTATTCTTATTCAATTAAAAAAATTTTTTTAATATAAAACAGTATCAATTTCTGTTATATTATTTATGGTTAATATTTTTAACGCTAATTTTTCTATTAAACATATTTTGGCTTTATTAACTTTTTTCTTTAATACATCGGAATTGGGTATCAGCGATTTTATGAGGCTTGATGCTCTTGAAACCTTTCTTGTTTGAGAAAAACAAATTGTTGACCATATCTTTTGTCGGTTTTCTGTTTTAATATTATAACATACATATACTTTTATTTTATTTGTGTTTACCTTTTGGTCTTACTTTTTACCTTTTCTTTTATGTTTATCATTACTATACAATTTAATTATTAATTAAATTAAATCCTCTTTTTAAACGTATTCAAAAAAAATGCATTTTAGTTAATTAATATTGCTCAAAAATTATTAATTGGCTCGCTTCGAATGAAAATAATATAATTCTTTATTTTTTGGATTTATCGTATAGATTCTCCCAATGACTTTGTGTGGACCTTTTTCTATTTTTTTGTCAAAAGTGCAATATGTTGCCATCTCTATGTATTTGAATTTTGGAGCAGTTGGATTTTCTTTAAAAAAATAATCACAAAATAAAATTTGTTTTTTTGCCTGTTTGATCTTTTATATCGAAATTCCATTCTTTCGTTCCCAAAGATATAACAAAGTACAAATTAGTGGTTCGACATTTGGGTATAATGGGTAGATATTTCAATAACATGTTTACTCCTGTTTTTCATTTTATTTGTCATTGTTGCCTTGTTTTGTTCATCATTACATTTTTCATCATTTCGTAAGCTTTAGCGAACGCCTATATTTTTCTAAGAATTAATTCGATTTTCTAATATATTTATATTTAAATTAAGCGAATGTAATAGATTATTTTGTGCATCATCATAATCCAAAAAATACAATTGTCCATTTGTCGGCAAAAAATTTTGTTCTATAGGTTATGCTAGTGCATTATATTTATGATAGACTTGGCCTGATATTTTAAAACAACTTGGGCCTGGAGATGTAAAACCAAATCTATTGCAAGCTAAAGAAGCGCAAGCGAATGAATTATTGTATTTTCTTATTTTTTCATAAAATTTTTCGAAGTTAATATTACTTTAAACTATTTAGGCTTGAACATGTGAAAAAAAAGTACTGAGGTTTTGTGATTAATATTTATATAGAAAATTATGAAACGAAAAATCCTTTAATTTTCTTATGCGAATCTTTTTGTTACTTGCCATGAATGTTGCTGAATTATGTATTTGCCTTCAGAATATATTATTATTATTCTTATTATTATTAAGACCACATAAAAAGCACTAAATATACGTACGCAAAAATATAAAATGTTTTAGTCGCTATTATTGTTTTTTGCTAATAAATTACTAAATTTTATTGTTGTTAATTTTTAAAAAAATATTTTTTATTGTTATATTTTTATCTATCAAAATAAAAATAGAATTTATTGTGAAAGTAACATTTATCAAATAAATCTCAAGGCTGAATAAATGAATTTTCGAATTAAATTTATTTTCAACTACTATTTCCTAGTTCTACAAATTGATAAAGGCTATAGGCCAAAAAATGAAGAGCTTTATTTATTCAATATATGTATTTATTTTTTGTTTTTTTCATTATTAATTTTATTGTTTTATTCATTTCCAACGTTTGTAAATTATATTAATTTAAATAATGATATACATATTTTGGAGCCTGTTTATTTAATTTTATCATTTTGATGTATAAAAAATTTTCGGTCATAATTTGTCCAATTGCATTGTTGATATATTTAACTTGTAATTGGGCATGAAAAATTGAATTTGTTTGATGAGATAAAAATTAATTTTGAATTTATAAATTATTAAATTTTATTGATTCCCTTTTCAGATATGTAGTCAATAAGAATTACTTCAATTTATTTATGTTAAAATTTTTTATTAGATTTTTCAATACTTAATTTATTTTCACTATTAGTAAATTGTTCGAAACAATTTCAAAGCGGAAATTAAATTTTAATAAATTAATCATTTAAATTCGTCGCGATTGATCAATTTCGCTACACTCCGGCGCAAGACGCTTAAAATTTCTTGTTTCCTCTGTAGTCGCAAAATTATCTAATTTTTTTTATTTTGCCGATAAAAAATTATTAATGCACATTTTCAATTATACGAAAATGGTATTTTGAATTATGCATCGAAACAATAATTTTATTAATTGGATTAGAAGATAAATTCGTGTTCTCTCAATTTTAAAGAAAATGAAGAATGTTCTGTTTATTATGTTTGAATTTTTATTGTTTTTCATTAAAGTTTTGCATCATTTCCTTTTGTAATTTCTAAGTGTTTATGTTTATACTTATTTTTGTAAAATTATTATTTTTTGATTATGCGCATGTCTTTTTATGTTATGTTTTATTATTGAAAGTCACTTTATTCTTTTCTGCTTCATCTTTTTTTAAATTTTTATTTATTATTATAAATATTTTCAGTTTTTTTTTTTTTGGAATTTTTCTCCTATTTTTATTATTTTTACTCAGATTAATGAAATATTTATTTATTGTTTTTTTATGTTGTTTTGGTTTTTATATAGTCAGAATTTGTCACAATTTATAAATTTAGATTGTTTCTCATTTGCTTTTATGTTAATCTCTCGCTTTCGGGGTTTTTTTGTAATTTCATTTTAATTCGAATAAACCATATGTAAATATATTGAAGTTATATGATTAATCAATTCTTTTTATAATATCATTTTTGGTGAGGTGAACGAATTATTTAATGTTTTATTTTGTACTATTAATTTGTTTTTTTTTTGCAAATCCTTATTGCGAAATTTGTCGTTTATATAATTTTATTCACTTATTTTTATTCATAAATTCTAATAAAATCATTGACTGCTCTTTATTTAATAATGTGATATAAATTTTAAAAACCTTGGGGTTGAAAACAAATTTCGTAAAGTATTTTTTAATAGTTTAGTACAATTCTAATTTTTACTATTGTCTCTAATTTGAATTCATTATTCATCTTCAAAATTAATTTTTAATTAAAAATTGTTGCATAAATCAATTCATTATAGCATCTAAATTAATTTTTATTATTATAATTTTCTATTATTTGCATTTCGTAGTTGATTTTCAGAGAAATTTTAAATATTCATTTTTTAAAATATATTATTATACATTCGGAGAGTTCGCTTCCCTTCATTTTTATATAATTTTTATTTTTGCGCCTAAAATAATGCTTTTATTGTATCTAACTATTCTGTTTTATTTCAACTGTAACTTAGATAAAAAAACATTTAAGCAATCTGTTTCCACTTCATAATTTTATTTAGTGAATTGGTTTTTTACTTTTTTTACAGTCAAAATTATTTCAAATAGTTTTTGTTTTGCAGAATTAATTTTTATTGTTTATCGTTATAATTTATGGCTTATTTTAATTTTTTCTTTTTCTTTATTACAACAAAATTTTACAATTTATGCAAATCTTTCAAATTAAATCTGTGTTAATCGATTCTTCGCTATATGAAAAGTTCATTTCTTTATCTTTGACTCTTTGGTCCTCGATTAGTCATTTATTTCTTCATGGAACTGCTCTTTTAAGTACATTCATTGTTTTTTGTTTTTTTAAAAATTTCATATAATTGTCGTAATTTTTACTTAAAAAAGTAAGACTGGACTTTTATGTGTGATAACGTAGCAAGCAATTTTTGTAAATTTTTAAGCTCATGTTTTTCAGTCAATTTTTAAAAATATTGTCATTTTTTCATTTTTATTGATAATAATTTTTTTAGATAAAACCAATGCTCAAATTTCTTAATTCTTACTTGGACAGGATTTAAACTTAAAAAGATTATTCAATTTTGCTTTTTTTATTATATTGTTAAAACTCTTTTTTTTTGCATATGAGAGGTATTTTTTATGTTTACACTACTATTTCTCGTTTTTCGTCATGCAAATTATCTATATTTTTTTTAGGTTTATATGATTTTAATAATTAATGTTTAACTTTATATGTTAACTATTTCATATATGCTTTGATAAAGATAAATAGATACATTATGTTTTTAATTTTTTTGAATCCAATTATTACTTTTTTTATATAAAAAATATTTTTGGTCCTTTCCCAATAGTTATTAAATTCTTTGAGACATTCCATTTTAATTTTATTCTTCATATTTGATTTATTATTACCATTATGATAGTTGTTGTGAAAAGATCTTTTTATTAGTATAATTAATCAATCACTATTCTTTTATCTTGTTATAAATTAAATTGTTTTTTGTCAAGAATCACGTTAATGACATGTTGATGATTTAAATAAATATAAATTAATTGACTTTTCTGCAGCATTCGGATGCCATATGAAGAGCATGGATTTCTTTTAAATTTTTTCATTTTTAATTGCTTATTTCAGAATCTCTAAGTTTTACTTGTATATACAATTCACTGTCAAATTCATATAGTATAATAAATTTTAAAATGTTCTCAAATTTGTTTATTTAATGGTTATTATTTTTCAATTCATATAAACTTTACTTTTATTTTCTTATTTGATCAATTTAACACAATATTTCCCAATTTTCGCTGAAAGATAAAATGACTACTGAGATGAGACTAAAAATTTATATGAGATTTTATTGTGGTTTCTTTTTTTGAGCTTAGAGTCATTAAATTTTTTTTCATTTGAACGGATCACGATTTCGTTCAAGGATGAAAATGGTTAAAATGATTTTAATCGTAATAAAAAAATATTTTACAGTATGTTATTTTTATGAAATTATCACAAATATAGTTGAAGATAAAAATAGATGTTTAATCACTTTAGTTTGAAGCTTAAATTTTTAAGTTTAATCTGTTTTTTTTTTGATATTCTTTTTTATTTTTACTTGATAATTTTGTCTCTAATCTTTTTCATTTTATTGCACTCATGCTTTCTTTTTAGGTTCGTTGTTTTCGGTTCCTTATTAGTATTTTTGGCACGAAATATTGCATTAATTTCTCTCTTTTTTAGTTTTATTGAGTATTTTCAAATGTTTATTTAAGCGTTCCTTTTAACTATAATTTAATTTAACTTAAAATTTCAACTTAAAATATGTTCATACATATATAATTATTAACATTTTAGGTAGGAAATATGAAAAAATAGCCCTTCATTCTTTTATTTTTAATGTATCAAGTCAAAATAACATTTTAATGGACCAAATATCGTGATTTAAGAAATTTTGAATAAAAAGAAAATTTTTAAATTTGGAAAATTGGATAAAGTAACGGATTCACTTTATAACTTTATAAACTAAAGAAACAATTATAATTGTAATAAATAACATAATAATAAGGTAAAAAAAAAATTCAAATTTGATAACAGCTTATTTTAGTAACAAATAATAAATATATTTCTAACGGTATTTGGACTAATAACTTCTTTGAATTGGTGATATTTTTACTGATGCTAATATAAAAAAAATTAATTTAATGAAAAGGTTTTAAAATATGTTTAAAAACAATAAAGAAAAATATAAGTTAATTATTATTTGTTAATCTCTCGCTTTCGGGGTTTTTTTGTAATTGTTCATTTTTAATTTGAATAAAGCATATGTAATATATTGTAGTTATATGATTAATTGTTCCTTTTTATAATATCATTTTTGATGAGGTGAACGAATTATTTAAATTTTAATTCATACTATTAATGTAAATTTTTGCATAGCCTAATTGCGAAATTTGTCGTTTATATATTTTTATTCATAAATTCTAATAAAATCATTGACTGCTCTTTATTTAATAATGTGATATAAATTTTTAAAACATTGCTGTTGAAAACAAATTTCGTAAGGTATTTTTAATAGTTTTGTACAATTCTAATTTTTACTATTGTATATAAATTCATTACTTTATATTATTTGCTTAAATAAAACGGAAAATTTTTATTTTCACGCACTCGCGATACATTTTTGCCAATTATTTAATTTATTTATTCAATAGTATTTTTCTTTATTGTTTACTAGTGGAATAAGGATATATTTAGTGATTTTAAAGTTAACTTTATATGAATGTTTTTATTTTATGTATTTTTCTTATTTTTGAAAAAAAAAATGTTTTAGTTTTTGAATGGGATTTGGATTATTAAAATCCAACCTCAAAATTAATTTTTAATTTTAAATTATTGCATAAATCATTTAATTATAGCACCTAAATTAATTTTTTATTATTTTAATTTTTTATTTTTGCATTTCGTAGTTGATTTTCAGAGAAACTTTAAATTTATTTTTAAATATATTATTATACATTCGGAGGGTTCGGCTTTCCCTTCATTTTTATATAATTTTATTTTGCGCCTAAAAATCAGATATAAATAGTTATTTTAAATTAATTTATTATATTTCAATTTGTTCTATTTTATTCTTGATACGCAAATATTCATTAAGTAAAAAGGACAAGGATTATTTTACATAAATAAAGGTAAAAGCAATCAATTAATTTAAAAAATCATAAAGTTTATGTTTTAAATCCATTTTGGTTGTTTATTGTACTTTTATGTTTATTTAAGCAAATATTGAATATACACACCTTTTAGGAATTTTTGAGGGTTTAAAATATATGTTTTGGCAATTTTTAGTCCATATTTTGGTCCATATTTGGCCATTTTTGAGCTTTTTAATGCAAATTTCGGCATTTTATTCCATAATTTTTGTCCATAAAAACATCAACCGTTTTACAAATCCAATCCAATATTTTACAATGGTTACAAAAATTAATATTAAAAATTCAATGTTTTGTTGTTTGTTTTTAAAATGTAAAATTAAAATGATTAAAGATTAAATTACAGATAATTGCAGCAAATTAAAAAATCGGTTAAATAAACAAAAATATCAATTAAAAAAATAATTTATGTATGTAACTAACCCAAATTTCAAATTTAAAGAAAACTAAAACCCACTATTCAATAAAATGTCATCATAAAAGTAAATTAAGCGATATTCAATATAATAAATACAGAGACGCAAAAAATCCTTTAACGCACAAATTCTCGAGATTTGGGGTAGCGCCCGCCAACAGACATAAAAACAATAATGAGCTATATAAAAAAGGTATGATAATGCAAATAGCAAAATGTATATAATTTATTGTCTAAATCATATAAATTTAAAATTATTTATTCTTATAATTTTGCAAATGAAAATTTTATATAATTTAGCATATTTAAATTATAGAAATAAATTATTGTACCAAAAAATACGAGCTTTTGTTGCCCAAAGGAACCCTGCAAATAATAATTAAAAAATTGATTAAATTATTGAATTTTTTTAAATAATTCTGCTTTTATAATCATTTTTAACGAATAAAAAACAAAAATAAATACATTTAACTAGAAAATTTGTTGGCTTTTCTTCTTTCAAATAATTATTTCAAAAATTAAATAAATTTGGATTTTTCATTTTAAATTATAATTGTGTATATTTTCAAAATTATGTAATTTATTTAAATTGTTCGTTATTATAAATTAATTTTGTTCACCATAGAGGCATCTCATCGGTTAGCCGACATTTGCGGGACGACATTTGCGGACCGACTTTTGAGGACCGACTTTTGCGGACCGACTTTTGCGGACCGACATTTGCGGACCGACTTTTGCGGACCGACATTTGCGGACCGACTTTTTGCGGACCAACTTTTGCGGTCCGACTTTTTGCGGACCGACTTTTGCGGACCGACATTTGCGGACCGACTTTTGCGGACCGACTTTTGCGGACCGACATTTGCGGACCGACCTTTTGCGGACCGACATTTGCGGACCGACATTTGCGGATCACTATTTCGGGGTTTAACTGTCTAAAAACACAAGAAATAATAATTTTTTCAAAAATTGAGTGACCAAATTAGTTTTAATTGTGTTTTTCCGACTTGAACATCACCCTAAAAGTGTAAATTGATCAACTTATGCAATCAGCATCGAAGGAACCCATTTTAATTTTAAGAAGTTTAGTTTCCATTAATAAATATACTATATACTAGAGACCGGAAATTTCAAATTTGCGGATCCCGCTGCGGGATTGTAATTTAAAATTTTTTGGCGGGGTGGGATCCATCGCGGGATTAATTCCGCAATTCCCGCTTTTAAAATTTGCGGATCCCGCTGCGGGATTGGAACTCAAAATTCTATGCGGGACGTGATCACGCGGGATTAATCCCGCGGGATCCCGCATTTTCCAAAAAATGCGGGATTGCGGACTGGGATTCCGCAAAATCCCGCGCCGGTCTCTAGTATATACATACTGTAGTTGCTCGTTTTTTAATTTTGGATCAATAAATGTCGGTCCGCAAAAGTCGGTCCGCAAAAGTCGCACTACGATCTCATCATCTTTATGGTACGGTGAAAACTCTTAGATCCTTCAACAAAATATTTATTTTTTTTCAAATTTTTAAAATATTTACATTAACTATTATTTAAGTATTTTTTGGTCCTTGTCGACATTTTTTTTCAATTATCAATTAAAATTTTCTTCTTTTTATTCAGAATTATAATTATCTATTTTTTTTTATAATATCAATAAAATTGACTATTCGAAAGACAACACAAAAGAAGTTGAAAATTCGCAACCAAAAAGATGTTCTATAGATTTTTGTCTTAAAATTTCATTTTTCAAATAATATTGAAAATTAATTAAAAGTATTTAATTCATTGCAAAAAATGTTAAAAATAGCATTAAACCTAAATAAAATTAAACTGTTAATATAAAAATTTAAAAACCAGTTTCATCTATTTGAATAGTAAATTATAATAAGTAACTGTTTTTATGCCTTAACTGCTTCTATTTTTTTTTGCTACAATTATTCACTAAATTCTTTTCGGCTTTTTTATGGATATTCACTACCCGTTTAAGATCATGAAGAAATGAAACATTTTGCCGTTATTTTTAATCAAAAGAAAATGAAAAAAAAGTTTGTTAAACATTTTTATTAAATAAACAACAAAAATTAGACATAATATTGAGGTTAATCGATAAAATTGTCCTATAATTGTTGTTAAAATTTTTAAAATTATTTAGTTTGAAACTGACTTTATAAAAAACATAAACATAAAGATAAAACAATTCGAATAATAGGTTAAATTACAAAAAAGATTGTACTCACATTTTGAATTTAGAAAATCAGATAATTTAAACTAATATTTTAATTAATAAAAATTACTTATGCATAAAACTCCAATAACCTTAAAAACAGATGACCAAATCTCGGTAATTCTGATTAATCTTTAAAAGCTATAATACATTTATTTCAAAAAATAATTTTCATTCAATTATATAAATAAAATAATTTATCAAAAAAGCAATATAAAATTTTTAATCTATGAAATTTACTAAAACTAAATTCATAAGAAATTGGGGTCGCGATACAAAAAAAGAGGCAGTGAGAACATTTAAAAAAAATTACTCAAACCTTTTTACTATTTAATAATTATATTAAATAATGTAATAAAAAAGTAAATATACAAACTTATAAAATTGATTTTAAATTAATACTCAAAACTTAGATGCGTTCCAAAAAGACAAATATTAATAATTCGAGATAAAAATAAATAAATAAATTATAAAACAAATATTGTATAGAAAATTTAATTCTTGAGTATTCAAATTGCAAAAGATCGCGGACCAAAATCATAATAATTAACATAAAACACCGTAAAGAGAAAAAATAGAATTTAAATAAATTCATTTTTTCAAAAAAAATTTCGGTGTCGTCTAACAGCACCGCCGGTTCACCCAAATAAAATTAGCACATAAACCTAAATATAAATCAAACTGTTCATATAAAAATTAAAAAACCCAGTTTCATCTATCTGAATATTAAATTATAATAAGTAACCGTTTTTTATTGCTTAACTGATTTTTTTTTTGCTACAATTATTCACTAAATTTTTTCGGCATTTTTTATAGATATTGACTACGTGGTGCTACTTTTGGGGATCCCGACCTTTGGGAATCCGACACTTAGGGAACCCGACATTTGGTGATTTTAATAAAACAAACCAAATATTAAAAAATTTAATTTTTTGTCCAATATTAGACAAATTTATGCTTTAGCCAGATAATTCCATTGCATTGCAAGAAAAATAAAAAAATAATTTTTTAAGTTTCCGGACTGAGATTTGTTTTGCAAATGATCATAAAAAATTAATTTGTTAAAAAATTAATTTAAAACACCGCAGCACAAAGTTGCGGTGAGTCCGGAAACAGATTTATTTAAAAAAATATTATTTTGTTTTTCTTGCAATGCAATGGAACTATCTGGCTAAAGCATAAATTTGTCTAATATTGGACATAAAATTAAATTTTTAAATATTTTTTGTTTTATTAAAATCCCCAAATGTCGGCTTCCCTAAGTGTCGGGTCCCCAAATGTAAGGTCTCCCAAAAGTAGGGTCCCCAAATATCGGTTCCCCAAGTTGCAAATCCCCAAAAGTCGGGTAGCCATTGACTACCTGTTTCAGTTCATCGAGAAATGAAATATTTGGTTATTTACATTTTTGAAACTAATAGTGCATATTTCTACAATTCATTACTTTCACCAGCTTTTTTTATTTTATTTTATTAAATCTTTCCATTTTTTCTTTTAAATTTCTTGTTTTAAAATTCTCACGGTCCTGCCAAAATCCCGCGCCGATGTGAGAAACGGGAACTTATATAAATTGCCTTCCTTACCCTAAGAAAATGGTTTTCCGTAGAAATTAAAGCAAATTTTTTTAGCAGTGTTATAATCGATAAAAATAAAATTCTTTTTCGAAAACGAAGCTAAACAAATGTAATTTTATGATTAAAAATATAAAACTTTAATAACAAATTAGTTGGAAGAAAGAATAAAATTACCATTTCCAATCAAGAAATAATCCTTTTTAAATTTGCGCCGATTGTCCTCCAACCGAGTGGGCAATTATAAAATAAAAAAATTTGTTGAAACTTCGATTATATGTTTATTGTAATAACGCTTCTTGTTCCTGATCAAGTGGACATTGATTAGCAGCTCCTCTGGGTGCTTCCAGCGCCACCCTTCCATGAAGTTAATTCATAATTGTTTTAATAATTTGCCAATAAACACATCTAAATAATTTTAAAAATAATAAAAAATAGAAAAATATAATTGCAAATTTTTAAATAAGGATACAAAAAGTTGAAAAGAAAAAGGAAAAATTAAAATACAGAAAATTGTATAATATTTTTTCAAGAAGGCAATCAATTTAGCTCAAGTCCAATTTGTGCGACCATTCAATTTTTATGCATACAATCAATTTTAACCACCTAATTAGTTGCATTGCATTGACAGGATTTCTAAATATACGAGCTAATTTAGCCTTAACTACTCCAAAATATGCTGATTTCAGTTTTTATGACATTTTTTATAAAAAATTATTTTAAAGAAATTCATTTGTTAATATTTTTGTTATTCACAGAATTCTTTTTTAAATTCATAACCTTGACCTCTATTTATATAATCCAATCTTTGCCTAAGTATTCAATTAACAAAATTTTCATCTTATTATGTCAAATATGTAATAAGTATATCATTTAAACTTTTTCATTAGTCAGTTATTTTATTTTTATTTATTTGAAACTCATGAGCTAAATTTCAATACAATTTCTCAAGGATAATATCGATTATAAATTGTATTTGTTGTTGATCGGATTATTATATATTGCGATTATGTTAATAATAAAATTTTTATTTCTTTATATAAACATTAAGTGAATATTTCATTTTTTTAGATTAAGGTAGCTTATATATTTTTTGTATTTAATTTAATTAGCAATATTATTATTATTGCATGCATTTTATTATATATAATTCATTATTTTTATTTTGATAAATTAATTTTTATGTTTTTACTAAGCATATATATGTCGGGTTTAGATCATTTCTGTGATAAAAATTTGAAAGGTTGTCAGATACTCATAATTCAATGGAACAACAATTTGCTCGGCAGGGAGAGTTTTGGGAGCAAAAGTGCATTTTTAGATATATTTTTAAATTTAAATTTAATTAATAATTTTTTTGCATTCATGCTCTAAAATATTATATTAATATAATGAACAGTATTAAAATAATCATTGTTAAAAATTAGTGATATTTATTTTTTTATATATTAACTTTTATTTTTATAATCTTTTTTCTTTTCAAAACAATAAATTCCATGCCAAATTATTGAAGTGATTTTTCAAATTTTTAATGTTTTTCATATAAAGACAGCTCGATAAAAGCTAAATGCACTTTTAAATATTATTTATTTGAATTATATTGATTGTTTTTTTTTTGTAATTTTGGTTAGCTTAATTCACATAATTTCATGCATCGATAAAAGTATGTCCAATTTCATGGTCTTTAGATTTTTCTAATTGGTAAAAAAAACTGCAATTCTAATCCAATGAAAAGAAAATCTTCGATCTTTATTATCAAATTTCGCATTTGAAAATTTCTTTGGGATCTAGCCTGATCAATTACTATGATAATTTTAATATATTTTTTAAATTAATCGCAACTGAAATTTTATGCATACAAGTCATATCTATTATTCTAAAATTTTTCTTTGTTGTTTAAATATTTTTTGTATTTCTTTTTATAATAATGAGTTTGTTTCTTAACATTGATTTATGCTTTTAGAGCTTTATAACATTAAAAGATAAATCGATTGATTTTTTTTGTAATTTTAGTGTTTAAAATTTATTTTTAATTCATTTATTCATTCATTTTAAACTTTATATAATTTCCATTTATCTTTTTTACGAATTAATTAAAATAAATATATTTATTATTTTTAAAAATAGATTTCTTGAAATTCACATCCACAAATTCTTGGAATTATTTGATTTGACTCTTAAGTTACCTGATAATCAATATTTAATTAACGCTCAAGGCACTGAATTGACCAAAATTAAGGTTAACTATGAATTTTTAAGAATTAGCCTAAATTCCGAAGGGCCAAGAAAATGAGTTTTTGATAATTTACAAATTTTGAAAAGCAGTTTCATATAATTTTCTATAATAAATTTTATCATAACTAATGATGTAAAATAATAATATTTAAACCAGAATATATTACGTTATAATTCTTAAATTTGCTTTTTAAAATTTAAAAAGATAAAAGTAAAAAATAAAACTAAAACATAAATAAGGCTTACAAAAAATGAAACCTTTTTGCCATAATCGCATGAATTTATAATCAATAAATGTTTTATTTAGCTATCTTTAATATATAGGATTGAAGAGGGTCGGTCGGTCGGTTTCGGTTTAAAACAGAAAAAAAACCGAAACCGAAAAAAACCGAAAAACTCAAAAATTTCTCGGTCGGTCGGTTTCGGTTAAAAAACCGAAAAAAACCGAAACGAAAAAAACCGATGAAAAATTTTCGGTATATCGTTTCGGTTTCGGTTTTTTTTTGGAATTTTTATATTTTTTCCAAAAAAAAGCAATAAAACATTTTTATTAACAGAAAAAGTTAAAAATCACCTCTGAACTAAATTGTAAAGCTATTGAAGCTCTATCGAATGGTGTACTAATTTTGGAAAATTGAAAAAAGGAAGCCAAAAAACATTTTTTTTAAATAGTGAGAAAACGTGCCAAAATAGTTAAAAAAGTCCAAAATAGTGACAAATAGTGACTAATACAAAACTTTTAGTATCACTATGATGAAATTACCTTACAAATATGGACAATATTATCTTTTTTAAAAATTAATAACCTAATATGTTATAAAAATGTATATTCTTTTGCATATTTTTTCTGCGCATTCGAGAAACAAAGAGCAATATGGAGGAATAAATAACCACAAGAAAATGCAGACATGGAAAATTATATATAAATTTTACTTAAGAATTAATAAAACTTTTAATAAATAAACAAAATAATTATTTTTAAGTTCTATTACAACGATAAATAATTGGATTTATAATTAATACAAATTTCTTAAATAACAATGCATGAATTATTGATTCAATAAAGTAATAACAAAAACCAAAACAAAATCATATATTAATGTTTTTAAAATTTTCAGAAAAGGTGTTGGTGATCTCAGAATAAAAAGTTAATCATATCGCATTAATGTACTATAAAGCCTATTGTTTTATGATATTACAATCTCTGACAGTATTTATATAAAACTTCAATAATGGATATTTTATAAACTAAAATAATTTTTCAGCGAAATACTACAGAATAATTTTATTAAAAACATAAAGATTATAAACACAAATAATACGCATATAACCAAACATAATATTCAGTAAGGTTTTATAGAATAATTTAAAAAAATAAATCAAGATTTGTTATTAAACAAAAAGGCCATGTTTAACTAAAATCTCCGGCAAGTTTCGCAGGGATTCAAAAAATTTTAATTGAGGCGAAAAAGATTGACCCCAAAATAACGACCGATAACGTAAATAAATTCCTAGAAATTTTATTTACTTTATTATATACATTGCAAATAAAGTTGCACTTTTATGTAACATGACTATTTTTAATATTAAATAGAAAAATTGCTCTTGAAACATCATTATATTTTATTTTAAAATTATGTTGAAATTAAATATAAATAATTTTAATATTTTAAAAATAATCAATGCAATTATATTTTATTCCCACAAAATTCACAAAATTCTCCCATGCAACGTATGAAGAAAAATTTTGTTGTATAAAATTTATTCTAATTTATAATTTAATTTGCAGATAAAATAGTTAAGTTAGAATTATATTTTTTCTCAAATTTAATTTTCAGATTCTGTATGTCCAAAATGATGGTTTGTAAACTGCAAATATTATGTTTTGTTGTTTTTAATTATAAATTTAATTTTTATTATAACAAAAAAGCATAAATTTTCTATATATTTCTTAATATTTATGAATTAATTTTACCTATAATTTACTATTATGTAGAATTTAATTTAATTAAGGTTTGTCATTTATGATTAGATTATATAATTAGTGATAATTATATGTATTTAAATGTTTTTTAACCAACAGCCTCCGATAATTAATAATTGTAAAAGTCAATATTTTTGCACATTTTACACAGATTATAAAAATGTTTTTTACAATCAATTTTGTTTCTTTTTTATTTCATTGAATCATTTACTCTTATTTAATTATGAAATTTCATAAAATATTTACATTACATATTTTTAAAAATTTCATAGTATTAATTAATTAATAATGCTAAAAGTTGGTTTACGGATCCCGTTTGTTTGCTCCACATGATAAGAGCACTGAAAAATTTAAAATAATTTTTGTTTAATTACCGAATTGCATTTAATTGTAATTTTTAATAAATAGTATAATATGAGTTAAAATAATTTCATATAGAGCTTTTATTATTTTTGGAAATCTCTATGATTATTGCTCTTATTTCTATTAAAATACAATGAAATAATATATCTATTATACTTTTAAATTGGTTTCTTCAATCATTAATGTTACTAGTGTTTTTGCATTTTTAATTATATTTTGCTGTTCGATTATTAATCAAATCGTCACGAAATGATATAAATTGTGATTTGTTCATTACTTTTTTAATGTTTTATTTAAGACTTCTTAATTTTTCTAAAATTTAATTTTGTAAATTATGTAATGAATTTTTGAGTATTTTATTATAAATTTCATTCTCTTATTTTATGAAGTACAATACTTTAAATATTTTTGCAAAAAGAAACCGTCTAATTATCCCATTTTCTGTTACATTTTAGGATTTATTCGATATGCATATTTAACATTTCCTTTAAAATCAAAATCACAAAATTTCAAGAATGCATTTGGCTTGAAACCTTTTATTGCTTTTAGAAATTTAGTGTTTTATTCATATATTGATTTGCAAATAGTTTCTTTATTTTTGTTAATTTCTATAAATTATTTGTTTACAATTGATAGTTAAAATGATTATTACTTTAAAATTTATTCTATAAACGTTATATGTTCTTTTTCAAATTTGTTATAAAGATTTTAAAAATTAATAAAACAACTCTTATTTTTTACTTTTATTAAACAGAAATTATATCTTCAATTTATAAATATCCCAATTGAATTTTATTAAAAACCAAAAGGCTGACCATAATAGTTGCAAATTTTGCTTAATTTTGTGCTGTTTATTTTCTAAAAATCGAAAATAAAGTATTTTTACTTTTATAGCTATTATTTTTTATTACTTTTTTGAGCATCTAGGCCTAGCTATTTGAAATTATTATCATTTCATTAATTCTTTGAATTATGCTTTTTGGTCCATTTAAACATTCATAGTAAACACGGACTCTCACGAAGATGGCGCGTGTTCGAAAGCAGCAGGCAATTGTTGGTAAAATATTAGTGAGTATCAATTAATCTATTCGATAGATTTTTTAATAATCCAATTAAATAATTATGTACAATAATGTTAATTAATTAAAAAACAATATATTACATAAAAATTATTTTTATTAAACAATATTCTTTTTCATTAATTTTGTTCATTCAGTAAAATTGATTAATTTTTCTTTTTTTTTAAACATTCTTGGAAAAAGACAGGTATTTCATTGATAAATTCGAGTTTCGTG
Organism: Heterodera schachtii; assembly: GCA_023374025.1. Classification (NCBI taxonomy): domain Eukaryota; kingdom Metazoa; phylum Nematoda; class Chromadorea; order Rhabditida; family Heteroderidae; genus Heterodera; species Heterodera schachtii. The sequence continues at coordinate 84,726 of SIJG01000169.1, forward strand.
TAGAATACAAGTTTAATTTTTTTATGAATAATTCACAAATTAATTATTTAGTATATTTTTTTATCTTATGCGCCGATTTAAGGAAGTCCAATTTTATATTGGCACAATATAATCTGCAAATTGTTTGCTAATAATTTTTGTTTGTGGCCAAATTTTTATATTTTGAGAAAAAAATATAGAAAATAATCAATTGCACTGTATCATTAAAATTTATCACCAATTTTATGATTTAAATTTTTATTTTAAATTCCGAATTAATTTAAAACGACTTTATTGTTAAGTTTTATTTTTCTTATCTTGAGTAATTGTTTACTCGACTCTTTTAAGTATAAATCTTAATAATAAGATATTTTGATAAATTCAAAATAAGACTTTTGAGATTTTATGATCATAATTAAATATCTGACTACTATAATGATTTTTTTTTCTGGAAAGTTTTTATATTTTGTTTCTTTATTTATAACTAAATTTTTAAATTTTTCGTGAGGTTACAAATTAATGTTATCACCAAGGAACGCATTCTTTAGATGAATTTAATTATAATATATTATCACAAAACGTTTTTGGAATTTTTAGGAGTGTTGAGTAAGTGCCGAACGTTATCGACTTCTGAAATCCCACTGTCATTTCTATGGTGTCATTGCTCTGAATAACGCTCTATGGAGAAATAGAATTTTTCTCAGATTTGTTATTATTTTATTTTGTCAGATTTATGTAATGCAATTACGTTATTAATTCTCTTTATTTAATTTTTAATTTTTCAATTTTTTATATCGCATTTAATTCTGGATCATGTTTTAATGGGACATTTCGTTTGAATTGCTATTAAAATTTCCAAAGTACTTTTTTATTTGGACATTGTGAATTTTTTTAATAGATAATTGCAGAAAAATGCATTTGCATACTTTTATAATATTGATTTATTTAGTTTATTTGAGTAATTGATGATTATTCAAAATTTAATGTGTTGTATTATCTTTAATATAAATTTGTTTGGAAGAAATGGGCAAAATTGGTTGGTAAGAATGCGAATGCAAATTGGAAAAATGGACCCAATTGGTAAAGAATATCTGAATAGTTAGTGGCCCCAATACCTTTCCTTTTAAGTCATACTGATAGGAAGTGTAAGTTCAAGTTAATCTTTGTTTTTGGAAAATGTCAAATTGGAAATATTAATCTTATGGCCCAGAACCCAAAATGGTCAAAATATTTACCCATCGATAGCTCTCGGTCTGTAATGAAAGGATCCGAAAGAATTTTTTTGCGGAAACCAATCCCTGAATTTTTTTAAACTCTATTCACTTTAATATTTTAATTAAATCCTTTTCATTTTTCCACTAGATTCTAAAATGAAGCGAAAACTTAAATTATTTATAAATGAAACCCACCTTTAATTATTTTTAATAAAAAGGAAAAAAAGAAAACAATTAAATATTTATTAATTTTTTTTTTCTCAATAAAAAAATTGCACCAGATTTAACATCAGAATAATTATGTATCATATATTTTGATGGCTTTTTTTTCTTATTTAATGTTAATCTCTTGTGTAAGAAATTTCGTTTTATCTTTTTGTCACAATTTAATACTTTGTTTTCTGCTCAGCTTAAACTGTCTAATAAGTAATCAAGCAATAAATGAAATTAAATTATTTCGAAAGTTTCTTGGTTTTATATTGAAATATTTAAATTTTCTCCGTTATAATCATTTGATGTAATTAGCTCATTAAGAAAAAAGTTGGAGTAAGCTGATGAAGAAAAACTAAAGTATCTCTTTTATCTTTGCAATATAACAGTTTTATTTGTTTAAATTTTGACACTTGAACTTTTCATATTTACATTAAGATTTTTTGAGATTTAATTATGTTATATATTTAAAAGTTATTTATTGCGTTTTTGCTTAGAACATACATTTTTAATGTGAAGCAATTCATTTTCTTGTTCTTTTTTATGTGTTGTATTTTTTTGTTGAAACTTAAATATTTTATTTGAATTTATAAAAATTGCAAAATAAATTTTTTTAAATTTGATCGTCAAAATAAATTAAAATAAAAAGATCAATTTATTTTAAAAAATGCATATGTTACATCGAAAACATTACAATCTCTTTACAAATTTGAAAGTTAAATACAATTTAAAATTTTTTACACAAAATTGGATTATTCTAAAACTTATTAATATTTATTATTTCTGCTTTAAATTGTTTAGTTTCTGATTATTCGAAGGTACCAAAATTTTTACAAAGTAAACCCCGGACCCGAACACGAACAAAAAATTGTAAATTTTTTTTCACAATATACGTTAAACCTAGGGTTAAGCCCCGACCCCGAGCCCCCCGACCCCCGACCCGACCCGAGACGTTTTTTGGACCAATCCCCCGACCCGACCCCCGACATGTCGTCCCCCGAGGTCCCCGACCCCCGACTTTTTGCCCCCCGACCCCCCGACACCATTTCGGGGGATTGGGGACTCCGATCGTTTTAAAAATTTAAAAGTTAATTCATCCACGAAGGCGGGAAAAATGGAAAAATTTTGAGATTTTGAATGAATTTTCTTAATAAAATTCATTTAAAATTACGAAAAATTTTGCGGCGGCGCCTATCGGCACCGCCGGCCCCCCAAAACCATGGTGCCGATCGGTAATTTTAAAAATATGAACATCAAGGCCGAAAAATATGATTTTAGGGTCAAAAATAATAACAATTAGCAACATTTTTCAAATCAGTAAATTTTTAAAATTTATTTGATCAAAATGCTATCAATTTTAGGTCCGTGGTGCTGATAGGCACCGCCGGGAGAATTTTTTGAAAATTTGAGTTCATTTTGCCCACAGATTTTCACCAAAAATGACCAATTTTTGCGCGATTTTGAGCCAAATTTTTAAGAACAAATAAGCTTTTGCGAACCGGCGGTGCCGATCAGGGGTGGGACGCGAATAGAAAAATCCCGCGGTCGCGCATCACGGATACATAAAAATGGACATTTTAAAGTTTTTTTTTCTCAAAAATCAGCGAAATAAAACATTAATCTGAAAAAAAATTAAAGTTTAGGTGAAGCTGAAAATAAGAAAATCTTAGAAATAAGGACAAATTTCAGTACATTCGGGACCAAAAGATCAAAAAATTTTTGTGGCAGACCTTAAAATTTCTTGAAAAATAGTGAGATTATGCCACAAAATTTCAAAAAATAAAATATATTTAAGAAATCAGAACAATTTTCGTCGCTACCCCAAAATTAGAAATTCTTATAAATAAGAACAAATAGAAGCCCCTGGTTTAAAGGCTAGCTTGGACTCACTCTTGCTGGCGCTAACGAAATCAGATGATTAAAGTGAGAAAAAGGAAGATTTACGAGCATTTAAAAATAAAAATTGAGTTTTTCGTTAAAAAATTTCGTTGATCACTACCCGATCGGGGTCCCCGACCCCCGACAATTGAGCTCCCCCCCCCGACCCGACCCCGACATGTCGCCCCCCGAGGTCCCCGGCCCCCGACTTTTTGCCCCCCGAGGGCTCGGGGCTTAACCCTAGTTAAACCAGCCAAATTTTGGCACAAATTGTGCTTTTTTATCCATTTAACAATTTAAGTATCGTTTTATATCAAAATAAATAGTAGTTAAATGATTGATTATTGCATCGATAAATATCATTATATTATATAATTCAATTAAAATTAATTTAGCAAAGACATTTTAAGAGCAAAAAGAAAATTATATAACAAATTGATGATGAAATAAAAAACGGCTCGCACAAGAAGCCATGAAGCTGGTCATATAGACATGAGATTATCAAAATAATATATATTTCAGCTAAAAAAAGTTGGTGTATTATCACATTATCACCCTGATATAAAGAAAATATGAGCAAAATCCTAAAAACAAAAATAAGGAGATTAAAACTTAAATAATAAATTTTTTAACAGATTTTATTAATTTTGCGCCTCCACAGTTTGAACAATAAAATAGAAATAATACCAAAAGATGAAATGAAAGGTAAAGATAAGAGACGTATTTATCCAAACAATATCAATTAGAAATCAAAAATTAAATTAAATATATCCAAAAGTAGCAAATTTTATCTATTTAACCAAGAATTGAATACCAATTTTAAAATACCCAATAATAAAATGTAACTTTCAAGAAAATCTAACCTAATCTTGGTGCGACATTTGAGGATTTGACATTTAAGGGACCGACATTTGAGGGACACGACATTTGAGGGCACACAATTTCAAAAAATAATGGAAATTTTATTTTATGTAATTATAAAAAACAAAAATGTTTTTCCCAAAGGCCAACGGGAGCAAATATAAAACTATTTGTTTTCCGTATAGCCAATCATTGAAAGTCAAAATTATTAAAATGATTAATTCATTTACTTTGATAAGGATAAATTACAATATTTATTTTACAAAAATACACAGGCATTTGAAAAAAAATTTCGAAAAAATTTAAAAAAAATGTTGCTTTACTATTCAACAAAAGAAAAAATAATAGTTTATAAATACTGCCTTTAATGTTAAGCTAGCTGGTGTTTTTAGTGTTCTTTTAAAAATTTAGAATATGAAATAAATCGATACAAAGCTTATAATAAATTTACGATATTCTTAATATTTAAAATTATTAAAAAATATATATTTTACCTTATTACGTAAAAAATAAGATAAAACAATACGAATAAATGTTAAAAAATAATTTTAAATAAAAAAGTAGAAGAAAATTATTATTATAACATGAAGCTAAAAGCGAGCAATTCATGTTGGCGACAAAATACCGACATAAGGGCAACTTCGACACATGTTTACGTAGATTGGCTCTGTAATTAAATCTATTTTAAAAGTTTTTAAAGGGAATAAGAAATTATTTTTAACTTTACGCCAGCCCTTTTGAATATAAATTAACAAAGATACTATTTAATTTCGAAAAAAGGCATTAAAAAACATTTGTAATTCAAAAATATCTATCAGCAGCTTTGATTAATTAATAAAAATGACATATCAAGTAGAAATAGCTGTTAATTTAAAAAGGTCTGGTGTGAAACAATGGAAATAGAAAAATGACATTTATTTATAAGTACAACAAAATATAATATGCAACCTGGAAAAAGAAAATAGTAGCCGAACATTGAGACAATGATTCTTTTAAACGTTTGTTTATATTAAAAAAACTTAATTTAATAAAGTATTATTGTAATTCATTTATTTAAATAAGAAAACATATTTAGCTTCTTTTATTTAAAATATAAAATTTAATCAAACTGTAAAATATAAGAATCAATTATAAAATTGGCACATAAATAAATAGATTTAAGTCAAAATTTGTTATTAAATTGAAATAAAAATATTAAATATGGTTTATAAATTTGAATTTATCAACAAATGCTTGGGTTTTTCCTTAATTAAAAAATTATAATAAAATAGAAAAATTATATAAATATTGCTTAAAAGACCTTGACAAATAAAATTGAGGAAATTTACATTATATATTTATTGTTTAAAACATAAAAGGTGGATTGATTTCATTCCTTTTAAAAAAAAAGTAACAATGAATATTTAAAATGCAAAACTGAATTTTAACGAATTAATGAATTGTGATAGAACGAAATGAATTTTTAAAATTGGCGATTATAATATCACATAATATGTATTTTTTATTGAATTTACAAGTAAATTTTTTTGAAATTTCCTATATCAATTATAACCAATTTATGAATGATTTGTCGATTAGGTGTAATTTAACTTAAATGCATTATTAAATTATTAACACTTTCTATTTGATAAAATTATTTAGGGCGTAATAAATTTCAATTAATTGAAAATTA
>SIJG01000169.1:90620-168592 GCA_023374025.1 Heterodera schachtii
TTAACTAAAAATATAAAGGTTTTAATAAATAAAAAAGAAATAATTAAATCAGTAAATTAAGAGTTGTTATTTTAAATAATTTTTTTAATGAATTAATATGATTAATTTTAAGAACCAAATTTTAATTTTAAAATAATAACATTTTAAAAAATGAATTAATTTAATAAAAATTATATAAGAATAACAAAAGACAATTAAAAATAAAACCTTACTTAGAAAATAGAATAACGAAAATTTTTTGAAATTTTTAATATTAAATTAAATTTCAGCAGTCCAAGCCAAAAGAATGAAAGTAATGAGGCATATTCATCAAGGAATAAAATTAAAAAATAATAAATGCATATATTATTAAAGCATTATTTTAGAATTAGAACAAAACATAATTTACTTTTAATATTTTTATGATAGTGCATAAATTAATGTCTTTTTAATTAAAGATATTCTATAAATAAAATGTTTAGGAGCAAATGCAATTTAAAACCTAGAGGAGAAATTTTAACAAGAAAATAATAAAAACAAAACGAAAATAAAAAATTGTTTTTAAATCCATTTTTATCAAAAATAAATAATGATTTAACGGACCACTAGACAACAAATGTATAAGAAAAAAGAAAAGGCAACTAAATTAAAATTTAAATTTGTCTAATTAAATATTTCAATAAAAAATGGACTAATATATTTATTTACTAATAAAATTGAAAGGGTGTGAATTAATAGAAATAAGTGAGACTTCAAAAAATCAGTCATATTTAATGCAAACGTGGTCTTTTGGACATGAGAATTTAAAAATAATTAAATTCAAATAAAAGAGAAATAAAAATAATTCTGATCAGATTGTTTAAAATTTTAAATAGAGGATATTTTAAATTTTTGATAACTTTGATTTATTAGTGAAATAAATAATCGAAATTAAGGAAGTAAATGAATAAATTTTAGATTCATATTTACCTATTTTCCACGTACAACTCAAATACAAATATTTGATGAACAAAAATAAAAGTAACTGTAAATAAATCAATAAAGATGTATAGTCAGGTGCAAAAGTAATGCCCCAAAAAATTTTTTTTTTGAAAATTGTGATTTTCTCAAAATTGAATGATGTGAAAAAGGTCAATTCATGGCAAAAGAAACATTAATTAGTGCGCTAATAAATACCCAAAAACTGCCCTGAATGGCTTGAAATCGGGAAAATTTTCGAAAAAACGCAGAGCAACAGTTCATGAAAATTGTGCAAATAAAAAATGACTGATTTCTACCGTATTTTAAGGGAAAATGGTCAAAAATTGATCAATTCTATGGTAATGATGCATACATGTTTTGGGGCATTACTTTTGCACCCCCAAAAAGGGGGGTTGTTCGGGTCATGAGCAATTTTCTCATTGACGAAGAGAGTTATCGGGGCAGTTTTTGGGTATTTATTAGCGCATGCATAATTAATGTTTCTTTTGGCATGAATTAGAAATTACACTGGGAATTATAATTAAAATGTATTTTTTTAAAATAGATAATTAAAATTATATTGTTTATAAATAATTTCAGCAGTATTTTATTAAAACGAAAAAAACAAAGTTGTATAATAAAATATACTAATGAACATAAATAATTTTATTTAGTCAAAAAAATAATATTATAGAGAAAATTAATTTTAGGCGCTAAAAGAAGAAAGGGAATATTATATATAATGAAATATATTTAAGTTGCATTAAACAAATATTTAATTTTTACTATTTTTTCATCTTTTTCAAAAAAGATTTGTATAATATTTTATGTTATAGCATGGAAAATTAAATAATTTTTTTTAATATTTAATAAAAATCTTTTAATATTCTTATAAAAAATATATGCGCCCTAAAAATTAAAAATAAAAATATAAATTTTGATAATTAAAGAAATCCCTTTTATGAGAGTTAATAAAAAAGAGATAATATTTGTGAAAAGTACCAATAAAAAACGTTTACGTAATAAAAAAAAACACCGAAGTTATTTTACATTTTGTATCACCATTATTTAAAGTTAAATTAATAATTTATTCAAGTATAGATCAGACTATTTAAAATTTTATATTAATTTTTTATGATTTTCTATTATTGTATTCATATTAAAATTAAGCTAAATAAATGCGCAAAATAGAAAACTTACTCCAAAGAATTAGAAATTTATATTAAAAAAAGAAAAAATATATTTACCGAAGTTTCGGTGTATTCTTCTTTTAACATTATAATTTTCGAAACAAGAGTTCAAAATTTCAACGAATTTGAATCCATTTTTTTGGGCTATTTGAAATCGGTATGCGCAATTGAATAAACAGATGAATTCTAATAATTTGCAAAAAATTGTGATATATTCCAATATCAAATGAAAAAATACAAAAAATTCATCCATAAATTTAGTTGGACGCCAACACCCAATACTTATGTAATTAAAAAAATACCAAAAAATTGGAATAATAAACATTAAAATAAAAGAGCACAAAAATAAATTAAATGAATTTTACTTATTTAAATAATATAATAATAAATCATCCTCCCAAATTGTTTTATCAAAATTCAAATTCGAAGCGAAACTTGAAAATTTCAGGCCAGTTTACAAGAGATTTAAAATGATATATTAATTAAATAGCAAACATTTGAGCTTGATATCGCTAAACTAATCTATATCAAAATCTTAGATGAAATGAATAAAATAATTAACAATTTAAACATAGCAAAACTTCTGGTTATTTAAAAGGAAATAAGATAATTTTTTATCTAAAAAAAAATAAAATGCATAAAGTTGTTTATTTTACTTTCATTTTATTTGTTTATTTTATGTTCTTTTTTTGGCATTTCGTTTTGCTTCAAAAAAAGCCCGGAAATGTATTATCTAAAAATTGTTTAAAAAATATATATTAACCATCTTTTTTTCGTTTGATATATAATTTTTAAATGGTTTAAATTAATTGTAATTATTTATTAAAGAAAATTTTTACTTATACACAACGAATTTACCAGTGAAAAATTAAGAATGAAATTTCAAAAAAGATAACAAATTTAATTAAAAATGGTAAATTGAAAAATATCTTTTTTTGACCAAAGCTGCTACTAAAACACAATAAATTTTTATTTTTTAAAAATTATTTTAAAATATAAAAATAAATAACATTTGATGCCCGAAGAAGTCAATTATGCAATACTATTAGAATATAAAAATATATAGTAATTTACAAAATATTGTAGATGCAAAAATGAAAAAATCAGAATATCTGTCAAATAAAATTTTAAAAATAGGTGTGAGAATAAATCTTTAAACAATGAAACCTAAAAAAATATAAAATCAATAGATCTTAATATTTATAATTAGACTGAAATACCTAGAAATAATAAATCATAAATCCTATTTAAATTTTATTTGATAATTGGCGATTTAATTTTTGCACTAATAATATATTTTCTTGTAAATTCTAATTTATTTATTTATAAGTAAAAAAGAAAATTGTCTACTTATTAAAAATAATCACAAAAATTTATCAAAATGAATATCGAATTTGTAAATATTTATTAAATTGATTCTTGTAAATATACTTTTTTTTTGAATAGTTTGGAAACCAAATTATAATTTATATCCAGTAAATAGCATAATTAAAAACAATAAAATAAAAATAATTACAAAATTTACGTGAAAATTTTAGTATTTATTTTTAATTGAAAAAAAAAATTAAATCCTATAAACTTTCCCTTTAAAAAAATATATGGTTATTTTTGAATATTTTTACATTTATTATTATTTTTATTTTATATGATATATATTAAATTTTGTTATAGTTAATTATTTGAAAGAAGAATTAATAAAAATTTATTTTTCATCACTTATATTCAAATGTAATTTCAAACTTTCTTTAAATTAAAACCTTGATTATATTTAATTTATAAATTGATTTTAAAATAGCAAAAAAAAAATCAAGAAATGAGCATGTCACTAAGTAGCGCACTAGATTAAAAATATTCTAGGCTAATAAATTCTTCGATAAGAAGTTAATTAAAATTGTATTGTTTGTTTTAAACAATTTGTTGTGCTTCATTTTTTCATCAATCTTAATTATTGTCAAATTTATTTTTTTGCCAAAAATATAATGAAATTAAATTATAGGGAAATAATAAATTTTAAAATTTATTTTATACATGGACAAATATTAATATTTTTCAATTTAATTATTGTGTCGAAAAAATGACGAACTGAATTACAGTGGAGTTAATGATAAATATATTTTTAAAAAATATTCAAATAGAAATTTAAATTAATGCCTTTACTATCTTTTGCTTTTTTAAACGGCTGATGGACGAACGACTTTAAAAGTATTTAATAAAATAATTATATTCTACTCTAAATGAAAAAAATATATTATTACATTAAAGATAGGCCGAAAAACAAAGGACATTAATTTTTACAAAACAAGCACTATGATTTTTGAAAATAAAATAAAAATCAAATAACTAAATCATTATCATATAAAAATTTGATTGACTAGTATAAATGAATTCCAAGCAACAAATGAAGGTGTAAATAATATTTCGTAAAATCCTTTCACCCTTAAAACTAGCTTTTATATTTTCCATACATTTTCAAAGCTTTTCATAAAAACATTAAAATAATTTATTATGTAAAAATCTAATGCAAATATCTTAACCGGCACTAAAACTGCTGGCTTTTTTGACTATTTAGCAGTTTATTATAATGAAACAGAAATTGAAAACCCTCAAGTAATAAAACTATAAATGACCATTTGTTAAAACAAAAGGAAAACACTTTATAAAAAGATTAATTGTTAATTCTCAATTTTTAAATTAATAAATCTAAAAATTTTTTGATTTATTCAGCAATTCCTTTATTGTTGGATTTTATTACTTTCAAAAAAACTAAATGAAAAAAGGTGTTAATTAATGATAAAGGGTTAAAAATTACACAAAAAAGGAAATAACAAAAAAAGATTATATAATTTGACTAGTGGTAATCCATTTAAGACCACTCAACAAATATAATCAAATAATTACTAAAGTACTACGAGAAATCAACCACTTACAATAAAACTATGATTTTAAATTTTAATAAAAAAGCCTCAAATAAAATTAGTTAATAGCAATTAAATAAATATATTTTTAGATTAAGTATATAAAAATTAATATTCGTTTATCATTCTTGACATTAATAAAAATGGCGATTTAACCGAAGCCATTGGAGAAAATCCCATAAAACTAATTATTATGAGAACAAATTTTTTATTTAGATAGTTAAATATAAAATTAATAATTATATTTTAGAATTAAAAAAGATGTATGTCTTAATCATCACTCTCCTCCACATATTATATTACAATACAACGTCAAGAGAATAACTACTTACAATATATAAATAATATTTCACGAAACTAAACGACAGAAAATTAAACATTAATTAATTGCTAAATAAAAATTGAAATAATTAAGAGAAGATTTTTTATTTTATTTATTTTTATAAATATGTCAAAAACAACTCATCAACATGCGCCTAACGACAATAATAGATTATTAGAGTTAGTTAAAAGCTGCAATTGGATTTAAATATATGGAAAAACAAAATTTTAAATTGTTTTTTCGGTTTAAATTTAAAAATTTTATTAAATAAAAGCTAAAATAAATTCTAATCAAATCATTGTTTCATTCCGCCCACTAACAGAAAAAAAATATAAATTAAATCCGCAAGAAAATTAATAAGCTTCTATTGAATATGAAACAATTAAACATGGAATTGCATTCATTATGAATCAATGCACGACATTTTCGCCATGTGAATTTATAAAATGTAGTTCTTAATATACATATAAGTTATAATAAATATTTTTAATTATATTAAAATGTGTATTTAAAATAATTATTTTGAAAATTAAGATATAATTTAATAAATTATAAAATATTTCGTTCGAGCAAATTATTTATTTTTTTAAATTTATTTGTTTTCAAATATTAAATTATTATTAATATGCTTAACTTTTCTTTTTTAGAAAGATTAAATATAGATTCCTTGTAAATTATTACCAAATTTATATCAAAAAATAATTATAACATTAATAGTAAAAAATATTTATAACTTTATGTGGAATATGAAACAATGAAAAAAGCAATTTTCGTTAATACATTCGTAATATTTAAAGTTTATAAAGTGAATGTCATTTGATTTAACAATTAGAATATAAAGAAAAATTGGTTTTCTAGAACATTAAAAATGATTTACAAAAATAAAAATAAATAAATTGTGAGATTTTTAATAATTATAAGAAACGAAAATGAAATTAAAATAAAGTTTAACATTAAATTTGCTTATTCACTTCAAATGTAAAATTAAAGAAATAAGTTAATAGTTATGCCTGAAAAAATAATTATTTTAAGACGAAAATTAAAATTAATAAAAAGCAAATTTTATTAAATTAAAATTATTAAATAATAATGGGCCAGAAATTTACTTACATTAAAATAATTAAACTACAAACTTAAAAAGCCATAATAAATTTTTGATTTTGTGAATTAAGTGAAAAAATAAAATTCTATTGCCTTAAAATAAAACTGTTGTAAAAATTCTCGTTGAAGTATCTTGAGAAAAATTAAGTTAGAAATTAAAAATACGAACAAATTATAAAATGTACATTATGATGAAATTGAAAAATTAAATATAAATTTTTTTTCGTATATTTACGCTAATCAATGCTAGAAAATTTTAATAATATATTTAAAATTTACAATATTCATTAATTTCGGAACGCAACATAAAATTAAAAGGATATGAAATATGAAAGATAAAATAGATTTAAAAAGCCAATTCAAAAATAAATTTTATTTAAAATTTTTCAAAATAAATACCAAATGCCGGATAAAGGCATTTACGAATTTTGCTTGAAAATGAATTGGCAACAGCTGTGGCTTGATTGTTGAATATATTTTATTAAAACAAATAAAAAAAGAAATACTGTCTTTAAAAAACCTTTTTAACTCTTAGATTAAATTAAAAATTTCATTTAAGCGAATTGCAACCAAAAAAATCAGGAGTAATTGCACCATAAAATAAAAAATAAATCAAAAATGAATCATCTTAATCAAAATATATGATAAAAGAAGCCACCCAATGAATAATAATATATATAAAATCAAAAATTTTCATTTTAACACTTCGAACTTTTTGGTTTCTTCTCTAAAGAGTAAATATTAATATTTTTTTTATTCAACACATTATAATTGATTTTTATTTCTAAAATAATCATCACACTTAAAATTAATACTACGAATTTACCATTTTCATCATGCACTCATAAAAACCAAGCATGCGAATAGCATCCCCAGAGAACAAGAAAAAGTTTAAATATAAATAAATAGAAAACAGAGCTTCTGATAAAATAATAAAATATTTGTAATTGACAACTAAAACGAATACAATTTTTAACATCAATTAATTCCCAATTTTTTTAAATATTTTTCTTTATATATTCCACAATCATGTCGTTGAAGAAGATAATTTAAAATTGTTATAGTTCTTATAAAAGAAAAAATATTGTTTATCAGTTTTAAATAAATAATCTTATGTTTTTCTAATAATTGTAAAAAACTTTAAGTAATTATCGTTAATATAAAAAATTATATTATTTTGATAAAAAATATAAATTGAAAATAACTTAAATAAATAAATTTACTTAAAAAGTGAAAAACCCCAAAAATAATATAATAAAAAGAATAGAAATTTCATTTGTTACGTTTATATATTTTGTTGAAAATCCTCATCTTCCATCAATTTAAGAAAACAAATGGATGGATTTGCAAGGCAATGATTTTTTAATTAACAAAAAAATTAATAATTCACATAAAAATTAAACTTAATAAAATTTAAATAAAAAGGATTATTAATTACAACGGCAAATAAAAAATCTTAATACTTTTAAAAAAAGAATTGTTTATAGAAAATTTGAAATTAAACTTCATAATAATAAATATTTTACAAATAGAAAAAAAGTTTAAAAATTAAGATAACTATGTTTTCACTAAATAAATTGTTAGAAAATTTATTATTCAATTAAAATAAAGAAAATGGCATTAAGCGATTATTAATCTTATGAAAAAATATGAACGAAATAATTACGGAATTTCTTTGTAAATATATCCTAATAAATTAAATTCGAAAACATAAATGAGAATAAAACGAATACCAAAAACAGTAAACTTATACTTTTCTCTTTCTTAATTTATTTATGACCATTTCCTAATTTCTGCTTAAATAATATCATTAATTAAAACATTTAAAGCCTTCTTTAATTTTATTATGTTTTAATGCCAAAAATATTTTTCTAAAGATATAACAACAAATATTATGAATAATATGTTAATTATTGAACATGGATTCTAATCTTTTTATTAGTATTTATGAAAAATAAATAATTGGATAAATTGACAATTGACCACCTGATAGAAAAAAAAATTAGTGAATTTAATTACAACAAATGAATAATGTATACATGTCTTTTTTATTTATTTAATCCTATTAAATTTATTTTTAGAAAGACAAAAAATTAATGCCGAAAATATTAAAAATATAAGAATTCTATTTATAAATTTGACCATTAATCTTTCACAAGAAAGAAAAAACAGATTTAGATGTTCATTTAACATTTTTAATTACATTTAGTCAACAAAACTTATAACGAAATAAAATGAGACAAAATTTTAAATTGCTTGAAAAAAAATAAATGCAAAAAATAACAAAGAAAACATATCCTAATACAAAGAAATTGGGACATTCGCCTTGGAAAAAATCGGGTACAACATCATGAAAAACAAAATGAAGAATTATAACTTTAAAAGAAAAAATTATCTCTTCAATAAAAAAATTAAATGAATTATATAATAATCAAATATAAAAAATTCTAATATTTATAAAGTAGAGCAAATATAATTTAATTTCTGTGAGCATTTTTCGAAAAGGAAATATAAAAATTCGTTTTTTTCGAGGATATTAATTAGAGACCGGAATTTTCAAATGGCCGGGACCGGGACTGGAAAATGAACCGGGACGGGAGCCCGAGACCGGACTCCCGTTTTTCCGGAACTCCCGGTCCCAGTTTTTGGGCCGCATCCCGCCGGGACCGGGACTTTTTCAAAATTTGTGCAACTTGATTATAAAATTTAAAAAAAAATTGCGTAACTTCTATAATGTTTAAAATATTTACAAATTTGTGCCGATTAAATTTTCGATTGACAGCTGTTGCTTCTCAGCTTATTCTTTGGATTCTTTTTTCGTCTTTTCCTTTTCTTCGAAAATTTTGACATATTCCGAATGGATTGTTGAAAAAAGATGCATTTTGAGTAGATTTATTTTCCAGATTGATGAATTCATTACTAAAAACATTTTAAGGGATTTAAAATAAAAAAAGGAATGGCATGTATGTATTAAAATCAAAATCAATTTGAATTGGTTTTTAGAAACTTTGAAATAAACACCTTTCATCAAAAAAAAGATAAGTACGGGATCATGGGAGCAAAAAAAGGTGGCTTAACTAGAAAAATGGAAAACAATTATTAAAACATAAATATATTACCATATAAAATCAAATCTATGCCGAGTAGAATCGTAACAAAGAAAAATTTTTTAGTAATTGGCTCATCAACAAAAAAAAATTATGGCCAAAAGAATTTTTTATTAAAAAATTATAGTATATGACAAGAAAAATTAAAATGTTCCATTTTTGGCCATTTTAAAATTTTTATATATTGTTATTTTTAAAATTAAAAATATTAAAGAGTTCAAAAAATTATTAAATTAATATAAAAAAAAGTTATTGGAAAAAATATTTGTGAATAATGAAATGTCAGATATTTATTAAATCAACTAAAAATATTAATTTCAAAATATATGAAAATATAATTCATGCTTAAAATAAATAATTAACGAAAATTGCTAATAAACAAAAATTCCACACAACGCATGTTTTTTATTTAGTATAAAAAAGTTTTATTTTTAAATATTCTTCTTAATTAATGAAAAATCTGAGGAATTATGCAATAATAATATGATTATGCATGGAAGTAATTTTAAAATAATATTATTGTTATCAAAGTTTAATTTCAAATTTCAAATTATATTGTATACATTTTTCATAATTTTGCTTTTTATATAATTTTCATAAAATTGACCTTCCATTTGTTGAATTTATCATTATTTTATAAATAAATCCTTAAGATGAAGGAAGAGAGAAAAAATGACAAGGGTGGGACAAGTTTTATTATTATGAAAAAAAATTAGCCTAAATAAATGAACATAAATAATATTAAATAACTATACAAAATAAAATTTTATTAATTTAATGTTTTCTTTTAAAATGAATCTAATGCAAATGGAGAACAAAATAATAATATATATAATGTTGGTAAAAACATTATGTTTTATGTTAAAAAATTATAAACATAAAATTAATTGTTATTTTGAATTTTTGAAAAAAGAACTTAAATTTATCAAAAGGTCAATAAAGTGATTTTAAAACAAAAATATAAAATTCAAGAAAAAAAGAATTAATGCATGAGTAAGCACTAAACAAGGCTAAAAAAATTTAAAGACAAGTTGTTTCCGATACTTTAATAAATATACTAAAATTAATAAATAATAAAATAATTATTATAATAATATATTGAAACAAAAAATTCAGAATACAGAAGAAAAAATTTTTAAGCTCCTCGCAATCATTGCAATTAATTTACAACGATAAATAGTTTATTAAATTATTCACCTAACATAATAGATTGAAATATCAAAATTCATCGATGTATTCACGAGGCTGGTCAAGCAATGATGATGCATGTGCCATTAAATTGAGGAAAAAATTAAAGAAATAAGTTCAAAAAAGCCAAAATATATACCAAAATGTAAATAAATTTTTTTTGAATGATTTAATTCAAAATTTTTGATTTTTTCTTGGTCTTTAAGGCCCTTTCATTTAATTAATGTTTCTGGTTTTAATTTTAAAGAATACAAAATAATTATTTCCAAAACTTATTAAAAAATATAATACTAATCAATATTAAAAAAAATGTTTACCATATTGATATTTATCTTGCGTATTTATATTTGTTTATTCACTAATAAACTTTAAAAACTCATTTATAATTAATATATCTTAAAAAATTAAAATTAATGAGGAACCTTAAATGTTCAGTTATTCATGATCACAAATAATGAACAAAGAAAATTAAAATCTAATTGTTATTTTACTATTATTATTATATTTGGCTCAATTACAAAAAATAATTTGTTGAGTTGGATAAAATTGGCATTACGATTGCTTTTCTCATTATAATTAATTTAAAATGATATTAAAAATGAATAAACATTAAAACAAGTTAAAAAAAACATTTTTCTCGGAAAGCAATAACAATTAAAATAAAATGTGACAAAAATATTAAATATATTTACGCTTATTTTATTCAAAATAAATAATTTTGAAAGGAAATTTAAATTAAGTATAAAAATTGAAGGACACAAAAAATCCCATTGAATAATTCATTAAAATGCAACAAAAAAATACATTAAAAATAAGGCAAAAAAAGGGATTGGAAAAACCTTAAATGCTATTAATTCAAGATTAATTTTAAAAAATTTAATGAAAAATTTTGGGTAAAATTCACTGAAAGTGAAAAGTTACAAATGAAAATTTCAAAAGTGCACATAAAAATTGGGTTGCGAAAATGATTTTTTTTTCAAAATTAAATATTTAACAAATATTTACATTAATCAATCGAACATAATAATTTTTTAAATTAAATTTATTAAATACATTTAGGACCAACCAATTAAAAATTTTGATATAAATGTCTCCTTATATGCTTTTTTTTAGATTTTTACTTATTTTTTTCCTGAGCTCCTAAATACTAGTTCCAAATTTAGTTACTGACATTTTTAAAATTGTTAAAAATAGAATAACAAGGTTTTTGAAGGAGTCAAATTGTGAAAAATATTTTTTGTACGGATTGAATTAATAGAAAATATTATATTGAATAAACAATTATGACGTATATTGAAAATAGAAAAATTGAGACAATAATAAAAAAAATAAAGAAAGATTATGCAAAATAATATTATAATTTAATCTTTTTAATTTTTTATATTTAAATTGTTAAATTCACTTAATTCAATTTTAAAATATAAGCATTTAATTAATTAATTTCCGATATTCATTTGAATAAGAACATATTTTCGTTATTTTTCACATTATTTTGAATATATTTTTAATTTTTTTTAATAAGTAAAGTATAATTTGGAATACCAACCGACAACTCATCGATTTGCGGTTGCAGATGCATCACCATAAATTAACTTAACACAAATGTATAAATTAAATTATATTATTTTAAATTGTTTTTAATTATCTATTGTTTTACCTTGGTTTTAATCATTTTAATATTCATTTTGTACAAAAATAATATAAAATACATAAAAATTATTATTTAATAATATTGCTATTGTAATTATATATTTTCTTCCTTAGATTTTTTTAAATTCCTTTATTTTTTATATTTTTTATTTAATTATTAAATAAAAACAATTTTTTTTTTAATTTTATTTAAATTTAATTATAAAAGCTAAATTTAATGAAGAAATTAATTCCAAATTTAGAACTAAAATAATGTATAAATAAAATTAACCTATTTAACAATAAAGAAATCTTTTTTATTTGAAAACTTATGCATGTTTTTATTATTTTTTTAAATTACAAAATGCTTTTTTGGTTAATTCCTATTTAAATCAATCAACTTTGGGTGTTTTTATTGCAAAAAAAAAATAATAGCAAAATTTTATTAATTTTAAGCGTATATAATTTATTTTTAATTAAATTTATTATATATTCTATATTTGTTACAACAAAAGTAATAAAATTATTAATTTTTTCTATTTTTATTTGCAGTATCTCGATTGCTAGCATGTAAAGTCTCGTGATTCCTTGGCAGTTTATTATTTATATATTTAATTATTTAAAGATTTTGGAAGATTGGAAATAATATTAAAATTGTTTAAATCTTTTTCTTCTTCTTTAAATGAATTCAATATAAATCGCACATTTTAATTTTAATCAAACTTTCAGAAAAAATGTTAGCTTTCGTCAGTTTTGACAACACCTATAGTCGTTTTTTGTCTTTTATATCTTCTGAAATTATTCCCTCAAATTTAACCTAAAATAATTTTAATTTATTTACTTATGAAGAATTTTTATATTTTGATTTATAAATTATTTATTTTCAGATGTTGAAAATAATATTTAAATCTCAAAATTGTTATGTTTATTTTGATAATTTTCATTTGCCCACTTTTCACCTGCAGTGAATTTTTTACAGAATTTTATCAAATAATTGTTTAAATTAAAATATTTTAAATAAATTAATATCTATTTTTAAATATATTTTATCATGTAAAGATTAAATTTATTAAATGTAAAATATTGCAAATATTTAATTGTTTTTTCAAAAATGAACAATATTTAAAAGTAAATTTGACTAATTTGTGTGCGCAGTTTTTCAATTTGAAAATATATTTTTAAAATAATAAAATTCGAAATCAATTAATTTTAGAGAAATAAAAATGCATAAAATTTATATCTAATTAAATATAAGAATTTTAAATCCAAAGGCTATAAAATAAATTAAGTTATGAAACTATTTAGATAAATCTTCGCATTAAAATAAATATCTTTCAAATAAATTTTACTTGATTGACAGAAACTTGCACAAAGAGGAACAACCGACGAGATTATTATAAATAAAAAGAATATAATATCCATATTTTTTAATATTATTTATTTCTTTTAATTTAAGAATAATAAAAAATATATTAAAAAAATAAATCGAACACTTTTAATTAATATAAGAATATTTATATTCATATATGCATTTACAACTTCATAATAGCAGACTTTATGATGTTTTAATTAATGCAAAAATTTTTTTTATTTATTTCTTCTTATAATTGTGAAGTTATCATATTTTATTTGATTTCGTCATAACAATTTTATATTAAACTAATGAGATAAAGAAAAAGTTTAAAATTTATAGTTAATTCAAAAAGAAAAAATTTAATTATAGTTAATAATAAAAAAATTATTTTCTAAAATTTATACAATTTCCATAAGTCATTATATATTTTTTGCATTATTTAAATTTCATTAAAACATAATGGTTATAAATGCAATTGATAATTTTTCTAATTTAAGAAAAAATATTCATTAATTGAACAAAATAAATAATAAACAATGAAATAATAATTTAAGATAAAGTATAGATTACTTATTAGTTCATTAAATGTACATAATTATTTAAAGAAAATTGATAATAAATAGTAATAGAATAGGTAAATAAAATTTTATTTCAACGTATCATCATTTTATCTTTTTAAATAAGTGGGGCTTTTTTGTCTGCATCTAAATTAAATTAACTTGGCAAAATTAAAACCTAAATGATAATAATAATTAAGATTAAATATTAAATAAAAAATGTATTTAAAAATATCATAAAAAGAAGATTTTATTAAAAAATATTTAATTCTTTCAAATAATATTTAAAGAAATTATTCAGATAAAAGCCTATCTAAGTGATTTGTCAAACAATTCTGGAAATTGATCAGTTTATTAGTTAATTAATTAACTGTACTGCATTAATATCAGGGTTCGGATTCGTCCTTGAAAGGCAAGGACGTCCTTTATTATTTTATGGCATTTTTTGTGATAATTGTTATTTACCCTTTCTTCATTTTTTGCTTTTAAAAAAATAGTGTGAATTTTATATAATTTTTAAACCATTGAAACTACATCGTATTTTAATAGTGAATTTTCGGTAAGAAATCTTCCAGCTGAATATGTAAAAATGTCTTTTCTATAATTATTAACAATACCCTTAATAATTTAATGAGAAAATTTTCAACATGTATTAAATGAAATAAATTTGGTATAATAATACTAAACACTTTTATGCTTTCTGTTATTTATTAGTATATTTTGAAAAAATGAACCTAAGAAACCAAACAATAAAAAGATAAATGCAAATCAATTATTTAAAAAAAATTATGCTGAACATGAAGAGTAAAGCAACGCAAATTAAATTTTCAATTAAAAAATATCAAATAAAAAAAAGGAAATTAAAAAAAAAACAAAATAAAGCTCATTGTAATTATCACGAATTTATTTTCACAATCTATTTGATTTTAATTTAATTAAAAAAAATTCACTGAAATTACAAAAAAATTTAAATAATAAACATTCAAATAAATTAAATTAATTCAGGCCACATTCAAGCGGGAGCTAAAACCAAGCTAGGAAACAAGATTGGTACTCAAAATGATACTTATAGTTGAATAGAAAAAAAATGAAAAATTGAATCCTTGAATCCAACAACTAGAATTTTATTAAAATTACGTAATTAAAATCAAAAAATTCAAAAAAATTAAATTTATATTTAATGTTATAATTAACCTTTTAAACCGTAATAATTCAATCTAAATAAAATATGAAAACAAAACTCGAAAACACAAATTGTAAAATAAAATAAATGAATGTAATCGACTTCAATAATAAATAATAAATAAATATTTCTAGGTGAAATTATTAATAAAAAAGACTTTAAAATTTAAAATATTATAAAAGATGTACAATATTATGCTAGAATTAAAAGCACTTTGTATTCATTTATTGTTTTTTTTAGCTAGAGTAAACATTTCTCTCATGTGCAATAACTGAAATTTATCGAAATTTGGGTAAAGAGGCTTCTTTTAAATTTTTTTGTTTCTATTTATAAATAATTGTGATCGATTTTTTACTGAATTAAGTTTAATTTTATTATCGCGTAGAAAAATATTTTAAAATAATTTTTTTTCTATCAGGTTGACATATAATTCGCTAAATTTGTTGTAATTTATTAAAAAAATATTTTATCACTAAAATGCACTAAATTACATTGATTTAACTCATTATTAAAACTTTCTTAACCTGATTTTAATTAAATTCCTTTATGTTTATAAAATTTAGTTCAATATAATGAAGTTATTTTAATTAATTTATTTAATTTAATTTTAAAATTATATTCGATATTCAAGAAAAATTTAAATTACGCAAATTAAAAACATGTAATAATTGATTTTTTGTGAACAGTATTTTGAAAATAATTTGAATTTGTTTTAAACATATTTTTGATTTCAACTTTTGCAAATGCTGTGCAATAATTTGAACAATAATATAACTAAAAGTAAGCACTGTTTATTA
Source organism: Heterodera schachtii (assembly GCA_023374025.1). Classification (NCBI taxonomy): domain Eukaryota; kingdom Metazoa; phylum Nematoda; class Chromadorea; order Rhabditida; family Heteroderidae; genus Heterodera; species Heterodera schachtii. Next base: position 106,903 of record SIJG01000169.1, read on the forward strand.
AAAATACATTTGTTCAAACAAAGATTTAAGATTAACTATCAATAGCTAAAGATCGTTTCATTAAATAAAAGTACGACAAAGCATATATATCGAATACATTATTAAAATTATTAATTTAATAATTATTTAATGAAAATTGAATGATTTTCTTACGATTATTCTTTTTGAAAAACATTCTGCAAGAGAAAATTTAAGAAAAAAAATTATTTAATTCATATTTTGAAACAGAATTAATATAAAATAGTTTATCTTATAAAAAAAAAATTATTTGAATATAAAATTCATAGTTTCTCGAAATGTTAGTTATACAAATGAAAAACAAAAGGAAGCTCAACCTTTATCAACGTTCAAGAGATTTAAATGTTTTTTCTTAAATATTTTTATAAAATATTTATTAATCATTTCATAAATACACATATTTTATAACCTATTGAAAAAGGATATAAACAAAAATTACTAAAAAATTAAATTTAATTTGATATTTCATCGAACAAGCATTCAAATTTGTATTTTTGACAATCACAGATAAGTTGCTAAATAATAAAATTAAAAATTAAATTAATAAATGATTGTACAAATTAATTGTATATTTAATAATTTTCCAAATTTAATGATATTCGCTAATCCAAAATAATTTATATGAAATATATTTTGTTGTTTTTTATAAAGAAAAGCATCTGATTTTAACTTTTGAATAATTTTTATAATTATTATTATGTTTTACTTATAATTCTTGTATTACTACCAGTTATTTTGGTTATCCTCAAATAACTTCATTTTATAATAAATAATGATGCAAAAGCAAATAATAAAATTCAAAAGTTAGTCAATTTTCGAACATAAAAATAAATAAATAAATAAATTTAAAAAAATAAAATAAAAAAAATAACAAAATAAATCAATCTCTTTATTCTTTAAATTTACATAATTTATAAAAGTTACTGTGATTTTGTTAAATGCATTAAAATGCGAACAACGAATGTAATTTTTTTAATTTATAAAATTAATAACAAAAATTTTTATTCTTTAAAATTACGAAATTATAAATTATTTTAATAAAGAAATAAATAATTAAAATTAAGAAAATCAACTAAATATGTTACTATTCAGTTGCTTATGACCTTATAATCATAAAAACATTCCGGAATTGTGGAAAATTATAAAAAGTTGAAATAAGTTAACAAATGAACATTTGTCCGCTGATGCCGGAAGGCGAATCCAAGGAAAAAACTAACCTCAAAATTCAGTTAAAATAATAATTTTATAAAATAATACTCAATGTTAATATTTATAATGTAAAGTAATTTTTATTAAAAAGTTAGTTTTTTGACTTAAATAAATTCATTTAAAATTTTGGGAAAAAACTCTCAAAATCACAAATACCACCTGAAACTAAACGAAATTTTTAATTTTTTACTACCATAAGCAATTAAAAAGGTAAAAATAATTATAATAAATAAAAACAAAAGTTATTTTAAATTAGATAAATAAAAATATAAAAAAATAAGAAAAAATAAAAAAGAAATATTGATAATTAAAAATATTACGAGCGTTTCTGTATTATTAATGAATCGAAATAAAAAAGTTAAATTTTTTAAATATTCTTAAATGAAGTGATTAAAATAAAGCTCTTTGTAGTTATAATTTAAGGATGTAATAATATTTAAATTTTTTAAGACATTATAATAATTTCCAACAAAATAAACTGAATCAAAAAAATATTCATCAGATTTTGAAAAATGTCACCCTTCAGGGATGAAATGATTAATAAGTATTAATATCACCTTAATACTTTCAATATATTTATTTAATATAATTGAAAAACATTATTATATTATTGTTTTATATAAATATCTGTCAAAACATTTTACTTATTGTGTTTAAATTGATTATATTTATTTTTTATTCTTAATGTTTGTATTAAAACTCGCACCGTCGCCATAATTTTACAATTCTATTTATGATGCGCATTAATAAATGTTAAAAAAATGAGATGAACTTAAATTGTTTTATATAAATTAACATTCAAATTGTTAGAAAATCTTATTTATGATAATGTTTTATTTATATTTATTATTTAAAGTGATAAAACAAGCATTACTTTTAGAATTCATTTTACAGGTAATTTCATCTAATTATAAAATACAACGCAAAGATAATAAATGCTTTGTATAATAAAAAATATTTTTGGTCGAAAAATCAATATTTATATAATAAATAAAATGACAATATTTATTTATTTGTATTTTTTTTCTCTTTATTTCTTTTTATATCATGAAAATATTCTTGAAGTGAAGTGAATGCGATGGCTCAAATGCATTTTTTTTTAAATTATCGATTTTGAAATTTATTTTCATATGTAATTTTGTAAATTTAGTTCAATCTCTTAATACAATTTAATGAGAAATTAAAAAACATAATTAGTCATCGCTTTTTGAAGTTTTTATTAAAATAAATTTTTTTAGAAGATTTTTTATTTTTGTTTCAATTATTAATATTATGCAGAAAAATTCATTCTATTTCCAACGAAATCATTCAATAATTATTTTTACATGGCTTTTCCTAAAAAAATAAGATATCTTAATAAACAATGGTTTGCTTCAGAGCTTTTTTTTTAAAAATGCATAAACATTTCAAGTCCCTGCTATGACAGAAATTATTCCCCTTCCAAATAATTATATTTAATTGTAAAATAATATGAATTAAAATTATTTAATTTTTACAATGAATTTTTAAAATCTTTAAACAGCTTCTTTATTTCTTGCAAAAATAATTCAATCGATTATATAATAAATATATATTATAATTTAATTAATTTTTAAATTTTAACGATGCAAAATATAGCTTATACATGTTGGTGATAAAAATGTATTCTTTAAATTTTTTTATATTTATTAATCAAATTATTAACTATTCATCATACGTTTGATACCTGCGAGTTGCAGTTCGTTTACAGCCTCATCATTTTTTAAGAAGATTTTTCCTTCATCATGTTGAACTTTCATTGGAATCGCATTTTATTTTTTCGATCATATAATTTTTCTCCGCTTTATTTAATTCAATTTTGGCTCAGTAATATCTTTTTCCCACCTCTCTTATGAATGCATTTGGATGTTGTGGTTTAAAAAATTATCCCTTCCGATATGTGTTATTTTGGAATGGTTATTAATCAGTTCTGACTCAAAGTCGCTTTTCCAGAATAATAATTATTTATAATTAAATACAAATTAGTGATTTTCTACCCATTTAAATGATTGCTTTTGCCTTTACAAATTGATATTATTCAAAATAATTTCAAGTCGTTACCAAAGATTTTTTATGTGTTGCTTAATTGGTTGAATTATTGTCAAATTTTTAAATTTAGCAAAAATGATTTTATTGTTAATTTTTTGAGAAATTAAATTTTTCATATGTATTCTCACATTTCAGTCAGTTTTATGTTATAAATTTCTTTTTTCTTGTTCTGTAGAGTAGGCCAGTGCTGGTTTCTTGTGGTTGCCATTTACATAAATAAAAATGTTTTATTTTTCAATGAAAAGTAAATATTATTGTATTATTTATTAAAAAAATTCACACAGAAATTGCGAGTCAAATTAAAATTGCTTTTGTTAGTTAATTATAAATTATATTTATTCGATAAAATCGTTATGGAATTTATTTAATTTTGCACTTGCAATTTGTATACAATTTTTAAAATAATTTATACAATTATTTATTTTCCTATTTTCTTCCCATTGTGTGCGCATTGTAAAATATTCCTTTTATATTTTATTTTTTAATTTGTTATTTATCAATTCAAAAATAACGTTCATTTAAAAATAATTCTTTCTGATAGAAATTTTTGAGTGTTATAATATTGAATCTAATTTTGCATTGTTTTTAGTTCATAATATATAAGATTAAATAAAACATTTAGATTAATATTGCGCGAAATTCACCTTAAATAATAATTACAATACTTTATGTTATAATTACTTTAAATGTTAATTAGTGCTCGGACTTTATGAATGGATTTTTTGAATTCGTGGAAATGGGTATAAATCAAATGTATAACAATATTTTGGGAAATCCTTACTCTATCAGAGCCCTTTGGATGAGTTTGTTTTGTAAATTAATTTTTTTTTTCTAATTTTTTAATTAGTAACCTTTGGTGATTTCAAAAATATTTTTGGTATATTTGGGCGCCGCCGGGAAATTTTTGTAATTTTTAATTCGATTTTTTAGAAATTTTGTCCAAAAATGAGCAAATTAGCGATTTTGAGCAAATTTTTCAATAAAATTAAGGTTTTTAGAGTACGGCAGTGCCAATAGGCGCCGCCGGATAAATTTTTGAAAATTTCTGAGCAATTTATGAACAGAAATAGTACAAAAATTACTAATTTTTTGAAACAAATTCCGAAAATTTCTGACTTTTTATCAAAAGTTCCGGAAATCAGAGATCGGAATCCTGACCCCAAAAATGTCGGAAATCGGAGCTCGGAAACCGGAATTCCGTGCCATCCCTGCTACATATTTATAAAAATAAATATGTTTTGATTATTAAGATGATATTATTAAATAAATAAAAAATATTTTTAGGTTTTCCATTTTTAAGAATTTATATCTATAATACAACTTGAAAATATAATTATTTTTATTGAGCATTTATAAATTCCGTGTTATCATTTTGTTTTGCTTGAATGTTGTGCTGTATTTTAATTATGCTTTTTTGAACTTTTAATTGTTTGTTTTTTGCTATTATAAATAGTAATTATTAACTATTAACTCATTTCTCGTTAATAGGTTTATGTTCTGATAATTAATTATTCATATATTTTTTAATTCTCATCTCAGGCTCTAGTCGAATCTCAGCAATGCGCTTGGTTTGTTTTATATTTATCATTCATTTATCTATGAAATTATTCATTATAAAATTATGTTTTCTTGTTGCATTTCTAAATTTCTAAAAAATTTATAATGAATTTTGATTTAATCAATATATTTAACAATAGCTTGTCTGATTTAATAAAATTTCTCTTAATAAATTAATAGAGTTTTTTTAATCCGGGAATTAAAAAAAAGTAATTACGCATAGACAAATGGTTCTGCATATTCTTTTGTAAGATTGACTAATTTTTTTTTGAATATTTTTAAATCAATTTCTCTTGAGGATGAGTTATTTTGTAAGATATGCTTTTATAAACATTAATAAGAAAATACTTTTATAACTGTTTTATAAAGAATTTTTTATTTAATAAAATTTAAGTTGTATATTAAGGAAAGGATATAAATGATCTTTTTAATAAATTGCTTAATACAAACAAAAACTTTAAAAATATTATTAATTTAGATAATTATATAAATTTTTCTTCCTCTACATTTATTTGGTTTTTATTATTCTTTATTAATTTTGAGTTGACCTTTTCCAATAAATTTATTCGAAAATTAATTTATTTACAGAATTAAAATCATAATTAAACTCAAATATAATCAAAATTCAATGTTTGCGTATATAATTATAAAACAAATTAATTTGGGGCTAATAATTTAAATTATTGCTTAATGAATAATAGTCTAAATTCCCCAACCTTTTGAATATTATAGCAATATAACTAATGTTTTATAAATAATTTTTTTTTTATAAAATTTAATTTTGAATATTTAGGAAAGGTTACCCTTTTAATACAATATTAAAATTTTTTGCTTTGCAAATGATGTTTTCCATTAAAATTGGAGCACTCGCCTTTCTTATTTTGTTTAATTCAATTGAACATTACCTATAACAACTTTAAAGACGTTACTTCCTCAACAAATCATCACTTACACTTAAAAAAATGCTGATACTCGTTGAATATATTTTAATTAAAAATTACCTTCGCAAAATTCCGCCTCAAATATGCAAGAGTAATTATTATTAAGGATTTATTTGTTTTTGCATATGTTTTAATAAAATAACATTCTTTACCAAATAAAATGTTTTTGCATAAATACGCCAAACTAGAATAACAAAAGTGAATAAATGAAACAGGATAAATTGGCTAAATGAAATCCGTACTAGAAAATTTCAAATAATCTCGATTTATAAAAAATAAATAAAATGACATAGTTATCGTGGTTTAATTTTGAAAATTTCATACGGCGTTTGTTTCGAATATATTTTAAAGGTAATAATTTTTTTGGTATTCGTTTCACTTCAAAAAACCTCAGGGAAATGTATTTTATAAATGTCTTAAACTTTGTAAATTATTTATTGAAAATGCTTACAGTAAAGCATTATATAAAATTTTTAATATCTTTTTGTTTAATAGGCAGTAGCTTTTTAAAGTAAATTTGTACATAATTTAACTTTAGTTTTTGGTAAATTTATTTGGGAATTTTATTGTTGTGTTTCGATCCTATTAGGTAATTGAAAAATAATTAAGAATTTCATCGAATTGCTAAAAATTGTCGAATGTCCGGTGTACATTTTTACAATACGCCTCATGTATTAATGTTGGAAATGGATTTATTGTTTTGTCATCATAATTTTTAAACTAATGGCGAATTTATTAGGACTTATTTAATTGTAAATTTTAGAAATAAGCAACAAAAGCTTAAAAATTTGCACAAAGAAATTAAAAAAACAAATAACGATAAATAATTTTTTATCTATTTTAAAACAAAAAGCAAATTAAATGAAATGAAAAAGGCATTTAAAAACAAATTAAATTAAAACCTAATCTTGGTAATTTTGCAAAAATGTTTGAAAACTATTTTTCTTCCTACTCAAAAGTTCAATCTTTAGAGGTGCATTAAAATTAAAATTTCTTTTTTGAATTAATTCTAAATGATTTGGAATAATTGGGAATAAAAGTTACTTTAACTATTAGCAATTAATTGCATTTAAATAATAAGTCTCTCTGACTAAATAATAAAGTAACAATTTAGGAAATACTGAGCAGGACTGAGAACTAATCAATTATTGCTAAAGAGACCATAAAAGCGACACTAATTTTTATAAAAAATAAAATATGTATATCTATTTCTCTTTAAAAATATTCAAATTAAACATTTTTGGTTCCATTCGATACTCTAAAAATTTTCAATTACTCTTCGAAGGTTGAAAAAAAACATTTCTTTAAGACTAATTGCTTAATTATATGTACAAGGTGCTGATTGGATTTGAGGGCGTCTGATTTCATTAAAAATTTCTTTGGTTCATTTTTAATTTTCACTTTGTCGAATTTTCATTTCTGATTTTTAACCCTTTCACATTTTCTAATCTTTTCAAAAAACTTTTTAGCAGTTTTAATTAATCCATTTAGATTTTTGCCCTCCTTCTATATAATAATAATAATAATTAAAAATTGAAGTTTTGAAATATAATCTGATCATTTCCAGATCGAAGTCGCCGACCCCCGAAACATATTTTTTCCGGATTCTCCATTGAAAAAATATTAATCAGTAACTCGATAATATAAATTTATTTATTTATTTTGGCACGAAGGAAAAAAGCACTTTAATTTAGAATCCCATAATTGAAAACTCATATTTCTTTTTTATTGAAAAATATTGAAATTAGAAAAAAAATTGCAAAAATAAATAATTTTTGTAAAAAATCATTTTTAAGCGAATGTTGCTAATGAAATTGTTTAGCACAATTTTTGATATTTTTTCCAAAATTTTTTGTTTTAGGGTCATTTTTCCAAAAAGGCTTCTAGGCCAAAATAAGTATGCAAAAAAAAATATGGAAACCCATTCAAATCCGGGCCCTAATGATGAAAAACAAAAGAAACATAAATTATAGAAATGAAAAAATAAATTCAATAAATTTTCAAAATTGGAAATATATTAAATTAATATTTTACAATGAAAAGAATAAAAATGAATTTAAAAAATAATTCTCAAAAAAAAATTAATACTAAAATAAATGATTAAATATTATTTTTTTGTATATGTATTATTATTTCAAAAATATAATGAATATTTTAATGAATTTTACTAACAAAAAGGAACTAAGATATTTTTAAATTCATATTTAAAAGTAAAAAAAATTTAAAGTAAAATCATTTAGTAAAACAAAAAAATAAAACTTCAAAAAATAAATTCATTAAGAAAAATGAAAAAGTATCGTTAACAATTAATAAAAAAAAATATTCAATAAATATAAATAAATTTAAAAAATAAAAGCGAAAACAAATGAAAAAATAAATTAACTCAAAAGGAAATTAAATATGAAGAAGATACCGAAAGAACATGAGAAGAATAAATAAAAATAAAATAAATTAGCAATAACAAAATTTACTTTTTGCTGTGGTGAATAATTTAAACAAAGTAATTGTAATTTAATTCCTAAAAGGAGAAAATGTTTTCATATTTAGAAGAAATTAAAAGATTGAAAATAAAACAAATTCAATAAATTATATTAATATATTTATATATAAAAATTAATACATTCAAATCATCAAAAATTTACATAAACACAATTAAATTGGAACATTGAATCGGATAGAGAGAGGATGAGCTAATCGAGAAACAAAACGAATATATAAAAAGTCAAAAAGCAACAAACAAAATAATATTGACAAAAAGAAGCAATCGAAATAAAATAATACAAAAAAATAGAATAAAAACGAAGAGTCGAAAAATCCAATGAAAATATTAAAGAGAGAGATTAATGGATAAATTATATCTATTTTTTTAACAATTTTTTTAATAGACTTATTTTATAAAAATAGTTGTTCACGACCGGTTCTTAACCGGTAGCTCCGGTTTTAGGTTTGCATCTTTCCTTTATTCGGTCAATGAAAAAAATTCCAAAAAAACTTTAACCCTTTTTTCCACCAAAAAATTTTAACCCAATTATTTCCACCAAAAAACTGAAAAATAGATGACTAAAAAAAGATTTAATTTATTTATTTGAAATAACAATTTATATTTAATTAAAATATAGCTTAAATTTTTAAACTAAATTAAATTTAAATTAAAAGAAAGAACAAAAAAGAAAAAAGGAGATGGATTAATTAAGAAAGGAGATGTCAAAATAGAAAAAAAACTAATACAAAAGATAATAAAAAAATCGACAAAATGCATAAATAATTGAGAAAAAATATTTAAATAAAAATTTTAATTTAAATAAATTAAAAAACAGGCCAAGTGGATGAAGACAAAAAAGGTAAAGTAATTAAAGAATTTTAAAACCATCAAACAATACATAAATTATTAACAATTGAATATAAAAAATAATAAGCATAAAACAATCATGTAAATTTTAAAAAAATCGAAAACGCGCAGCATATATCGTTTATTTTAATAGAAGTTCTTCATTAGTGGAGATTTAATTAATTTTCTTATTTTAGAAAAGTTATTAAAATAAAACCATATCCAAATTATAATTAAATTATCAATTTTAATCAGCAAAAATAAAGAAATGTTAGAAATAAAAATAAAAATAAATGTAAAATATAAAATAAAATTAATATTTAATCAAAAAATAGAAATAATATAATTTGAATACATTCATTTTTTAACTTAAGGGAGAAGAACGAGCAATCTCAATAATGAAAAGTTGGGAAACTTTTTTGTACTTATTTTTAAAAATTCACAAAATAAATATCCATTTATTGAAAATTTATTTAAAAAATAATAACTAAACGGCAACGGCAATTAAAAATAACTATTAATAATAAAAAATAAACTAAATATATACATTTAAAATAAAGATTCATTCAAAAAATTGAAAAAAATAACAATTAAAAAATATAAAACGATCTTTTGTTATTTAATTTGACAAAATAAAAATAAGATTCAATTTCCCCCCGTTTTTGGATTATATACGTATTCGTCGCGAGAATTAAATAAAAAATTATATTTGAAAATTAATCTTTTTAATAAAAAAATTTACTAAGAATTATATTAATATATAACAAAAAATGCAAAAAAAATATGTTTTTCTTTATAAATAAGGCTAATTAAGAAGAGATATAAATCATTATTTAATAAAACCAATCAAATACGATTGTATTTAAATAAATTAAATAATCTAATTATTGATTTGCCTAGGCAAATAAGAATTGAATATTTTTAAGAAATAATAGATTAAATTTTATTTTGCATTATGAATTGAATTTTATTTTATTGTCTTTATTTTCATTTGAAATATATATATATTTTCTTTTTTGGCTAAATTTTATAGTTAACTATTTTGTTAATAGCGCAATTTTATTTTATAATATTAATCTTTTTTAATGTCCTTGAGTTATTTTTGCTTGATGGGTTTAAATTCATTTAGCAGTTTAAGTTTTTTTAACAAGCTTAGAGAATTTAATTAAAAAAACATAAAATAATCTTTTATTAATTATCTAATCATTTAATGAAGGATTAATCAAAAAATAATTAAAATTTAATTTGTAAATTAATGGCGTAAAAAATCAAAGAAAAATAATTATTTAAGTATGCTATTCATCAAAATAATTTGAATATAAATAGAAATATATCATATATGAATTTGAACTAAACTACAAAATATTCAATCATAATAAATTAATTTTTTGAAAAATAATTATGTGACTGATTTTCCAAGTATGTAATAAATATTTTGTCGTTAAGCCGACTGAGATTAGGAAAGCAATAGAGTCGAATCGTAATTTTATCCTAATTATCAGCATAGCATTTGTTACAATTCAATTTAATTTATTATTCGAAAAAATAAATCAATTTTCGACATTTCGAATGGATTAAATATGTTCTATCAAATAAATATGAAAAATAATTGAAAAAAATGTTGAGAATTGTTTAATGATTAATTACTTAGGGGGTAACATAAGTTGCCGCACAATTTTTTTTAAAAGAATTTTTTTTAATATAAATTAGTGAGTCAATTTCCAATTTTGGCATGGTCTGGAAAAAAGGCTGAAAATATCGATCAAGCAAAATAAAAGTGACATATCGTAGGTAAGGAAACAGAAGTCAATGACAATTAAAATAAGTACAGCAATTACGGAGTTATGAATTTTTGAATTGGCAATTTTGTTACAAAATTTCATTTAATTTGTCCAATTCTAATTCAACTATTTTAATAATTGCTATTAAATTTCTCTAAAAATAAAAGTAGTTAAAATAAATAATAACAAAACAATTAATGATTTAAAACCTTCCACAGTTCAAAAGGATGGTAGTAATTTAAAAAAGATAATTGCATAAAATATAACTGTATTAATTTCATTCGTTTTAGCTTGATTTATTAAATCGCATAAATTCTAATTTTATTTAAAAATTATAATAAGTAAATAAACAGAGAATGTCTTATTACAACATTTAATGAATTGATAAAAAATTAAAATTTAAAATGCATCAAAATATAATTAAAACCAAAATATTAATTGATTTGAAGAATTGCTTTTACCTAATAAATCATCATTTTAATTGTTAATATATTCTTCTTATTGCTTCTAAAATAAATGCAAATCCTTAAAATAATAAAAATAAATTTAAACCCATTTCGGAACTGAAGCCCAATTTTTTTTTTAAAAAGGAATTTTTCATTTCATTTTTTTGTAATTTAATTTTTTTTAATTTTGAAAAAAATTATAAAATTGTTTTAATAAATTCTTCTTAGTTTGCTTATTTGTTAACAAAGGAAAAAATTATAAAACTCAAATTGTGACCCAAATATAAAATGATTTAAGAGGAAATCGCCAAGAAAATTTCAAATTCAGCTCTAATTTTAAAATGAAAATATTGACGAATATTTCAAAAAATTAAATTTAAATGGAATAAATTCTTAATTAGCCACGAATTTTAAAATTTGAATACGATTTACAAAGCTAAGTTTTTAAATATAATTGCTAAAACTACGAGCCAAAATTATTTCGGAGGCATAAATCAGGGCTACCCTTTGTACTTATTTGTAAGTATTGTACTTATTTGGAGGGTGCAAAACTTACAAATTTAAAATGTACTTATTTGTAAGTATTGTACTTATTTGAGCTCAAGGTACTTATTTTGTACTTATTTTTGGGACTCAAAGAAAAATTCCGATTTTTATAGCAATATTTGAAAGAAAAATTATGTTTTGAAGCAAATTTTTAAACAAAATCTTAACGAGACTCGCTAAATATTTTAAATTTCGAAAAAAAGTTCTATGATCACATTTTTAGAGCTTAAATTATTAATTATTTACGTTAATGGCCCCACCAAACCTCAAATATAAATTTCATGCTGATTATGAGCGTGAATTTCAAGGCATAAAAAGGAGCAAAAGGGGGGATGAATATGCGGATTGTGTGCCGTGCAATTTTGACATTATGAAAAATTTGGCTAATTCCTAGTAAAATTCATTAAAAATTCTTAAAATTTTCCCCCAGCGGCGCCTATCGGCACCGCCGGCCCCCCAAAACCCCTATTTTTTCTTAAAAATTAGCCCAAGATTAACAATTTTGGTCATTTTTTGGACAGAACTTTGTTAACAAATTGCATTAAATTTTCAAAAAATTTCCCCGGTGGCGCCTATCGGCACCGCCGGACGCCCTTCCCTCACTTATACCCAAAAATTTTTCGGAAAAATGCGCCGAAAATAATTGTTAAGAATCTTTGATTCTAAATGCACTGAAATTACAAAAGCTTATGTTTTCGACAAAATTATTAAAATCTTAAAACTGATTTTCGGAAATGTATAAATTTCTTATTTCTAAGCCGGAATTGCTCAGAAAAATAGTTGGCGGCGAGAAATATCTTGCTAATGCTTGATTTTGTTGAATAAAAACTATGATTTAAAGTTTGGAAGCATATTTGAAAAAATGTACTTATTTTTGACCCTTAAAACTTATTTTTGACCAGCGATCTACTTATTTTGGGAAATTTTCAAGGGTAGCCCTGGCATAAATGCCAAAATTTGAGCTAAGGTCTCTTCGAATGGGTCTGCGCCACGGGTTTTGCTCATTTTATAAAATTTCTATTGGCACATATCCCGCGTTTGCGATTGCATTGACAAAAATAAGCAAATTTATTGGGGAATTTCTTTCTTTCTGTTTTGTTTTGCTTTCTTAACAATTTATTAATTTAATTTGAATTCTTTTTAAATGAGATAAAATGAAAAATTATTAAATAAATTAAAAATCAAAAAGAACTTTGAGTGGTTAAATTTACAAATGATTATCCATGGACCGAGGTAAATGATTAATAAATGACTTAATTAAATAATTTTGTAATTTTAAGCTCTGCTTTATTTTTCGAATAGTTTTCACTTTATTTTATATTAATTTTATTTAATAATGTTTTTAATTTATTTTCTGGTAAATTCACATATTTCTTGTTGTAAATTTTCTTTTTCAAAAAAAATTTAATAATATTCCATTTCCTTCCAAAAATTGGCTCAATTTAACCAAATAATATTTAATGGTATCATACAATAACCCTATGTTCTCTATCAGAATAATACTCAAAATTTTTTAAAATAATTTTAAAAAAGTTATGATTATTAAATTCAAAAAATCTAGATAGGAATTTTTTATCAAGAACTTTTTTGACTACAAATTCATGTTTTATATAAAAAAAACATAAAGAAAAAATTTTGGTCCACAGAGCATTAAAATGATCTTCAGATTCCGCCGATAAATTAAGACTGGCAAACTCTTTTCTTCGGATAATGTCTATAATAAATTTTTTCTATTTAATTATTTCAAATATATTTTATTTTATTTAGACTTATTTAAAGAATTGACTCAATGATCATTAAAAGCATTTCGCTGTCCGTTTTAACTGCTTAATTTTAAAATTTTAATAATAACTAAATTATTTAGTTAAATAATTTTAAAAACTAAAGCATTTTAAATTAAATCTCTTTTCCGTTGTACAATTTTTAAATCATTTAATTGTTATTCATTAAAAATGTATTTGTTTTTTTGGATGATATTTTTCAATTGAATTAACTATTATTAGTAAAAACTTTTAACTTATTTATAACAAAAAAATCCTATAAATTTGCTCGTATCTTGTCATAATTATCGCCAGCGTTGTTCGGGATAATTAAATAATTATTTTACAATTTAAATAAAGATAAATACATCAAAATGGATAAAAATTTATAAATAATTAAGAAACTAATTTTTAAAAATTATATTAATAATAAATTTTTTTCAAAACTTGTTATATTCATTTCTATAAATTTAAATTTAATGGACTAAATCTTAATTTTTAAAAATAAAGAAAACATTTTTAAAACCACAAAAGCTGTTAAAAAGAATAAAAATAATTAAAAAAAACTATTACATAAAATATAATTGTGTTAATTTATTTTGTTCTTTAAAATTATAAAGCAGGTAAAAAAAATTTAATTAATCCTTAATCTCACTATAATTTATTAAAAAAATATTATATATTTTTTAAATATTTATATATTTTACAAATCATAGTGCAAAAAAATCACTCATTAAATATAAACAAATATTTCGCAAGAATGAATAATAATCTAAATGGTAAAATGGCAAAGTGGACTAACACCACGTCTACACCAGGGATGGGCTTTCGCTTTCGCTTTCGCATATTTCGCTTTTTTTGGCACTTTCACTTTCGCGTTTCGCATTTTGGCGCGAAACGCGACTTTTACACCCCTAAAAATTGGATTAAATTCCTCCAAAATTTTTCAAAATTTTGATAATAAGTAATTAAATAATGATAAAACTATTTTTCTTTTATAAAAATTAAAACATTTTACTTCAAGGAAAAAAAATCAGAAAATTCACTAATAAACTTTTAAATTGTTTTTATAATATATATCAATAAATTCAAAGTTATAAGTGCATTGTAAAGCTACTTGAAATGTCTCTTTTTGATCATGAAATTTATAAAAAACAATTAAAAAATATAGGATTAAATAACACTCATAAATATAAAATAAAACAACAAACATTTTAGACAGTAAAATACACAAAAAATAAGAAAATGTAAAAAAAGTCATCGCCGAAGGGAATGATTGTGCCATTATCAAGAAAAAAAAATAGACAAAAAAATAAGAAAAGTTTTTGGGAATAATCATAAAAATTTTTTTGTCTATTTTACTGTCGGATTGTCTGCTGTCGGAATGCGCGGCTGGTAATTTCGACACTGGGTAAATTCGACACTGAGTATTTTCGACACTAAGTAATTTCGACACTACATTTTCGTCACTAAGTAATTTCGACACTGAATTATTTCTAAAACTTTCACTGTTTTCCTGCATTTTCGACACTGGACCATTTCGACATTGAGTAATTTCGACACTATAGAGAATTTTTAAAAAATATAATAATCAAAATTTTAAAAAATGCAATTCGGTCTTTAATATAATTTCTCTGTTCCATTTTCAAAGTCCTATTATTTAAAAGTGAAGGTGATATGAAATTGCGTGAAGATAAGCAAGTGGCTCGCGTTCGTTGAACTGTTCGACAATTGCTCTTATGTTGTTATCTTGTCGAACATATTTTGCTTTTCGATTTTGATTTGGCCCCCTTATTCCATCCGCCGGCGCAACAATGTAGTCAGCCACTCTGTCTGCCCACATATTGTCCTCATCAATCATTTTACGCGAAAATGCACTCAATCTTTGAATGCCTCGCAAATATACATTCCATATGCAATGCCAAGCCTCCAAACTGTTATTCGTTCTACACAAGCCGTGCTCAACTCTTTCAACCATATTCCATAAGGGAATAGGAAAAAGTGCACCCCGATTTCCTGAATATTTAAGCCGGCGCTAGTTACAAAGAGTACCTTTTTGAATTCTTTACTTTTTTGGCCTCTATTTAAATGATCATTTTGTTCTGATACTAACATAAAAGAAAATTTTGAAAAATTAGAGTTTTCGAATTTTGTTCGAATTTGGTTTCGGGGTTCGGAACAGGCCCAAATAGTTGTAATTCGTGATCAGCGACTACGAAAATCCTTGGACACTTGGTAACAGCATCTGCAATAACGAATCGACAATTTGGTCGGTGTGTATCTTACCTATAATCTATAAAATAAAAGAAAATAATTATATAAATTAATGTAAAAATATATTATCAAAGAAATTCAAATCAAATTTAGATGAGTATCGGAAAAATGATAAATATGGCAGACAAACGATTCTTGTATTCCAATCGCAATAAAAGATAAAAGTCTATTATTTAGAACAATTATATAATGGAAAATTTAAAATATAACTAGTTCTGATAAATTTCTTTATATCATCCCAAAAAATATAATTTTAAACAAAAAACATAAATCTTTTTATTAGTTTACGGCAGCAGTACGTGCTTATTTTTTCAATTATGTGCATTTAAAATAAAAAAATAATATTAAATAGGAAATTTAAATGAAATAAAAATATGATAAATAAAACATATCCATTTAAAGTAGAAAAGTAATTTACAGGCGAATAAAAAAATTCACTATTATAAATCAATCTTTTAAAATTATTTTTTAGTAAATAATATGATAATCGGTACCTCGGCACTTAGTTCGAGGGCCATTCTATAACTTTATAATACATAAAATGATTGAATTAATAATTTAATTTCAATAAGCAATTTTAATGAAAGTAATATGCAATTATGTACATAAAAATAAAAACAGCAGAATAAAAAACAAGTAAATTTAAATTGAAAAACAATATGATAAAGAACAAATATTGTCGGAATAAAATAAAGAACAATTTAATTAAATGAAATTAACCGGCACCAAACCTTCAAATAAAACTCGAATGGAAATTCAACATGAAATGAAAAAAATATTTAAACATTAACAATGCAGTTAATGAAGTGTAATTTAATTTTATTATTTAAACAAAGAAAATTGATTAATGTTTATTAAATCTTCATATTTTTGAATAATTTTTGCATATTTTGTTGTTTCAAATAATTTATTAAAATTTAGTTCATAAAATTAATTTTATTGTAAATAATTCGAATATGGCCTTAGATATGTCTGCATACCATATTTATTAATGTATAAATTATTTTCAATAAAATTTTAATAAGCCCATTTAGAGTTTGTTGTATTATGTATTAGGTATTGGAATTAGATTAATTAACTTTTTAAAAATAGTTTTATTTAAAATTATTTTATTTTGGGCATTTGATTTATAATCATTTTAAAAATGTTATTATTAAACAAGGGTATTTAATTATTTATTTTTCTTTTCATATCTAAAAATTGAAATCAAAAATTTTCTAAAAGTTTTTCCTTTGAAAAATTTAAAATTCATGAATTGTTATCAATCGATGCAAAGTTAAATAATTAAATGAAAAATTCCAACAAAAATGAAAGAGATCCAATAATAATAAATCTTTTAAACCATCTAAATTAATCTAAATATTTAATCAAACAAAAAATAATTACTTATTACATAAAAAGTTATATGCTTAATAAATGTTACACTGTGAGTTTAAAACAAAATCCAAAATAAAATTGAAAAAAACCATGAATAGTTTTAAACAAAAATATATATTAAATAATTATTATTTATTAAAACAAAAAATTTATTAACAAAAAAAACAACTAACTTTTATCTTCATTTGTATAAATTAAATGAGAATTGAAAAAAACATGATTTAATTCTTAAATAATAATAAAAAATAAGAAGAATTTAAAATACTAAATAATATTTAAAAAAGTAAAAAAAAAGGTTTCATACGTTTTTAAAAAATTTTGTAAAATAATTAATTCACAATTGTTTTTTTCATATATTTTTTAACATTGTTTTTCTATTAATGGAAATTTTCATGATTTTTTATATATTTTTTTTTGAATACAATTATTTATTTACATTGCTTTTTGATATATTGTTTTACAAATTTTTCTTATTATCATACAATTTTCAACTATTAATTTATCATTAAAGAAATAAATAATATAATAATTTTATTTTTAAAGATTATATGTGATTCGCAGAATAAACCAAAAAATATATTTAAATTATTTTATTTTCAAAATTGAATGTTATTTTTTAATGAAAAGAACAAAGCCAATTTTTTAAAATAAAATTTCATATATAAATTAAGATCCAAATTATTTACGATTTTCAATTTTTTGAAAATTTGAAAAAAGATAATTTACAATTTTTAATATTCAATGCTATTTAAAAAGCGATGTGTAATATATTGGGTTTATTTTAATATAATAATCATTTATTTAATAAACGGATAAACCAGAATAAATTTAAAGCCTTTGTTTTAATTAAATTTAAATAAAATTGGATTACTACCCCTAATTTAAATATTTCAAATTTAAATATCAAAATTCAGCAAACATAATTAATTAATTTAACATTAAAATTTAATTTAAATTAAATAATATATTTTAAAAAGATTATTAATTCCACTTATCAATTAAACTTATTATCTATTTGAAGCTGATTAAAGTAAGAAATAAAGCTTATCAAATAATTCACTTACCTAAAGCAGAATGTATTGAGAGCATTCAATTAACAGGAATTCCAAAATTTAAGAACATAACATTGATACAACAGAAATATTATTAAAAAGTTTTGAAGAGATACAATTATTAACTGTTTTTAATGGATTAATATTTCTATAAATAAAAAAAAATAGAAATGGTGTATTAGAATAATTAAACTAAAATGATTTTATTAAAAATATATTTAATTATTATTGTTAAACTTATAAAAAGCAGAGGATCTTTGAATTTTTTTCTAAATTAGAATTATTCTAAAGAAAATATTATATTTTGAATTTGATAAAAGTAATAAGCAATTTTTAAAAATAAAAATATAAGTCAGAATATTATTTTAAGGATTTGGAAAAAGTTAAACACCTTGGTGTAATAAGTATTTTCTATTATAAGTAATAAAGAGAAATACTTAAATTATGTTTAAAACATTTTAAAGTAAATTCAAAATTTAAGTTATTTGAAAAAACTTTTTACGCATATATAATTTTTATTAAAAATGGTTTCAACATATACAAAAACTTCAATAACGTCGCCGCACAGGACGATGCGCACAAGATTTTAATATACTAAGGAAAATGAATTTTAGAAGCTTATTAAAATTCCATTTAAAAATAATAAAAAAGTTTTAATGAACCAAACATAATTACTTTCAAAACGAAAATTTTAATTAAATGCAATATTTTAAAAAACTTAATTCATTGCAAGATTAAAGAAAACATATCTATTCAAATTTACATCATTTTTAAGAATTCTTTTTGTGATCTAGGTAAAAATACGTAAAAATCTTTTGAATCTGTTCATACCATTTTTTAAATAAAAAATTTTGTCAAAAGGAATATAAAATATACGGATTTATTTGCCAATGCATTTTCAATAAAAATGCAATTATAATAATTAAAGAATTTTAGAGACTTAAATAAAATAACTCAAATTAAAAATAATATTAAGACAAAATCAAATTTAAATTAAATTAGTTTTTAAAATGTATAATAATAATAATAATTTATTCCAATATTGAAAAAAAAATATTATTTTGATATTGAGGGTTCAAAAATAAAGCCAACTCTCTTTAAATAGAAACCCATTGAAATATAATTAATTCTCAAAATTACTCTATAAATCTAAGAAAAATAAAATAAAATTAGATAATGAACCTTTTTATCAGATCATAATTAAATAAATTTTAAATGAATATGAATGAAAATTTATTTTCAATCAAATTAGAATTTATTAAAACAATTTATAAATCAATATTGATTTTTATATTTATAAAAGGATAAGTTAAATTTGAAAACTTAAATCTTTATTAATTAATTATATAAACAAACAAATTATAATTAAAAATAAAGTTAAATAAAAAAGAAAATTTCAAAAAATAGCCTTAAATTCAGCTATTTATATGTTTTTCTAAAAAATTACAATTAAAAGAAAACCCAAAAAATTAGAGCACAAATTTTTTATAAAATATTTGGTCCCGTAAGAAAAGAAAAACCCAGAAAAAATTGATGAAAAATAATGAATAAAAATAAAAAGATAAAACTTTATCATTAATTTTTTTATATATTTTCTTTCGCAGTAGTTTTATTTATATTAAAAATAAATAAAAAATCTAATCATTTCTTATCATATAAATGAATACACCAAATAATAAATATGAAACGCATTAAAATTATACGGTCGTTCAAGCCCTCGTTTAATTGACGCTTTCTTTTTTCTTTTTTATTTAAATATATTCTTTATAAGCAAGGAAAACAAGTTTTAAAGGTTTTTCTTTAAAGTCGTTAATTGAATTCATTGAATCAATTTTTTAAGAAAAAAATAAGGAGTTTTTGTGGCCGGCGGTGCCCATAGCCATGGCCGGGGAGATTTAAAATTTTTTCTTGTAATTTTCAAATGATTTTGTCTAAAAATGACCAATTTTATGCATCTGGGTTTAAAAAAATATTTTATATAAAAGATAGAATCAGAAATAAGCACCATTTTACAATTAAATCTGAACAATAAATAATAATGTTATTGAAGTTTAAATTAATTTTTCATAATCATTTCTTTTTGATATTTGTTAACACTTTAAAACTTTTACATATCATTCTTAAAATTATATTAGCAAAACCAAAAAGTTAATATGAATATTTTTTTACAAATCAAAATGACTAAAATAAAGAACACAAAAATTACCAAAAAAAAATGATAATGAGAATGCAATTTTAAACTTATAAAAAAATTTAAATAAATATTCCAACTTTGCCATTTCTATCATCGGTGTTTTTTTTAATTATAACAATTATTTATAAAACATAAACAAGAATTATTTTAAAAATTTGAAAAAAACAAATACCCAATTTAATCTTTTGAACCAATCAAATTCTTATCTCAAATTCTGCTATAAAAAAAATTTGAATGTAAATAAATCACAAAGGCAAAAAAAAAAATCATTTTTTATAATTTTTTGTAATGAAATTTGAAAAAAATGATTTACATAATCTTGGGTAAATCAGGCACGCTGAGTCAGAATATGGCCTTAAATTTGAGCTCTGGGTTAATGAGCTTGTACAGCTTCAACTTCATGCGCGAAGTTGAAGCAGTATAAGCTATGGCTGAAAAGACAGAACAGATTTAAGGCCATATTCGGATTCTAGGTTTTTTGGTTATTGAAAATCATTTCATGAATCATTAAATCTTATTTTCAACCTGAAATTTAGTAGTAAAATATAGAAAACATCCAGACGAACAATTAAAAAAAGATCTAAAAAATCCATCATATTTTAAATTTTTTACATGTTTTTGAAAAACGAAAAAAAAATTTGGTGCAAAACTTATGTAACCCTCTTAAATTGTTTGATATTTTTTGTCTTATATGTATGAAGAATTTTTTTGCTAAATATTGGAAAGAGATACAAGTTGATAAATAATTTACATTCAAATCAAAATCAAAATTTTAAAATAAGTCAAATTAATAGGCATAAAAAAGATATACTCAAATTAGACAAAAATTATCAGTAAGAATAAATGTATACTTTATTTAATATCTTTATACAGAAGCAACAAAATAAATGAGTTAAAGAATACATATATATAAAAGAAATAAAATAAAAAAATATATAAAAATATTTCAATAATAATAAACCCATTATTAAACAATTATTATTTTCATTATTTATTCAAATGTGAGTAATAGCATTTTTTAGTATTATTAAATAAAATGTTTCTTTTATAAAAAATTAAAGATGACTCAAACTTAATATAAAAAACATAAATAACAACATTAAAAATGAAGCGGAGTTCACTTTAGAGGACGAGAGGCGAGAGTTTTTCAATTTTTTTCTGTAGCCTTATTTTTTAATTTAAAAAACTTCAAAATCATGTCAAAACATATCTTTAAATTAAGCATGCCATAATATATTAATTAAACATTTTAATCTATTAATTTTTCAAATCAGCACAAAAAATTGGAAAAAAGCATAAAAATTAAGAGATAAAGGCACCAAAAATTGAGAAAAGTCGTCAAAAAACGTTTTTTGCTCCCTGATTATAAAAAACCTCCAAAATAGGTGCTAAAAATGGTAATGAATACATCATTTTAAAAAATGAAAATCTTGTCAAAAAAATAAGGAGATGAATTATTTTTATAAAATTTTTCATTTGCTGAAAATATTTTAAAAAATTGCTCAAAATGACGAAACAGCACAAAAAAAGCACCAAAAAGTCGAATTATATTTATAAATAATTTATAATAAATATTGAAAATGTTTGGCAAATAACAAGGTATTTATGAAGATAAAATAAAAATAACTTAAAAAAGGCAATAATTATGCTAAAATATTTATAAACAAAAATCAATAAATGTTTAACTGATATTATCAAAATAAGTAAAAATGTTAAATAAAAATGCAGTAAAAAACAAGAAACAAAAATGGACCAAACGCGAGAACAAAAATAAACGAACTGAAAACATGAGAAAAAGAAAATCAAAAAAAAAGAGAATCATTAATATATAAAAAAACTTTTCAACCATATTTAATTAATTATTTATGATTTTTTCGGTCAAAAAACAAAAATCTGATAAAAATAAATGCAAAAATTAAAAAAGCTCAATTTCATTTTTCGGTATTATTATTGTTAATTATTATAATTTGTATTATAATTAATTAATGGATTTTAAATCTTAAAATTCTTAGCAAAAAGCTTTATAAATATTAATATTTCAAGATTTATAATCAATAAATATTAAAAGCAAAACAGACTTTTTGTATTGCGACACTATTATTTAGGTGGCAAAAAAAACAATTAACCCAAATGTCATCGCTACGCCCTTTGCAATCTTCAGCCAAAGGACATAGCACAAATATGAGTGAATAAAGTAATAAAATAATGGAGAAAAGATTAAAATATCTAACCATGGACTTTAAATGATATATTAGTACTGTAACAATATACAATAGTCAAACAAATTTCATGAGCCCAGTACAGTATATAAATGCTTCATTTATTTGAGAGATTTCAAAAAAACAGAAATTAATTTGATATTTCATTTACTATTTAATTCTTATGTTAAATGAGAATTAAATTAAAAAGGAAAATAATAATGAAATTATTAATAATGTGTTAAACAATTTGTAAAATCAAATATAAATTAATCATAATATTTTTGTCATACTTTTAATAATATTAAATTTTCATTAAATCAAAAAATATATATAAACAAAAATTAATTGTTAAAATTAATTAAACTTTTTAAAAAATAAAATAAAAATATAATTTTAATATTTAATTAGAATTGATTTAATTATTACAATGTTAAGATTACTTTTGTTATTTCTTCGCATTTATTTGTTAGTCCATCATCAACCATGAATATCACAAGACAAAAAAAAAGTATTACTTAAATGTCAGATTTCACACGTCATCAGATTTCATCACAAAAACAAGATACATCAAAAAGTGACTTAAAAAAATTACAAAAGAGAATTATATTTCAAAAAAATTATTAAAAAACCAATATGTAATTGATTAATTTTCTAATCTGATTATTTAATTAAGCACGAAGAAACTTTTGTACTTTATAAAGGGTTAAATTTAACATTTAATAAATTCAAATACATCTTATTTTATTAATTTAAGCAGAAAATTTAAAAACTTTTTAATTTATTGTTTTTAAAATTATTGTTTAAAAATCTGTAAGAATATTTTGCTTTAATTTACTATAATTTGATGGCAAATAAAAAAAAATTTTTGTAAAATAAAAATATTATTTAATTACAATGATTCCTTTTTAAACTAAAAAAAGTAAATGAAATAAAATCAAAAATAATATAAAAAATATATTAATCAACGGAATAAAATTCTTATTCGAATAATTATCGGAAATAAGACCAGAAATAAGAGGCGATAACCGAAGTTATGATTTTATAAATTCTAATAATTTTAGCAAAATCTATGAAAAAAAAGTTTTTCCAAAAATTAATTAATTTTGAACAAATAAAACCCAATAAAAATAAAAATAATTTTTAATAGGTTTTAATGAAAAATATACGACAGAATATTAATTATCACGATTTTTATCCATCTAACTATTATATGGAAAGAAAACTCAAATACAAAAAAGACTATCTTTTAAGAAACATATCCATTTAAAGTAAAAAAGTAATTTACAGGCGAATAAAAAAATTCACTATTATAAATCAATCTTTTAAAAATTATTTTTTAGTAAATAATATGATAATCGGTACCTCGGCACTTAGTTCGAGGGCCATTTATAACTTTATAAAACATAAAATAATTGAATTAATAATTTAATTTCAAGAAGCAATTTTAATGAAAGTAATATGCAATTATGTACATAAAAATAAAAACAGCAGAATAAAAAACAAGTAAATTTAAATTGAAAAACAATATGATAAAGAACAAATATTGTCGGAATAAAATAAAGAACAATTTAATTAAATGAAATTAACCGGCACCAAACCTTCAAATAAAACTCGAATGGAAATTCAACATGAAATGAAAAAAATATTTAAACATTAACAATGCAGTTAATGAAGTGTAATTTAATTTTATTATTTAAACAAAGAAAATTGATTAATGTTTATTAAATCTTCATATTTTTGAATAATTTTTGCATATTTTGTTGTTTCAAATAATTTATTAAAATTTAGTTCATAAAATTAATTTTATTGTAAATAATTCGAATATGGCCTTAGATATGTCTGCATACCATATTTATTAATGTATAAATTATTTTCAATAAAATTTTAATAAGCCCATTTAGAGTTTGTTGTATTATGTATTAGGTATTGGAATTAGATTAATTAACTTTTTAAAAATAGTTTTATTTAAAATTATTTTATTTTGGGCATTTGATTTATAATCATTTTAAAAATGTTATTATTAAACAAGGGTATTTAATTATTTATTTTTCTTTTCATATCTAAAAATTGAAATCAAAAATTTTCTAAAAGTTTTTCCTTTGAAAAATTTTAAATTCATGAATTGTTATCAATCGATGCAAAGTTAAATAATTAAATGAAAAATTTCAACGAAAATGAAAGAGATCCAATAATAATAATCTTTTAAACCCTCTAAATTAATCTAAATATTTAATCAAACAAAAAATAATACTTATTAGAAAAAAAGTTATATGCTTAATAAATGTTACACTGCGAGTTTAAAACAAAATCCAAAATAAAATTGAAAAAAAAACCAATGAATAGTTTTAAACAAAAATATATATATATATATTAAATAATTATTATTTAATAAAACAAAAAATTTTTTGACAAAAAAAAACAACTAACTTTTATCTTCATTTGTATAAATTAAATGAGAATTGAAAAAAAACATGATTAATTCTTAAATAATAATAAAAAATAAGAAGAATTTAAAATACTAAATAATATTTAAAAAAGTAAAAAAAAAGGTTTCATACGTTTTTTAAATAATTTTTGTAAGACAATTAATTCATAAATAAAAAATCTAATCATTTCTTATCATATAAATGAATACACCAAATAATAAATATGAAAAGCATTAAATTATACGGTTTAAAGGTTTTTCTTTAAAGTCGTTAATTGAATTCATTGAATCAATTTTTTAAGAAAAAAATAAGGAGTTTTTGTGGCCGGCGGTGCCCATAGCCATGGCCGGGGAGATTTGAAATTTTTCCTTGTAATTCTCTTCTAATCACTTTTGTACCTCTTCCAATCACCTTTGTACCTCTTCTTAAAATTTTTTCAAAATTCCAAATCTCTTAAACAACCAGATAGCTTATCTAGGTAGCGAAGCTCAAGAAGCGCGAAGCGCTTTATTGTTGATAAATTTTTCTCATTCTTAATTTATAATTTCTAGAAAATGGATTTTATTTAAGAAAAAACAGCAAATCTGTCATAAAATTCCCCAAATATCTACTTATTTTTCATCATTTTTTACATTTTTATTTGATTTAAAATTTGTCATTTCTTTTGAATATATAAAATTATTATTCTTTTTTTTCAAGCTATTTCTTTTTATATTGATAATTATTTTTACTTGTTCAATTTATGCGCATAAAATAATTTAAAAGAAATAATCTCAAAATTTTTAAAAATCTTTTTCGACGGCATAAAAATAATTTTAAAATTTTCTCTTGTTTATTTATCCAATTTCAACCCCAAAAAGTCAAGTTTAAATTAATTCTTTGTATCCTATTAATTATAATAATGCTTCGAATGTAAATTTTGTCATCATTTTAAAATTTTTATCATTTTTATTTTTTAAGTAATTTTATTATAACAGTAAAAACAAATTAAAAAAATTTATATAATAATTCAAAAATAATAATTAAACAATAATTATTTATATTTTTAAAATAAATTTTAATTTTTGTTTTTATTTCAGATAAATTTTGAAAATTTAAATGGATAATAAACACTTTGTATGACTTGGTTCAAATTCTGACTGTTTCCTTTGGTTAAATTATTTTAACTATCAATTTTTAATAAATAATGAAGTTTTCAAAAATTGCACTTAATCTAATTAAAATTGTATTAATATTCAAGCCTTTAAATATTTTTTAAATGATCTTAAGTGAATGTTAAGCTAGAATAACTTTTAAATAAGTGATTTTCTAAAGATTTATAAAAAAAATAATATTAAATCACATAAATTTTTTATAAATCTTTAATATAATTTTTAGTCTTAATTTTTTATCATGTTGACAATGAACCAATTATTTATTTCTCTTAAAAAATTATTAAAAGATAAAATATAGAAAATTACCTTTTGTTTTATTCTTTGATTCTCACATTAACAAGTATTTATTTTATTAATATGCTAATGTTTTTAAATTAATTAATGAATTTATCTTTTCACGCTCATTTAAATTAAGCGAATATTAGTTTACTGATATTTTTGGATTAACAAATAAATTTTTGCAATTTTTTTTTTGTTAATGAAGACTATTTTTTTTTTGCTATTAATTATTATTTTAAATTCTAAAATTCATCTAAAAAATTATTAATCATAATACAATATAGATTCAATTTAGGCCTGTTTATGATCGTTTATTGGGACTTTTAATATTCTATATTTGTATATCAAAAATTCAAGCAACTTTTCATATAACAACACTTTATTATTCATTTAATTTTTTTCTATATTTTTATTTTTTATTTTAATGATATTTTAAAACTTTTAAATTTATTTATAATAATTATTTTCTGTTTTTACTCACGAATCTCCGTTTAAATTTTTATTATTAATTTGAAGAAAAAAGAATTTGGTTTATATTTGAATAAAAACAAACAAATATTTTTATGTACCAATATTTGCAATGTTTATTTCTGTAAGACTTTTATAATAGTTTCATTAACTTTTTACAAATAGATTTTTTAACTTTTTTGAATTAAAATATTTATAATAGTGTGTGTATTTAATGAAAATAAATAAAAGCTAACAAATAATTATATATTTAAATTATTTTTTAAAACAAGTATTTAAGTCAAGCAATGAAAAAAAGCTATTTTACTTATTATTCTATATTAATTTTAATATTTTCTATGAAAAAAAAAATACGATGCTTAAAATTAAAAAAGAATTAATTAAAAATATAATAAGAATTTTATTTTACAATTTTTTGTGCCTATTTAATGCCTATTTTTCATTTTTTTTTCTGCTTTTTATGTGCTTATTTCGTGGTTTCTTGTGCCTAAAAAAAGCCCTATTCATAAGCAAAGCATCCGGAGCTAACTTAAAAATTATTGAATCTAAATTCCAATTGGGAGATTTTTTGACACTAGATTTAGGATATTCTTCATGTATTTTTTCATCAATTCCAGTTTTCGGCACATTTTCGTTAGTGTCGGTACACCGTTAATAGATGATTAAAGATTTGAAAAAAAACTAAATTTAAAAATGTATATAATTAAAATTATTATGATTATTTTTATAATCAACATTTTAATAGAATTTGTCCATCGGTCGACTTACAACAACCTTATCAGATTTTGGTTTGTATTGGTATTTTATTCTTTCATTTCTTTAAGTAACTAATTACTTAAAATTTTTTCAATGGATTTTTTGCCGGATTCTCTTTAAATCTTTAATAAAAATTTATTTGACTATTTTGGTGCTAATTAAATTCGAACAATGTCAAATATTTAAAATTTGTTTAATGCCATTTGCTTCCGAGTCAGTGTTTTTTTGGCGCGGATGTTTTCGAGAAATGCAAAGAGGCAGCAATTAGGACAACTTTTGTTTTACTATATAAAGGAGGCGAACGGATCCCTGTAAACTGATTCAAATTGATATAAATACTTTCAATTGATAATTAATATATAATGATAAAACTATACTTTATTTTTTTATGTAATTCGACAATAAA
Source organism: Heterodera schachtii (assembly GCA_023374025.1). NCBI lineage: Eukaryota > Metazoa > Nematoda > Chromadorea > Rhabditida > Heteroderidae > Heterodera > Heterodera schachtii. Next base: position 135,143 of record SIJG01000169.1, read on the forward strand.
GAATTGATTTTCTAAAGATTTACAAAAAAACAATATTAAATCACATAAAATTTATGTCAATTATTCCATGGATAAATTAACAAATAAGTAATATTTTGGTTTTATTTAAATAGCGTTTAAAAGATACATTTTGGCAGTTTTTAGTCAATATTTTATGCCCATATTTGGCATTTTTAGTCCATATAATTATAACCCTATTTATGATATTTGTTCTTTTTGTATGGGCATTAATTTGCTAACGCGGACTTTCAATTGAAAAGTAAATTGTTTCGGTTGTCTCTTCGGATGGGTCTGAAATTCTACTCGCTCGCTGTTGATTTAAAAAAATGCAAACTTTGGCCCCAAAACGGAAAAGTACCACAAAAATAAAAATAAAATATTTGAACACAAAAATACAAAACAAAACGTCAATCGCCACATTCAAAGCATGTTATATTGTGTGTCGCCATTCTAAACAACCTTTAATTTTATTAGTATGCTCTAAGTTAGAAACCGATTGCCGTTTGTTGGGGCCATTTTTCGTTCAAATTCTTTGAGAAGTTTGGTGAATTTTTTTTGGTGCATTTTTCCTACTTTTCTTCTCTTTGATTTTGTATTGAAAACAAAATTGCAGAATAAAATAACTAACAAATTTAAAAATTTATATTTATCTAAAAATATAGATTTGAAAAGAAAAATAATATTAAATAATCATATCTTCATTTGTATCATATATAATTAAATTAAAAATAAATAAAATAAGATTTAATTATTTTGTGTTATGCAAATTTCATGATTATATTTAAACAATAACAGTTAAAATTATTAGTTAAAAATTATGTGATTTAATACTTAGAAAATTAATAATGGGTTTGATGAAAAATTAATTTAAAGAAGAAATAAAAAAACTTAAATAATTAAGGTTCATTTTCCAAATTTTTATTTTCAAAAAATAGTTTTTAATAGATTTCGAATAAAAACAAATTTGAAAGTTTTAAGAAATTACTGACATTCGTTTCAAAATTTTCATTCATTCTCGGGAATGACTTTGTTACTGTTTTTTATTCATTCATAATTTTCGATAGACACCCATGAGTAAATTTTTTTTTAGAATTTTTGTTAAATTTTTTATATTTTCTCTCTATTTCTTAAATAGAATCATTTCTTTAAAATAGTTTTATTATATATCATACATAGACTTTATATGATTATATCAATGTTTACTACTCTGTTAATATATTTAAATAATTTTCTGAGCCCATTTTTAATGAATTAAATGAGCACTTACAAGAGATATTCCTGGAATAAATTGTTAGATTCAATATTTGTTAATATGAACTTCTTTTTTATATTATTAAAGTGAAATATTTATATATCATTTGCATTTTTGATATAGTTTTTACATGCTTCTTTACTTTATTTCTTTCACATCTTTAACAATTAATTATCTTAGCAAGAATTATTTGTGATTTATTAATCTCAGTTGATAAAATATATATAAAAAATATGCTCAAGCCTCCATTCCGCACTCGATCCGCGCACCAATCCTACTCCGGAGGTAGATAGGGATACTGAGCCACGGATCATCAAAAATGATCCATGGATTAAGATAAATAGTTAAATGATCCATGGATTAAGATAAATAGTTAAATCTTATGCCATGACTTCTCTCATCTTGCTTCTTCTTTGGTTAGTATTAAAACATTTGTTCATTTCTCTGTTTCTTAATATTTAATTTTAAATTAATCAACTTAATTTTCAATAACTTTTTACCAAAAACTACCAATTTTACGATTGAGAATTTTTTTTGTGGTATTTTAGTTGCAAATGATGATATTTATTGCTGAAATGGGGATTTTGAAAATTTGAGATAAAGAAAATTATTACATATTAATATTGTAATGAACAAAGACATATTTATATTTTTGAAATATAGCTTAAACATCAACAAAAATGCATAAGTATAATTTGAGACAAATTTCATATCGTTATTTTATTTATAAGCAAAACGATGTATTAAAAATGTATAAAAGAATGCTTAATAATAATTACCATTATTTAACTTTCTATTATTTTATAAAGTATTAAACTGATCTTTATTATGATGAGGGTGAAACTCTAATTAAACTTTCAAAATTTAACATAAAATTTGTTTAATATTCAGTGAAAACCTGTTTAAAATTTTTTGTTAATTAATGTTTTAAAAACTTGATTTTGCATTGTTTTGGTTTTAAGGTCAGCCTGCGGTCTAATCAATTACAACAAATTTTTTAATTATTTTTGAATTTCATTTAATTTTGGACGTCCAAAATAAGCCTGACAATTTATGGTAATTATTGTATTGTTTGAAAAAACTAATGAAAACACTAATTAATTGCATGAATTTCATTTAACTTTTTTTCTTTCTTTTAAAAGAACTTTGACGATAAATAAATTATTGAAATTAATTTAAATAATTTTTATGTTTTATGAAAAATAAAAATAAAGTCACACTGTATTTTTCTTGTGTATGTTTTATTTAAATATAAAAATTTTAATTTTAATTGTTGTATTTATTAATCATTTATGAAAAACCAATTTTATTCATTTTTGTTATAATAGACATTATAACTATTTAAATTTTTTAAGTTTATACAAGTTTTGGAAAATTAATTCTGTAATTGGTTTATTTTATTATTGTTTTTTTTTTTAAATTTATTCGAGTCATTTGGCTATCAAATTAATTTTATAATGGAGAAACAAACATTATTTCCACAGACATTTAATCAAATGGATTAAGCCAAAAAGTTAACATTTATATGCATCAAATGCCGAAATATTTGTTAAAAATCTTAAATTTATTAATAATGCTTTTTCAGTTACAATAAATTCAAATATTTTGGTTTTTCATGCAAACTTTATTTTGAAAATCAACGTCCTAATAGGTTCGTCAAATATAATTTATTTTTTCATGTTCACAAAAATGTTTTCCCTAATTTGAAAAATTTCGTAGCTTTAACGATAAGGATTTTATTTTAACATTTGTTTATTTTTGTATGTTTAAAAAAAAGAAAAGAATTTATAGTTACTGTTATTATATTTTTGCATCGTTGTAAAAATTTGTGTTTGTGTAGGCAATTTATTCTGCAAGAATCATGATTTATTTACATTTACTTTTTTAACTTCATTTCTTCTGCTTAATTTTAATTTTGTCCACTTCACAGTATACTATCGTTTTTAGTTTCCTCAAAAATTTTTGTTTTTATTATTTTGAAATTTTAAGTTGATTGTTTTCTATTTATGTTTTCGACTTTTTTATAGATTAATAATGATTTTTTTAGTGGAATAAAATCATTTTCCTTAATATTTTTGTTTATTAAATTATCTAAAATGTTTACTAAAAAATTTTTTTCAAATTGTTTATCTCTTATAAACGGTAAATTTCTGTTTCTTCTGAATTTAATTTATTGCTGAGAAAGATATGATTCTTTGCTTTCCAATGAAAAAAATAATCAAAATCAAAATATACAAATATTGAAAAATGCCATAAATTTTTTATTTTTTGTTTAAGATTGGAATTTTAAAGTTTTGACTTATAATAAATAAATACATTGTTTAATTTCAATATATTTATTTGGAAAACAATATCAATTTAAAAACGATAACAAATGAAAATTTTTATTTATACATTAATTTAAAAAGATTGATTATATTTTATATTGTTTAATTTAGAGTTTATTTATTTTTTTCTTTCCTCACATACCTAAAACAGTCATTGATGCACAAATAAGTTAAAATTAATTTTTTTTAATTTAAATTTTTTAATAAATTCTTATTATTTTTTATTATTTAATTTAATTTTTTTATAGTTAGTAAAAATATACGAAATTTTATTATTTTTTTATAAATTCTTTCGTACTGGAAAAGTTTCAGTGTTTATATATTATTTAAATAATCGTTTAATTTTGTTTTATTAAATGATACATATTATTTTTAGTATCAATCTTGTTCAGAGCTTGGTATAATGAGATTTATTTGGCCTGGACTTAGTATTAGCTTAATAATAATAATAATTGTTTATGATATAAATGTTTAAGTTTTCATATAATTTCTAATACGTATTCAATTTTAGGAATTCTTAATTTTTATGTTTATTTTAAACCTTTTCCTGAATTTGTTGAATTGAGTCAACTGTCTTTGTGATGCTTATTTCATTATTAAGAAATAATTATATTCAAATATGTTTTAGAAAAAATATTATTTCTCATGAAATTAGTTAGAATAAAATAAAATTTTGAAAACTATTAAAAATTTATTTACATTTATTTTCCATTATATTTTATCTCTGTAATCAAAATATTATAATAATTTTCGGCAAAATGAACTTAATCTAAGAACTATTTAGCAAAATATGATTAATTAATTATAAAATAAAATTGAGTTTATGATAAATTGTTAAATAAAAATTTTTTTATAAAAAACTAAATATATTTTTAAGTGTTGATTACTTAAATATAATAATATACTTATAAGATGAAAAAAAAGTAAAGGATAATTATTTATTTATAAAATTTTAGTTATAGTAAATATCAAATTATTTATTTTTTAAATGAATCAATAAAATAATAAATTAATAAGCATAAATTAAATTATATAAAACCAAGTAAATTAAACACTTGAAAACTTTCCAAATTAAATTGAACAGATCTACACTTTTAAATAGATTTAAATGAATGGGGCACATTTTAAATTCAACATTTTAAAATAAATATATTTTTTCTTTGTTCTTTTTATTTCCTTTTCTAAATCAATGATCTTTTTATAATAATTTTTGATATTTTTTATTGCAACAAAAAATAATAGTAATTTTATGAATTCAGCTGAAATTTAATGATAGGATTATCTTATTTTATACAAAAATAAAAATAAAATGGTACTTACAATTGAATTTCTGCATAATATAGAGAGATTACTCATATACATTCAATAAAAATCGTTTGGGAGACTAATAAAATCATATATTTAAAATAATAATTTGAATTTTTTTAATCATAATGCTCAATAACATTGTAAAAAATAAAGACTTTTTCTTTTTTCTGAATACTAAAGCAGTTTTATTTAAAAAAGAAGAATCATCTTTTTGAAAATATACTCATTATAAATTATGGTAATATAAAAAAAGTTAATTGATAAATTAGTATTGACTTGTATATAAAAATTGTCAAAAATGGCCAAAAAACTAATATTGACGATTACAACACACAAGGAACTGCGATTAGCCCTGAAATTTTAAAAATTTCGTAGGGTCTCCATCAATAAATTAGCTAAAATTATAATAATTTCGAGAAATAACTACAATTTATCACCTCTAATTAAGTTTTCCTTTTAAATATTTTGTCTATTTGTCGCATAATATTAATTTGATTCTTAATTTTTTATGTTTATTTTAAACCTTTTCCTGAATTTGATTTAATTTTGTCAACTGTCTTTGTGATGCTTATTTCATTATTAAGAAATAATTATATTCAAATATGTTTTAGAAAAAATATTACTTCTCATGAAATTAGTTAGAATAAAATAAAATTAATTATGTTTTTCTCTATACTATAAAAGACCATTCACAAAGAATATAAAAAATAAAAATTAAAACTTGTAAAAGATTAAGAATTAATAATTTGATAGAAATAAAAAAAACTTTTTAAATTAGATATTTCAATAAAAAAAATTAAATTGACCAAAATGAAAATTTATTTCATTTAAGTTAATAATATAAATAAGAAGAAAAGTCGCGAAAAATCCTAAAGTAAAGTACCAAAAATAAAAATAAAAATTTAGTGGGCCGCGCCTTAGAGAAGAAGAAATCATCATAACAGAACGAGAAGTAATTTGAAAAAAAGAATACAAATATATCTGCAAAATTTTAAACAAATATTTTAAAATAAACCATAAAATAAATAATTTAAATTATTAGTTATGGGACAAAATGTTGTATTGAACAAAAATTCCAAATAAGAGTTTACCTATGAAAGGACATAACCGTTTAAAGCCTCAAACTAAAACTTAAAGGATAATTTATTATAAAAATTAATTTCGTACAATAATATCTCATATAAAGCATATTAATATGTAAAAATAAAGAAACAGCTTTCATAATTAGTTCGAAATTAAATAAAAGTTAAATAATATTGAAACAAAATGTTTATAAATATAAATTTATAAAGTAAAAAAGACTTTAATTTTAATAATAAATGCATTTTATTATTTGGCCAAAATACATTTTATAAATTTTTTTTTCATTTTTTGCAACAATTTATGTTATTTTCTCATTTTCCTGCATTTAATTTTACTTTTCAAAGTTTAATATATTACAAATTTTCTTTTTTTGTAAAATAAAAAATATAAGATTTACCACATAGAAAATTTGAATAAATTTCTTCTACACTATATACATAAATAAGTTATTTATAATAAAAGTAATAATCGAACTGATTTTAATAAATAAAATATAAATTCTCAAAGACCGCAATCAATTCTACAAATTCCACCTAATTAAAATTTTTAACCAAATATATGTTTTCTTTGTATTTTAAATATTATAATTTTTTTTTACAAATTTGAAATTTAACAAAAAAAGAGGACAGCCCGACCTAGTCATTCCAGGCAACGTCTTCGACGAGTTAATTTAATTAAAACTTTATTTTTTTTAATAACATTATTTTAAATAAAGTTCACTAATTAATAATAACAAAAAAATGAATAAAATTTTCTATGACGATGAAATTAAAAATGATAAAAAATAATTAAAAAATAAAAATAATTAAATGTTCGACTTTAAACCTTTAGTGCCGAAAAACGCACGGATATGCGTAAATATTCCGCCAAAAACGGCATTACATGAAAGTTGTATTTTTATCAATTTTATTTGCATGTTAAAACCCAATAAAAAATTAAATGGAAACTAAACAGTTATCCATAAATCATTTTTAAATTCATTAAGCGATTAGGGGTTGGGAAAATTTAATAATAAACCTTTTAGAGATAAATATTTGTTTAATTTTAATCTATTACTGCTTATGATAAAAAAAATACCATTTTGACATTTTTAATTTTCACATTTTTCATTTTTTCTATTTTATATCTTACTTATATTTTTATATTGATTTCATTATTTTTGTATTTTTGTGCACCATATAAGCGCACAATGTGCTTTTGGTTTGCTCATAAATAAATAAAAAACATTAAAAAGAGATTCTAAATTCGAATAAATTTTAATATAATATCAAAGAACAAAAAGTAAAATTAAAAAAAATTTACATTATTAAATAATATATATTTTTTCGTTTAAAAATTAAAATAAAAGATTTTAAAAAAGTATATTTAGTTAAGACAAATTTCATATTCTTTATTTTATTTATAAGTAAAAGGATGTATTAAAAGAATACCTAATAATAATAGTCATTTTTTAATTTTCTATAATTTTATAAAGTATTAAACTGATCTTTAAAAGATGTGCGAATTGTGAAATTTAAATAATATACTATAAGCAGAATAAATATAGTTATCCAATATAATTATGAAAAATTAAAAAAATAATTTTGAAAAAGAAATACCAAATTTTAAAAGCCAAAAACAAACTGAAAAAATGGATTTGAAATTAGTAACAAATAAATTATTAAGTAAATTAATTAATCTCTAAATATTGAATAAATATTTGGTTTTGGGCATTTTTTTAATATTAATTAATTAAATATGCCATTATTCAAATTTAAAAGAAGTTATTCAAATTATTATTTACCTATTTTTCTTTAAATTAATTATAAAATCTTATATCATAAAAACATGTAAAAAAAATATATTTTTTATAAGCGGCAAAAAGCTAGTGTTTGAATAAAATATCCAAAAGTAATATAGTTTAAAATAAGCAGAATAAAAATTAAATCTCCGAAGAGCTTAAATAAACGAAAATTCTAACGTACAATCAAAATTAAACTTCATTGGAAAGGGGGCTTGATAAATAAATAAATTAATTAACTAATGATTTATTCGTTCTAAAATAATTGCATAATTGAAACTATAAATAAAAAATCAATAAACTTAAACTATTGTTTTTGTAATAATCAAAATCAAATTTCATCAGTCATTTCTTTGTCAACATTTTAGATTAATTGCCAGGAGAATTTAAAAATATAACAAAGAGAATTAAGAAAACTTAATAAAAAATATTTCAACTTAAATTATTATTTTTTTTTGTTTTTAAACAGCCCAAAACCGCAATTTAACCAAATATTTGATCATTTTTAGGACAAACTCATAATTCATTAAAAAATTTGAATTTTTTCCGGTGGTGCCTTTCAGCACTACCGGACCTTGATAATAAATTTATCTAATTATTACTTTTAAATAACAAAAATTTATAATCAAAAAGTGAATAAAAAAAAACTAATTTTAATATTATTTTGAAGAAAAATTATAAATTTTTACATATTTTATATAAATTTTATTGATTTCGAATATATTCATTTGAATATTGACCGAACAATTCTTTTTCTCATCTTTACAACATTGCACATTTATCATTTTTGCAGTTGATAGATTACTGATATTATTATATAATTTATAATTACGAATTTATTCAAATTTTTTATTTAAAATTAATATTATTGCCTCTAAGCATTATGATTTTTGAAATTTTTTTGGTTTAATTTTTTAATAGAATTGACCCATGTGAATTTTATAAAATGCACTTTTCATTTTCTAAGTTTACTTTGACGATGATGCTAAACTGAAGATATGTGAATTTGTTAACAATTTCTATGAAAGATTCAGTGATAATGACTAAAACCAGAAAAAAAACACTTTCTTTTTTGTGTTTGCGAACAAAAGTTGGGACTTTTATTTACATTTTTTACATATTTTCGGATTTTTCTACATATTACATATGTACATATTTTTATACATATTTTAGACTTTTTCGTACATATTTCGCAATTTTTCTTACATATTTTCATTTTTTTAACATATTTTGAGGATTTTGGAAAATTCTTAGAAATTTTTTGTGAAAAATTAAAAAATTTTTTGAAAATGTATCCTTAAAAATCGAATTTTTTTTTCAAAAAATTATATATCAAAAATTAATTTTTGAAATACTAAAATGTAATTCTAAGCAAGTAATTGATGAAAAATCATAGATAAAAATCATTGATTTTCAAAATCTGGGTTCAGATTCGCTATCAGCACATTTTTTAAATTTATGGGATTTATTTTAATAACAGAGTAACAAAACATTAAAAATAATCACAAATCGAATAAAAAATAATACCTCATAAATAAGAGAGATGAATCTATTAAATCAAAAAAAACTTTTGGGGAACAGAAGAGGGGATGGGCGGCGGTGCTGTTAAGAGACGCCAGGAAAATTTTTTTGAAAATTTGCAATTTGTTAACAGATCTTTCCTAAAATACTAATTTTTGCGATTTTGGGACATTTTAGCAAAAAAAAAAAAATTGGAGTTTGGGGGGGGGGCGGCGGTGCCGATAGGCGCTGCCGAAACGTTTTTCGGAAATTTTAATTAATTTTATTAAGAAAATTGTTGAAAATTTCATAAATTTTCAACTTTCCTCCCTTCGTTGTTGAATTCACTTTTTAAATTTTTACAATGCTCGGAGTCACCAGAAATTAATTCATTGCTTGTTAATAATATTTTTGTCAATTCCTTATTATTTTCTACAGATGTAAATAAAATCTATAAATTTTAATAATCTGAGGTATTACTAGTTAACCTGTTGTGAATAACTCTAAGAAAATCAAAAATAATTCAAATAAATAAAAATATATTAATGAAGCGACAAAAAAAATTCGTTATGAAAATTTTTATAGAAATTGTAGATATAAAAATAGTGAATTTATTTAAACTTTAATTCAACCTTAAAAATTAAGCATAAGCAAAACGAACGCCAGAAGTAATCAAATAGTTTGAAAATTTAACATAAAGAATTCACTAATGAAATAAATTTTCCCTTTTCACATAATTTAAAAATAAAAATGATTTGTCATTATGCATAATTAAATTTGTTGAAAAATTTTTCAAATTAATAATCGATAATGCTTTTTAAAAATCGTTTAAGTATATTAATATATTATTAAACAAATAAACACCTTATAATTACGAGGTTTGATAAAGATAAATTTAATTTTATGAATGAGAAAAATTAATCAAAATAAAAATGAAAGTAAACAAACTTTTTAAACTAATAATATTATTATTTAATATTTAAATTTATAAAATATTTATTTCAGAAATGCATTGCTAAAAATGCAATATGAAAACGTTTATATAAGACAAAAATTGATGGAATTAAAATAGTAAAAATTCCACAAAATACATATCACAGAATGAATAAAAGTAAAACTTCAAAAAATTGATTAATTTTTCATAATGTATAAAAATAAATAATTCTTAATTTTTTATTTAATATTGTAATATTCCAAGTTATGCTAATTTTTCTGCAAATTGGTTATAAATTGACTAAACATTAATTTATAACAACAAAATTAATTAAAAAATTCCATTCAATTTAATTAGTGTGTTTCTTTCCTTTTATAAAAAGATGCAAAGTAATTAATTTGAATTCTTTATTAAAGGATTCTTTGTACTATTTTTTCACTGTTTGTAATTTTCTACATTTATTTCAATTGCTTATTATGAAAAATTGTTTTTTATATTATTATATTTCTCATATTATTATTTTTTTGTTTTGCTTAGCATTCCATTCTTGAAAATTTTGATTGAAATCCAAATTGCAAGATTAAATAAAATTTATTAAATTTTGTTTCTATTTTTATTTACAGTCAATAACTGAAACCGCATGAAATCAAAAATCATAAATCAGAAATGTTTTAATTATTTAAAACATTTATTTTAAAACTTTTATTCAATAAAATCTTTAAAATTTAAATAAATAATATTAAATAACCCATTCTAATATATTTAAAATCAATTTTATTTCAAAAAGGATAGGAAAGGTGGCCGATCATTTCGTCACTGATCGTTTCGTCACTGAGAAATAATTTTATAAAAATGTTGGCAAAATGTCATTATGTAAATTATTTTAATTAAATAAAATATTTTTATTTCGGAAATGTTATTAAATAATTATATCGTAAATAATTCTGCATTTAATTATGATTTTTTAAATATATTTTTTTAAATTGTAAAATACTTGGTTTTTTTTACAATAACTTTGTTCATGTTCGAACAAACCCTATTTTTTGTATCATTCGAAAGCACAAAGTCTAACAAAGCTAAAATATAAAAATCGCACGTTCAGGCAATTACCAAAAAGATTTGAAATTCAGTAATTGCTGATTATTTTCGCTTGTAACTTTCTTGAAATGATAGAATTATATTGTTTTATCGTATTATTACATTATTTAGACTTTGTGCTTTCAAATGATATAAAAAAGAAATCCTCTATGATCCTCTAAAAGACCACAAAATGAGGAAAAAAATCCTCAGATATCGAAGCTCTGATTTACACAAATTAAAAATAACAAAATCAAAATGTGCTGACCAATTTGCACTCTTATATGTGCATATTTCCCATCGCATATAACAAACAATTTAAAAAATATATTTAAAAAATAATAATTAATGCAGAATTATTTTCGACATAATTATTTAATAACATTTCCGAAATAAAAATATTTTATTTAATGAAAATAATTTACATAATGACATTTTGCCAATATTTTTTAAAAATTATTTCTCAGTGACGAAATGATCAAGTGACGAACTGAACAGTGACGAAACGATAGGTAACCGATAGGAAGGCTGATGAAATAATTTTTTAATTTAAGTCTTTAAATTAGCAATATTGAACCAAATATTTCTCATGTGATTTGAAGATACTAGGAATAAATAATTAAACACATTCTTTTTCACTGACTTCTAAACAGCTTTTAGAAGATTGTTTAAAATAAAAATCACTAGTGAATGTATTTTTTAGTGACTTTCATAATGAAAAATAAAACTAATTTATTTATACGAATAAATCAAACAGTATTTAAGGTATATTATTTAATAATAAAGAAATAAATTAAACTATTTAATAAATTATTAAAATTCAAAACAAGTCTAATAACGAAAAAATATATATAATTCAAAAATTTAATTAAATACAAAGCTTTATTATATGATTAACCAAGAAAATAATGTGCCATTAAGAATATTTATTAACATGAAAATCAAAAGCATATATATCAAGGAAAAGGAATCGATTAATTTGTCGCGATGCGTGCGTCCTTAGCATGATTTAAATTAATTATATTCAATGAGTTAGCAAAATAATGCTTAAATTCGTGAATAAAGCTGAATATTAAATACAATAATGTCACTTTAAAAATTAAGGAAAATTTAAAAAAATAACTAAAATTTCAAAATAATTAAAAAAATATTTTGCTTGAAAAATAATAAAATAATTAAATGAAAAATGCCTAATTGGTTAAAAGTTGTGGAATTTAATCGAGCAAAAATATTTTACATAATGGATTTTAATGTAATTATCTGTAAAAATATTCAAAACTATTAAAATAAAAAAAACATTTATGATAAGTATTAAAAAATAATAATATAAGAAAAACCCAAATAATTTAAAGAGAAATTTTTAGAATAAATCAAAATTTTAATAAAATATATTTTAAAGATGTTTCATTTTTAGCTAATAATTTTTAATTGTATTGATTCAAATTTATTTGTTAAAATTTTAGATAAGATATAATAGTAATTAAATAATAATATAAAATAAATAATTTTTATCAATTAAATGATACAAAATTATTTTTTTATCTTTTCAAAATATTTTTTCAATAAAGAAAAAATTAGTTAAATAAAAATTTTGTTTAGTATTAATATAAATAAACGCCGATTCATTTATACTGAATGAATGATTGTTAAAAATAATGTCAACCTTAAGATGGTTGTTAGTCTCGATTGATTTATTAAAAATTTTTATTCATTTGGCAACTATAAAAATTGTAATACAATTTTTATCATCGATATTATTAATTTGTTATGAAAATTAAATAATTATATGAGTAAATATTCTTTACAATTTTCAAAAAAAATATTTAAGCAATTAACTCGTAAATTTTAGCCTTTTTATTAACTTAATTAGGTTTTTGTTATGAAATATTATTTATTGTTATTTTTTAGCTTAATATTATTAGCCTCTTCCAAGCTTTGATAAATTTTAAATTCTTTTGTTTATTTAAATTTTGACAAATATTGACTAATATTTATTAAAATCGTATTCAAACATAATCAGCGGGTGGAAGTGTACTTACTAAAATTTGACATTAAAAATTACCAAGCTTCAAATTGATTTTTGAGAAATCTTCAACAAAAAATACCCAAAAAACGTCATGAATTTTTTCCATTATTATGACTCCTAGAAATTTGAAAATTTATCTAATATGCCATTTTTGTGCATATGCTTTTTTCATTTTTTTGTGCCCTTTTAAGATATATTAAAAAAAAAGTCATGGCTAAAAATCGGCCACTACTTATCACTTATATTAACGGATTTTGGATTAAAGATTTTCAAATGAAAATTTTTTTCACATAATTACACACAACAAAAATTTTTAGTTCACTTTTTTAAAATTCTCTATTTTCCATTCATTAACCAGTGAAATCGACTTGAGATTAGTAATGAGGTAATAATAAAAATTATTTTTTAATTTATTTGATTATTAAATTATATATTATTTATATTTTTAAAACGATTAATAAATAAAAAAATATCAAAACAAATAATTAATCTTTGAATAATTATTGATTTGGATAATCTCTTAATTTCATTTTAGTTTTCTTGTGCTGACTAGAAGTAGAATAGCTTCATTGTTGACAGAGCTATTAAAAAAATTTGCTTTTTTATTATATCATATCGTTACAAAAAAAAAAACTTTATTTGTATTTCTTCTAACCTGAAGACTATTAATTTTCTTTGTGTATATTTAATTCGTGCGATGTAGTTTGCTTTAAGAGAAATTTTTATTTATTCACATAAAAATAATACTTTAAAAATGATAGATAAATGTAGAAGAATATTAAATCATAATTTAATTAATTCTATGATTTAATTAATTTTTTTTTAATTTTTATTTTTTGAGGGTTTCATGCTCAGTTAAGAAAAAGAAATTTATAATAAAATCATTTTAATTTCTTCGATATTCAAACCAAAATTATTTTTTGGTTCGATATGACAAAATTAAATATCGATGAATTAAAACTAATCTTTTTTGAAAATATTTTTAAGATTTTATATAAGTGGTATTAGCTGTTGGTTCACTAGGCGGATTATTTTCTGAAGTTAGCATTCTTAAGAGTAGATTAATTTAAAATAGAAAAGAAATGTTTATTTAAATGATTAAATAAGTAATATTCAAAAATCATTTTTCATTGACTTTAATTTTCTTATTTGCGCTATTTTTCATATAATTTTTCTATTTTTCGATTTCTTTATTTGTATAGATGAGATATTTTATTAATTTTCTTCTTTATTACATTGCAAAATTTGTTGTTTCTTTGCTTTATTTATGGATATTTATTATTTTTTAAAGAATTTTCTAAATAAAGTCATCTCAGTTTTGTTATTTTACTACTATATTTATGGAGTTTTTAAAAGATTATTTTTTGGAACATAAAATATTTTACCTTTAGAAAATTATTTTGTCCATATAAAAAATTTTTTTCATTAGTGCATTTAAAAATTAGAATTGAGGTTTTAAGCTTAATTTGAACAAATTTAGTTATTTATACATGAAAAAGTTTCATAATTTTCATCTCTTTTAAAGTAGATTTGTCTCTGTCTTTATTATCTTTCACTTGCTTTATTAATTGAACTAAGCTACAATTGAAAGTATAATTATTTTTTTTATGAATTAATTAACTTTTACCTTTCTAAGTCTTTGTTATTTGTTGTGTCTTTCGCTTGACCACAACACTTAGAGAGAATAAACTTTAATAAATAAAATAAGTCCACAAATAAATAAATAAAATAGAACAAATAAATTGTAAGATTTTTAGCTATTAATAAAAGATATACTTATTCAATGAGTTTAGAAAAAAGTGGATAATGACTATAAACCAGAATACAATTCTCTAAATTTTATTAATTTTAGCAAAATTATTGAAATAAAAAATCTGAAAATATTTAATAGCTGAAAACCAAAAACATTTAGTGTAATAAAATAATTAACACTAAATAAATCAATAAATTGAATTTTATATTAATTATTTATTAATAAAAATAATTGATAATTTTTTTCTTAAACATGACCAATTGAAAGAATCGCGTTTAAGTTTATGTTTTATTTATTTATTGTTATTGTGAAATTAGTCTGTTTTTATGTCAGATAATTGTTTTAAAACTTTGAAATTTAAATTGAGTCCGTTTAAATATAACTGACAACAAAATATAAAAAGTACTCAAATAAATAAACACAAAAGAAATATTTAAATTAATATAGAAAAGGTTGGATGAAAAAAGGGAACCCAAAGTAAAGAAAAATTAATCTATGCAAAATAATGAAGTATAAATTCATTAAAAAAAAATTATATTTACTTTCATTATCGAACAGGGATAAAAATTATTAAAGTTAAAGGTGTTGCCGTCGTTGACTGGAGGCAAGGAAGAAAACGAGTAAGATAAAATATTCAAAAGTATTAATTTTCGACGCTTAATTTAAATATTCAAATGATACTATTTCTAGCATTTTTTATCCATAAAATTTAGTAAAAAAATTGAATAAAATATATAAAAAGATAATGGCAAATAAAGATTTGATAGATTTTTAAATGAAATAAGCAAAAGAATAAATATTTTACTAATTTCACCAAAAATTAATTTAAAAAATTTAAACATTTATAAAATAACAAATGAGAAAATGATCTAAATTAAAATTTTTTATTTAATCTTATTTTTTTATTATAAAAATTTCACTGTATGAAACATTAACAAATTCATTTCCACTAAAGATTAATAAGAAATGAACTAATTAAAGGATTATCTGTTAATTTGCAAATTTGTCTAAGAAACAAAATAGCAATAAATACATTATTGAAAAGTCGCCAAAAAACTTTCTCTTCTGTCTTGTCTATCTGTTCGGTGCGGCTGGGGCAGCAGCCGTAGGCTTCTAGTTATTCCTGCGAGAGAGAAGAATTCGAAATGGACAACAGATTCATCGACAGACTTCTCTTTGAGAATCCTTCGACGAAAAGGTACTTCAGCGGCACATATCCCGCAGATGGGTTGCCAAGGTGTTCAATATTTCCGTGCAGTCTGATTGTTAACCTGGTACGCTTAATTTTTGCTTCATTCGCTCATCGTATTTTCATTCAGGACCCTGCAGGGATGCCGGGAACTCATTGGTGTGCGATATGGGCACAGTCTCCTGGTGTTGCCTACTTCTTTGACTCGTATGGAGAGATGCCTATTAGATTGATTAAAAAATATTTATCAGATAATTTTAAAAAGATTTATTATAATAAGAGGAGATTTCAATCGGTGTTGTCCAATGTCTGTGGTCACTATGTAATTACCTTCGTTTATTTTATGTCTGTCGGATTGGGTTTCGAAAATATTATGCAAATTTTAAATCGTTCTAATAACCCTGATGGATTTGTTTATCGATTTGTAACAAAAAGCATACAATAAATATTAACAAAATTAGTCTTCATCAGATGTGTCGTCATCATCAAAGGCATGTAAACAGAAAAAGGTAAAGGCCCGATTCCGAAGAAATTCAGTAAATCCGTTTAGTACATCATCTTTTTCATAATATTCGTTCACCACTTTTTGGTTCGTGCCCTCTTCTTGCCTTAAGAAACCCTTCACCTAATTAGCAATAAGAAATGAAAATGTATTTTTACATTAACCTCAATACAGTCCTCAGCATCAAAAATGTAGAGCCGATTCAACGATTTTCAGCGTGCGAATCATCATACATCCGCTTACACGATAGTCACGATGGCTCCTGTATGTTGGAGTTAGTGTTGTAAAACGAAAGAAACATACCCAAGGTTTGGTAGTGGCGTAATACAACCAAATTCACGAGCAACTTCCTCAAGCATTGGCACACATTCGATCAGTCGGAATTCGGTGTTGGATGTGACGATCATTTTTTCCAATAAAAATCGTAAAATAAGATTGAGGAAAATTAAAAATATGAATGTTTGTACAGTAAACAGTACGCGAAATAATTTAGCATTTTCAAAGCACTTTATTAATCAACACTGAAGAAACAGATGACATTGTTACGGAGGAAGTTATAGAATTCATCAATCCCCTTTTCTTTGTCGAAGTAAATAGTCTCAACGCTTAGGACGTATCCAAACTGCTTGACAATTCCTTTGAACTCAATTTGGTCTCCTTCTTCGCTGATGTTGATGAGACGCGGCTTGTCCTGGTGCTCGAAGACGTAACGCTTCTGCTCCTCCTCGTACGGCACCGGAATTTTGCAGTCGAACATGACCGCAACCAGATCAAATGCTGTGCAACATTCGGCGAGAGTGAACGGCGGCTCCTCCTTTTTGTTCAATTCTTCGTCCATTTTCTAAAATATTATTTCTATTTGATAATATTAATAAAGGTTAACCTGAACAAATTGTAGCTCGTTTGATGGTTCGTCCAAAGAAAAGCTTTCAATCATTGTTTGTTCATCAATCGGCGTAGTCCAATTGTTGAAATTCATATTTGGTTTGGCTAAACACCATTGTAAAAGACAGAAACAGAAAATATTCATGCTAATAAATGATGGAAGAAGATAGGAATGATTTTGAAAAAAGGGTAGGAGTAAGGATAGAAACAAAACGACGCCACTTTTCCCGCCAATTTTTGAATTTGAATTTAATGCGAAAGGTTTTCGTTTCAATAAATTATGGCGTTATGTATATATTGTGGCGTTTTGGCCTATTTTGCGTATTTTTAAAGTTTTTCGAAGGACTACAGTACCCCTCGCAGTGATGAAGTCATCATCTTTGCATCATATAGTGGACAATTATCCTTTTTCTGGCAAGTGGTCGCGTGGCAGAGTGGTAGTGTGTTGGGTTGGTGGCAGAGAAAAGTTCGAGTCCGTTAGCCTGCGGCTAATTTATTGCGAAATTTTGACCGGACTACAGTAACCCTCGCAGTGATGACGCCATCATCTTTGCAGCATATAGTGGACAATTATCCTTTTTCTGGCAAGTGGTCTCATGGCAGAGTGGTAGTGTGTTGGGTTGGTGGCAGACCAAAAGTTCGAGTCCGTTTGGCTGCGACAGAATTTTTAGAATAAAAATTTAAAAAATTACTAAAAATAAAAATAATAAAATGAAAAAAATAATAATTTTCAGAAAAAATTTCACAAAAAAAAAGTCGCGCACCCCTTCAATAGGTATGGTTCTGGGCCTAAGTTGGCCTGGCGCTCAGATGTCCCTGGCAGGCTGCCAATACCTGGCGCTCAGATGGCCTGCACCAAGCCAATACCTTTTGGCTTGGGTGACGTCACTACCGTAATCCGGTGGTTTGGTCGTCACTAACTACTATTCGGAATAAATTTATTTCAAAGGTTTTTTGCTATTTTATTTAAATCCATTTAATATTATAATAAATTAAATTGTTGGAAATACATATTCAATTTTAATTGCCTTTTTCATTTTATCTATTCTATTTTTTAAACTGTTTTAGTTGTTACAAGATTTATTTATAAAGGTATATAATTATTTATAACTAATTGAATTGATATGAGCAATTTTCTCAAATTCTTTTCAGTTTAATTTTTATCGCAAAGAACATCTAATATAATGATTTTGAAGTGTAAAAAAAAATTAAAATTAAAAATTAATTTTTTAAATACGCGGAATTAATAGTTTAAATTTGATAATTATCTATAAAAATGAAAAATTATCATTTTTAATTATAAATTTATTTATAAAAAACACATATTTCATCGCATTCAATTTTAAATTCGTTTTTTATTTATATTTTGAAAATAATAAAGACTAAAGCATTTTTTTAATATTTTAACTTATTATGCTTCAATTTCGCTTTATTTTTGATTTTTTAGTTTACTTCTTGTGTTTATTTTTGCTTATGATTCTGCACGGATAACAAACAAGAACCAAATAATTTAATAAAACAAACTTTTATAAATTTAAGATGATTAATCTGTCTCGTTTATATTGTATTATTCTTTATTCAATTTTTATATTTTAGTTTTTATAAGGTTATAATCTAAATCCATTAATTAATTTTTTTTCAAATTAGTTTATTTTATTTGTTGAAATAATCATCTTCATTATTTATCTTAAATTTTATTTTTCATCTAATATTTTCTTTGACACTAAAATAAGCAACAATTTTACCATGTAATATTTGAACATATAAATCGATTCATAAAAATTATATAAAAACGATTGATAATATTTTAAAGTTAAATTTTAACAAACTTGGATTAACAGCTTGAAATTAAATGAAACTATAATACATATTTTGAATAAAAAAATGATTTAACTTATTTATCTATGGTTTTTTTGCTAGAGTAAACATTTCTCTCATGTGTAGTAAATTATCCTGATTTCGAAAGTTCGTTCAAGAGTCTTCAATTAAATTTTTTATTTTTTTTTATCAATAATTGTGATCAATTTTTTGCTTTTTTGAAGTAAGTTATAAATAAGTTTTTAAAATATCTTTAATAACTTATGAAAAACATTTGATTCTGTAGATTTGGAAGCACTTAGTAAATAAATAATTTGGTCAATTTTTTATTGTAATATAATTTAAATTTCATTAATATTATTTATTTTTATTTGTATTGTTGAATAAAAACCTTATTTAATTTTTTAACAATTTGTGAAATATCATTTTTATTTTAATATCCAAATATTTTACATCCGAGTTGCTTTTCTGAAGTTTTCGTTTTTAAAAAAGGTTCATTCTTTATGAATGAATAGCTATTTATATTAAATTAAATTATATGGCATTTTTATTTTTAAAAAGGTAATATTACTTGTCTAAGCTAAAATTTAGTTTATTTTATTTAATTTTATGTCGCACAGCCTTTAGCTTTAAGAATTCTCTTTTTAACTTAAATTTAGAAAACTTTCATTAAGTTTCAAAAAAAAATTATGGACAAATAATTCCGACTTATGATTTGTGGAATTTAAACCATTGATAATTTGTGAACGCAAAATTCAAATATTGTCCGATTATCATGTCGAAGCGGATATTGCTGAAATTATTGAGTTATATTATAAATGCATTTAAAAGTTTCTTTGTGATTTAAATAATTTTAATTGAATTGTTTAAATAGTTATTTTTAGAAGAAAGTGATTGCAAAGAAATAGCACTTTTGTAAATTTTATTTTCGTTATGGTTTATATTCTGGCAAAATCTTCTTAATAATATATCTGAAAAATAATAATTTTTGACAAATAACTCAATTGCCTTGCAGAAAAAGTGCACAAGCATCTTTATTCCTTTCTTTTTTATTAATTGGTGTTATGTAATAATAATTTTCTAAATTGTTTATAATTTCATTCTTATCTTTTTATTTTTGAGAATTGATAATAATTTTGTAAATCTTTCAAAATATTCATTTTAATGTATGAAATTTGACAACATGATTATTAGTGTTTAAAACCAATAAATGATTTTTTACAATATTTTAGAATATTCATAATAATTCTAAATGACAAAAGATTAATAAAACAAAAAAAGTGAAGAAATTTGTTGAAATGAATTACGTCGTTCAGAAAACTGTCACAGAAACAAGTTATTAAATTTTTGTAAAATATAATTAAAATACAATTTAATTAAATTTATTTAGCTATTATAAACAATTTTACCTAATTTTCTTTTAAAAATAAAAGGCATAAAATAAGACGAAAAATTATAAATAATTATGCGATTTAAAATAAAATGAGTAAACACAAAAAAGTTGTAAATGTGAAAAATTCAAAAAATAAAAAATTACACTAATTACTTTAAATAATTTTTATTTATTGTTGATTGTTTTAAAACGAAAAATTATAAAAGATAAATTTAAACTTATTTTCTATTTATATGTGGGAAAAAATACTATAATATGTAATAATTGAACAAGGCTTCCTACGTTTCTTAATTAATTCATTTCAGAATTCCTTAATTAATTGTGGTTGATTCTGATAAATGATGACGCTTACAAAATATTGAAACGTGCCCACTTTATGAAAAATTGTTTTTCAAATTTTTTTTGTTTGTTTAAAATAACAGATAATACTTTTTCAAGATTTTTTTTCATCTTTTTTTATTTTCAATAAATTTTTTTTTTTTTGTTTATCGTAAATTAAACCTGTTTATTTCTATAAATATTAATTTTTTTTGTAATTTGTTTAAATGTAGATTGAAGTTTGGCTTTATTTCCAAAATTTTTTAAACGTATTTAAACAAAAAATAATTTTGATAATATTTATTTTTAGAATATTTTTCTTTTATGTTTATGAAATAAATTAATTCATAAACTCATAATTTTTACCTATAATTTATATTAAATCGTTCCAAGACCTCCTTCACTCTGGTTGTTAGTTGTTGACCAGTAAGAATTAATAACTATGGTATAAAATTATATTTTGAAGTTTAGGATATTAGTAGTTATTTAAAAAATATTTTTTAAATAGAATAATTATGAATAACCTCTAACCTAATTTATATAGTAATTATCTTTTTTCATATTTGTTTTTTTAAAGAAATATTAATCTATTACTTCATTATTAATATTTATGAATGTTTATCATAGTTTCCATCGTTTTTTATTATATAAGAGAAAGATTCATTCTTATTAGTAAATTTGGAAAATTAATTTAAATTAAATTTTGTAGTTTAAAATAAAATTATTAGTTAGTTGGTTTTTTCTATTTTTTATATAATCTCGGCAATATAAAAATCATGAATATTAATGTATCTAAATAAGTGACACTATGCGAATTTCTTTATTTTAATTTAAATAATTTTATTTATCTTGATGCTACGCATAAAATTATATTTTCTTTCTTCCTTGTATATAAACTAAAACTCTCATTTGTTACTTTTACGAATTGTGTATGTATGTATTTTTATATTCATAAAAAGCGAATTAATTGTAAAATTTTTAATTTTTAATAATAAAAATTTAATAATTTTTGTAATTAATAGAGACATTGTTAATTTAATGCAATGTTCAATAAAAATTGTATTATTTATTTCTAATCATAATTATTTTGCTCACGACTTTATTAGAGGCAATTTGGTTTTTAATTCGAATTTATAATTTTTTTTTTATATTCTAAAAATCAATATTATATTTTTTGTCAATTTATTTATATTCATTTTTTCATGGTTCATTTTTGTTCAAACTTGCAAAATTGATTTTTTTTAATCAATAAATAATATAATTTTTGGTAAAGAGTTAATTAAATTATGATTTTTTGTTTTTTATTAATCGAAATGTTATTCTTTTATTAGCATTCTTATTTTTGTAAGTTTTAAGAAATAACAAAAATCATCAATTTTTGCTAAATGAATTAATTTGTTTGAAGATTAGCTTCATATAAGAAATCCATATTAAAATTTAGCTTTATTTTTAAACCATTATTTTCAACAATGCACAAATGAAATTTTCGTAAAATAATTTCAATTGGTAATTCCAAATAAATTAGTTATAGTAAGAAAAAAGATTAGCAATTATCTTTATTATTAAAAAATTCCACTTATTGATTTTATTTTGTCTGTAATTTTGATAAAAAAGCAATATTATTGTAAATTAAGGATAATCAACTCATTATTGTCTATTTAATTTATTTCCTTGTCCAGTGAAATGGAATTGCATAGAATTATACGAAGTAATTGGTAATTTGGCATTTTATAAATCTTTGAATTCTAAGAAAAATTTTTAAACAATAAAAAGAAAGAAAATTTTATTTATATTATGATGTAAAATGATTATTAATGGAATATTAAATTTAGGTTTCTTTATTATTTTCTCACTTTACTTATTTTTTACTTTCTAAAAGCAAATAAAAATTGATGATATTTTGTATTGTAAAGGATAATTTATGTTTCAATTTTTATTCTTTATAAATCAACTCATTATTCTCGATTACAAATTAATTTCTTGTATATTGAAAGGAATTGTGATATAAAATATAAATGTGTGATCGAACTTTAAGCAATTAAACGGATTCTTCATTTTTCCACTGAATAAAAAACATTAACTTTTTGATTTTATTTATATATTAATAAATGTTAAGAAGGTTACAAATAGATAAATATTTTGCATTTTGTGTTGGCAAAAAAAAAACTTCATTTGAATATTAAACCTAGATTAAAGACGAAAATTAATAATTAAAAATGCAATTTTAGTGGATTTATTTAAAAAAATTACCAAAATTTCAAATTAATTATTAGTTGAAATATATTTTATTAGTAAAAATTTTGTTCTTAAATATAAAAATATGGACTAATTAATGCATATGAAATAATTAAGAAAAATAAATTTAAAAAATTATTGTAAAAAAAGTAAAAATAAACAGGAAATTTTAATGTAAATCTGTAACTATAAATAGAAATATAATATTCTAAATTAGATAAATTTTCAACAGATCAATTGTTTAAATTATTTATTAATTTAAAAATATATATATAAATTATTTGTTTAAATATCTATTTTAAAACAGTATGGAAATTTATTAGATATAAAATAAGATTCTATATATAAATCAGATATAATCAATTTAAATTTTATCAGTCTACCAAAAATACATACAAAAAATTTTATAGTCAAACCGGGCAAAATTTTTAAGAAGGGCATTAAATGCAGAGACTATTTTTGGCATCTTACCTTGCAAAGTTCATTTATAATTCCTATAAAAAAGACTCAGAGAAATTTCCGTCATTTTGTCATGGAATGAATGCAAAAGTTTAACAGGAATTAAAATAAATTCATTATGAATAAATGATCTAATAAATATAAAATAATGTATTTCTATAATAGAAGTTTATATATATATATTTATGAAATTTGTAAATTACTATTTCTATCATTACCTTCAAATTAATCACATATTAAATAATAAAAAGACTAAAAAATCTGAGTAATCGGCAGTTAGTAATAAATTTTAAAAATAAATATACATTTTAATATTTTTTAAATCATTAAAACCTTTGTTTTAATCATAAAATAAGTTTCTTCGACTCTTAATGTGAGGCTATAAAATCGTTTATTTAAAAAAATAAAAATTATAAAGAAATATAACATCAAAATTATGACAAATTAAATAATTATTTATTTTATTCGGGCAAACGATTTTAGTAAATATTCAGTTAAAAAATGTATTAATAAGTTAGATATAAAAAAAATTAAAAATTTTATTTAATAAAATTAGTTAATCTGTAGGAATAGTAATTATCTATGTTAAAGGAGCTAATAAGATTGAAAATATTCTAGGGAAAATTAATTTAGGATTTAAATCATCAAAATAAAAGTAATACAATAATTTATTAACAATATTTATTTTAAAATTTTTAGAAGTTAATATTTATTTTGATTTTTATCATTTAATATATTTCAATTAAACACAAAATGGGATGATAGATAATATGTTGAAATAGTAAACTTTTTTTGCCATTGATTTTTTTTAAAGTAATTACGTGATAATTTAATTTTGTATAAATTCTTTTATATATTATAAATAAGTAAAATAGATCCTTTTTAATAAATTATTTTTTATTTATCAATTTCTTTAAGCTGAATAATTAAGTGTGAATAAATTTTTAATATATGCAAATCAATGGACAGTGTTTGAAATGAAATAAAAATAAATAGTTAAGCTAATTTACATTAATATTACTGTTTCTTTATTATTATTATTAATTTCAATAATATTTTCTATTCTTTTATAATTAAGTTGATATTTTCTTGTTTAGGTTTTAATTATGACTTTTCTAATTAAAAACATTCGAAAAATTAAAAGAAAATTATTATTTATCTTTAAATAAGTATCTAAAATTGAATCTAAAGGATTTAAAGTGTCTTTAATATATTTTTTTGTGACTATCGGCATCGCATCCCTCACATAACTAGCTTATTCAGTGATTCATTAGCAAAACTTATTACAAATTTTCATTTTTTTTATAATAAAAAATGAATTTATGCTGTTGCATTTTTTGTTTCGAATTTTTTCATTATTTTTAAATTAACTTTCTCTTTTTTTTATTTTTCAGAGTTTTTTTCACAATATTTGAAAATAATTAATGGAATTGATGCATTTTGTTAAATATAAATAAATTTATCCTTGAGAGTCTTGATGTCCTCTCACCATATTCTTTTCTATGTCTTTCATGATTAAATAATTTGCATCTTTTTTAATACCATTTACACTTTTAATCAATTATAAAAAACAAAGATTTCAATTATAATTTAAACATCAATTTGTAAGTATTATGTTTTTAATTTTACTGTTTCAATTCTATATTTATTTTAATGTTTTATTTGTTTTAATTATATTTAGAAAAAAAGAATAATTGGTTCATTGAATGAATAGATAATTAAACAAATAAATGTTTTTGGGCTACATATATTTAATAATAAAAAACACAACTAATATTTAAATATAAATTTATAATTCTTTTGGTAAACTAAAAACATTTATAATTAAAAAATGTATCGTTGAAGCATTCTTTAAAATTAAAAGGCATAATTAAAAATAGATGTGTAAATTATATTTTTAGTTAGAATACTTAATTATTTTTGGGGTTTTTTATCGCGCATGCGTTTTCAGGTGGTCCTGTTTATGAATAAATTTTTTTTTACTTTTTAAAAAAGATAGAAAATATTAAAAGTTAATATAATCATTAAAATTGCAATAAGAAAAGTTGAATTTAAACACCATTTAATCAAATTTAAAGAGAAAATATTAAAAGTTAGTATAATCATTAAAATTGCAATAAGAAAAGTTGAATTTAAACACCATTTAATCAAATTTAAAGACTCAACACATTCAAATATCTTTCCAAAACACCAGCCACTAACCAAATTCAGCAATTTGAGCATTTGTCCGGACAAATTGTCAACTCAAGTTTGCACACAATAAAATTATGATTATATAGTTAATTCAATTAAATAATTTTATCATTCTTGGCATTAATAAAAATTGCAATTATTAAAAACAAAATTTGATTTTATAGCCATTTATTTGAATCATATTTAAAAATTTTTTTGATTATTATCTCTTGATAAATAGGTTATTTATAGAATTTCCAAACTTAAGGATTTTTTTTTAATTAACTTTAATCACTTTCGTAAATAGTCTTATTTATTTATCATATACAATTTTTTTATTTTAGCCAAAAATATTTAAATGTTCTTAAAATGTTTAAGACTTTCTCAGTGCAATTGAGGATTCTTCTCTTACAACCAATTAAATTAGGTGATTTATTTATCAAATTATTTAAAATGAAGATAATTGAATTTTTGTTTTTGTTTTGCTTTGTTTTTTTGGTATTTTAATTTTTGGTTTTAAGTTTTTTACCGAGCCGTATATAGGAAAAAGATTTTTTAATTTTACTTAGTTAATAAACAAACTTAAATCTCAAAAAATATTTTTAAGACAACAATTTCTTTCTTATTTATGTTATTAAAAGTATTTTCAATGTAATCAGCTTTTTGTCATTACTTATGTAGTACAACTTTCAAATATCCTGCCTACAATTGCACTTTGAGTATAGGTATTATAAATTTTCAATATAAACAAAAAATTTTTACAAGAATTTATAATGAATATTTAAAAATATAAAAAGAATAAAATTATTTTTAGTTTATTAAATTAGTTTATGGCAATAATTAATGTGTAAAATATTTCAAATCAATTCCCTAATAACTTATATAATTAAATTCAAAAAAAAAATTTATAAATAAGTGCGGCATTATATTGTTAAGTATGGAATTGAAAAGTTCATGTCTTTTTTAGCAATTTAGATGTAAATATTGAAATGAATAATATAAATTATTTTTTAAAAATTAATTTAATTGAAAAACGATTAGAGGTTAAATGTTTAAATTTTGATATCTTTTATTCAAAGCAGAAACCACATTATTTAGGCAAAATATAAAAAAAAATTAATTCCAAAAAATAAAAAATATTGGCACAACCACCAAAGCACACAAAACATAAATAAAATAATTAATGTTTATTATTTAAAAAAAAAAATAAATGAAAATGTGGAATATATAATTTTTTTTTAAATAGATTTTAAATTTATATACATTTATTTTTAAAAAAAATTATTTAAATTTAGATATTCAATAAGTATGTTAATACTTCACAAGAAAGAATAGCATCATAATGATCAAATGACAAAGAATTAAAAAGTTAAAATAAAACAATTGAAGTAGTATTTCGGTGGTAGACTGGATCTAAACTACCGATTTATTAACATGTTTTTATTTATTTTGTTTAACCACTTTTACAATAATTTAAATATAATTGTGATATGAATAAATAATAGTTAAATTTGAAAAAATCAAATAATATCCTGGATTTTTTGAAAATAAATAAAATGCGAATATTAAATACGAAACGAAATGCTGGGAGGTTAGCTAAATTAAACAACCAAAAAAAAGTCCAAAATTAATACCTTCATATATAAAAAATTAAAATTAATTGGGTTTTTATTTATTGTAAAACAAAAAAAATTTAAAAAAATTAATTCTATTAAAATTAATTGGGTTTTTATTTATTATTATGTTTAAAAAATTAAGTTTAAATAATGAATGAATTTATGGTTATGAAAAGAACTGTTAAAATGGTTTAAATAATAAAAGGTCTTTCTCATAAAAACCAAATAAATATGTATAAATTAAGTTATTTTCTGCACCAAATCTACTATTATTGCATAAATATTAAATGTAAAAAATTATTAAAAATTCAAAGTTAGTAAATGAGAAAATATTCATTAATTAAATATAGAGCTTCTTTACATTTACAAATACAAAAAAATAATTCAGTTTTTACTACCGAGTATAAAACATTCCGCTCTATTTAATTTGACCATCAATCTGGAATATTGCACATGAAAATACAATAAATAACCAAAAAGAAATAAAACTTTTTAATTAATATAACGCAACAAAATAAAAAAAATTTACATAAAGCATAAATGAGAAAAGAATAGAATAGCAAAGAAAATTTCATAGAAAATTACAAATTTATTTTTTGTCATTTATTTGCTAAATTATAGAAAGAAAAAAGCAATCAAAGCCACTTCTCGTGTTAGCTATTAGTAGATATTTTCAGGTTTAATTTTTAGAGCTTAAAAAGACTAAACTTTTAAAAAACCTATTTTTGCCTAAACTGGCATTTTTTTAATTTTTAAAATTTTCATTTTTGGAGCCCAGGAAATTTATGCTAATTTTTGGAAATTCATAACTCAATTAGAGTTGGACAATGTTTGTGGAATAAACCTTAAAACATAAAAAAAATCAGAAGAATTATAATTGGTTTTTCAAAAAATAATAATTTGGATTAATATTATTTATCGTTAATTTATACAATATATTTTAAAAATTAAATGGCTCAAGCATTCATAATAATATTTTGTAATTCTTTAAAAATATTTTTTTTCAAGCTACAATTTTCAAATAAATTAATTTCATGTGCCATAACTTTTTCTAGAAGCATCCAAATTAAAGATTTTTGGTATCATTCGATAACCCCAAAAATCCTCTCTCTATTAACCTGCAAAATTTCAAAAAATTTTGTTATGTTCAAAAAAGTTATAGCCAGAAAACTTTTTAAAATTGGTTTTCTAAATATTTATCGCCATAACTTTTTTTTAATTTCTTTTAATTAAATGATAATTTAAAAGTTTAAAAAATATCTCCGGCTATAACCGAATAAATATAATAAAAATACAAAAGTTTTGAATTAACTGTTCACAAACTAATTTCATCTGGTTCAAAGCTTTTAATCGAAACTAATAAAATAAGAAATACCTATCGGTAATTTGCAATTAATGATTTCTTTAAACCAAAAAGAAAAGAAAAAAAAGAAACTCCTTTTAAATGAAAAATTGTTTGCAAAAATTTAAATCTATAATGGAAAGAAAACCAATAATTTATAGATTTTATAAATTTAAATTTTATTAAAAAAAATATTTTTATTCTAACTCGGCTTCCAATGAAATAATTTTGATGTGTTTTTTGCATTTGTACAGGATTTAGTGTAATTTTTTATTTTAACTTTGTGGAAGAAAATTTGAATTTAAATATTTAAATTAAAGTAACTTCTTTATAAAAAATAAACATTTTATTATAATAGTTATAGTTTATATTCAAAAATTAAAGTATTCTATCGTTTTTCTATGTTTTTATTTCTTTGAATTAATACTGACCTTAAATTATAAAATTAATGTAAACATTAAACAATAAATATAAATAGCGATTTAATTTTTATGTTATAAAGATTTAGTTTATTTAATCATTTACATTTTAAATTTTATAATTAAAAAACTGAGCAATTCAATATAACCTAAAATTAATTATTACATTAATATTAAGCTAATGTTATAAGTACCATCTTCAGCCACAGCAAGACAAACAGCACTAAATCTACCATCTTAATGATCGATATTCCAAATTATATTTAAATTTAGAATTGTTAAAACAAATGTAAAAAACTAAACCAAAGTAATAAAAATCATATTCAGATGAATAGTGGAAAAATTAGCTGACTAATAAGAGACGATAACAGGAATTACTATACTCTAAATTTTATTAATTTTAGCTAAATTAATAAGCAAAAATCGGAATTGTATGTAGTAAAAAAAAATATTTTAATTTTTGGTATTAAAATAAAATTTTAAATATTGAAATAAAAGGGAATTTTAAAAAAATAGCAGTTTAAATAAAAACCTAATGTAGAAATAGTTAATATTTGAATAAATTAACCAAAAATTTTTTATTAATGAATATTATTTAATTGCATGAATTTTAAAAAATAAGTTTATTCAAAGTAAATTATTTTAAAAATAAAATAATCAATTAAGGAAAAAAAATAATTAATTTAATTTGGATTGAATATTTTTTTTATTTTGTCAGTTTTTTTATATTTTGTTACTTATTTTATGAACCATATATTGTATAATTTATTTATATTAAAAGGAAAAATTTAATTAAATAAATTTAATTAATTTTTTTTTAAATTTATATTTTTGTTACTTCCACGTCTTTGATTTTTAATGATAACCTAATAAATGATTTATTATAGGTAAACAAATTCTTAAATATATAAAAAGCAATAAGTACCTATAAACGAAGTAAATTTTATTCGCACAGAACAAAGAAAAAATGAATAAATAATTAAAAGAATAAATAAAACGTACCATGTAATAATAAAGAATTAAGAATAAAAATATTCGAAAATTGAGCTATCAATAAAATCATATTGCTTCTTGCTCAATTAATGAAATAACATAGAGTCATGATCTCCACGAGGGATAATAGCTATGAAATGTTTTTATAAAAATAATTTAAAAATTTGATTATTTAAGATTAATGCAACGCATTAACAATCATATTATTTAAAAATAATTATTTATCAAATGATAATAAACTATTCATAAAAAGTACGAATTAATTTATTATTAAAAATAATTAATTGGCAAACAACTTGTAGGAATACATTGAAAATATTGAAAATATTAAAAAAAGAAATAAATAAATTAATATGGTGAAACATAAAAATTTAAAAATTGCACGACCCGGCCGAGGGATAATAGATATGTATTTTTAAATAAAATAACCGAAACAATAGACATTAAAAAAAATTAAATATATTAATATTAGCTTAAAAATAATTAAAACTACAATACTCAAAAACCAGTTAAATGAACAAAGTTATATCTTTATTATAATGGCGATTTATTTTATTTTTTATAAATTAAAATTGTATATTACAATACAAAACATAACTATTTATTTAGACAAAAAGAAATTGTTTTGTAATTAAACGTCAATATAAATAATGAAATTTATAAAATTATATTTAATTAATATTAAAATATTATTTTGTAAACCAAATTTTCAAAATATTTCTAAATATGTTGAGCAAAAATTAGCTTTACATCTCAAATTAAGAATTTCGTGTCAAATGTTAAAAATAAAATTAATTATTTAATATAAAATCACAATTAGTAATTAAAATTAATTTTTTTAAATAAATAAAATATTACTCATAATTGATTTTTCAAAGCATATTAGCTTTTTACTCATAATTATAAAACTGCAAATAAATTGATAATAAATGAAATCAATAATATTTTAATTTAAATTGTTTGTTCTGTTTAAAATTCACGTTAGTGGTATTTTTTGTTTGTGTTTTGTGATATTTCATTTAATTTTTCATTTACATTTTCTTTGATATTCAATTTTAAAGAAATGGGAAATGCCTAAAGTCCAAATTTTAAAAATTAACATTTGTTTAATATTATAGTAATACCATTTTTTCATTTGGAAATCAACAAATTCTTAATTACTATAAATATTGTGAAAGAAAATAAATTTTGAATTTTTTTAATTATATTTACAAAAGTCGATATTCGGTTTCGGTTTAGGTTCGGTTAAACGACCGTGACCAAAACTATTATTTTATGTAGTAAAATTTTTTAATTTTAAATTACTTTTTGCATAGAGTTGGAGGTTTCCACTTGGTTCGTATAATGTCAAGTGTTTTACTTTGAGATTTCTCGGCAAATTTAAAATAATAAAATAAATGAGTAAATTCAAAAGTTTATGGCAAATTATATCTTTAAATCAATGATTTATTTATTAATTTTAGATGAAAATTTTAAATTGTTACTATAAAAAGCTTAATAAAAAATAAAATAATTAAAAAAAAATAATAAGAGTAATAACTATTTTTGAATTGAAAAGCAGTTTTTTAGACCAGTTTGAAAGATAGAAAAATTATATTAAAAAAGTCGAATTATTAAAAAAAACAATAAAATTGAATTGTATTCATTTGACTGGAAATATTTTTTAAATCCAATAATTAAAATGAGTTTTTCTTTCTTCCATTTATTTTCTTTGCTCGTGTTTCTGCCTATCATTAAATAAAATCCGGGAGTAAAAGATGTGAATTTTATAAATATTTAATTATTAAATAAAAAATAGAAAAAATATATATAATCTTCTTTTGTTTATTTTGCAATTTTTCTGTATATCTAAAATAAAAATTTTAAATTTAACGATATTACTAAAATCAGTCCAAGCTTTTTATAATTCAAAAATAATAATTTTTTCATAAATATTATTTTTAAAAAAAATTGATAAAAAAGATTAAAATTAGAATAAATTTATAAAAAAACAACTAATAAATTTGTTTTTTTTTATTATTTTAAAATTTAAAAACTTATTTTTTGGACTCACAATATCAATATTCATTATTTAAATAATTATATTGAAATTAATTCTTTATTTTTTAATATAGTTTATAGTTAATATTTGTCAATAATTTAATGTTTTAAAATATAAAAATAATAGTTTTCTAAATACAAATATTTATAATTTATCTTGAATAAAATAATCATGATTTTAACAAACAAATCAATTTATATATTGGGAAAGCATGAACAAATTATTTTAGAATAGAATTAATAAAACACAAAATATAAAAATAAAGAAGACATTGTTTAATAAAATTTATTATATTTTATTAGATGTTAAATAATAGAGTACACAAATCCTTCAAATAAGAAGAAAAAAAATGCAAATTAGAAAATTAGGAAAAAAATTTTGTTTTTTAATCAATTATAAATTTTTGATATTTTGCTTTTAAAATATAAAAATATTGTTAAATTTTTAATTTTACTTTTTGACATTTTTAAAAATATTTTTAAAGAAATGGTAAATTAAACAATTTATTAACTTGATGCTGTAGGCAAAAAATTTATTATCATTATTATTGTTAGTCTAATTTTTCTGTCTCTTATTTAACCGTTTAAATAATTTATTTCTAATAATAGTTAATTATAACATTAAAACTTTTAATAATTTTTTTCATTAATAATTTTTGTATTATAAAATGTAGTTCAGTTCTATAATTTTTATTTAAATTATGCAAAATTATCGGTGAAATGGTTGTAAAATATTGTATTTAAATTATATTCTGATATCAGCTTCCATAAATTTATTTTAATAAATATTTTAGTATTTTTTAATTTTAATATTGTTTAATTAAAATATTGGAAATAATTTTATTTTTGAAATTTTTTAACTTTGTTACGTGCATGCTCATGCATTAACTTTTTTATTTTCTAAATATTTTAATTATTCTCAAATTTTATAAATTTGAAAAATTGAGTTTGTGTTATATTCTTTAATTTATATTTTTCAATTTTAATAAAACTTTTTTTGGTTAAAGTATTTACTATTGTGTTTTTTTT
>SIJG01000169.1:171768-212721 GCA_023374025.1 Heterodera schachtii
AAAAAAAAAATGTTTATTCATAAATAAAATAAACGAACATTCTAATAAATTATTGCAACTTAAATTTTATTAAAGAAATATCTCTATGATTTTTTTTATGATAAAAGACAAAGAATTAAAAATTAAAATTAACGGCGCCGGCGAGCAATTGCATGTGGTAGTCAGTGAGCGTTTTATTATATATGGAGGAAAAGGGCAATTGTTTTTTTTGATGGGATGTAAAAAAAATGAGGAATGGGCAGGAGAGGAGCGCAGTGTCATACACTATTTTCTTTCAACGCTCGTTTCTTTTTCATAAAATGTCGTGCACTATTTCTCTAATTTTTAAATAATTTTTTCATGCATTCATTTAACACAAAACATAAATTTAAAAAAATTAATACACATTTAATGATGATATTAAATGCGATTCGATTACTTTTGATCATTATTATTAAATATAAATTTTTGTTCTGTTAGGTCGATTGCTAGTGATCAATTTACGTAAATCAAATGAAACTAAAAGCCATTAAAAATTAATACGGGGCCCATCATTAAGAAAAATATAATGACTTATTAGGTAACGATCATTTAAATGGGAACTGATCAGATAATTACTCCTCACATTTATTTGCAAAACAAAAATTACAAAAAATTTGGATGAAAAAACCTTTTAAACGATTATATAGCAGCTAAATTATACCTGTTTACAGTTTTTAGCCAAATGTTCGCCCCCACATCGCCAGCACGGTTTTGGCCATTTTAAAAGTGATTGTAAAGGGCTTGGTGGGCTTTTCTTTGGCCTAGTTCTTATCTCGGCCCCCCTTGACATTCTCTGTTTATCGTCCCCACGATTGCTTCTGTTGGAAGTGTTGCCATTATCCGGTGCCACATTCCAAAAGACCTCGTCGTCATCATCGTCCCCACCATACAATTTGTTGACAATGTTGCCATCATCCTCTGCCACATTCCAAAAGTCGTCGTCGTCGTCGTCATCATCGTCCCCACCATGCAATTTGCTGGCAATGTTGCCATCATCCTCTGCCACATTCCATAAGTTGTCGTCGTCGTCCCCACCATTGCGTTTCTTGTCAAGTGCCACATGCACAAAGTCGTTCGCATCTTTGCCGATAATTTTATTATTTTGCATTTAAAAAATGTAAGATAATTTGTTTAAATGGATAAAGCATTTGTATATTTTTATACTTGGAACATAGGCGATAAAAAAACATAGCAAATTATTTTTTTATTTACTAACATTAAATAGATAGTATGCCAAAATGAGAGAATTTAAAATAAAAAAAGAAACAAGTGAACAGAGACAGTATTATAAAATAATAAATTTAAGCATAAATTCAAAAAATTCAGTTAGATACCAAACTACAATTTATGAATTTTACTAATTTTGTCTTAAGTTTATTTTAAAAATATATAAATGAAGTCTGACCAAGTGGTGATGATCAACAAAGTGTTACGGAATTGAATAATGATAAAGCAAGTGCTGTGGGGACGAAACATCTATACGCAAAAACGCATTGGCTTCTTAAAGCCATTAGCATTGTTGCTTCTGAAAAGGGGGGCCGAAATGTCGCAAATTTCTAAACAAGACATGGACGAAGTTTTGGTGCTTTTAAAAGAGGTGGATAATAAATTATTTTAATAATATCAATATTATTTTATTTATTAAATCAGTCTGGCGCAAAAGAATATGCGCAAACAAGCGTCTCCTCACTTTGGCGTGCATTTAATTCAACTATTAAAATGAATCATCCAAAACTTTATGAGGAAGCTAAGGGGGGCCGTTATCATTTGAAATCGACAGGCAAAAAGCCACAGCAGCTTTAGCATCGTTTAATGGATGCAAAAACACGCTTGGTATTTTTACAAAAATTTTATTTAAGCATATGCTTTACATAAGTTTTTTAGATGGAGGCCAAAACACGTAAAAGTGAATTTGAAGCGGGGGCGGGTCTGCAGCTTAATGAGACAAGCAAATTGACATCCATTGGAATCTTATTCCAAAGTGGGGACGATGAAAATTTTCTGACTATTTTTGGCATAAATTTCCAATTTTTTAATAACATTTTTTATTAGAAAATAACCAAAAAATAATATTTTTGAAAATTTTTGGGTCATTAGAGACCTAAAGGGCCGCTTCAATAGAGGGGGCCGTTTTAATAGAGGATTTGTGAAAAAAATGCTCAAATATGCACATGAATATGCACGAAATCCCCAAATATCCACAAATATGTAAAATATGCATATGGAAATACGGCCTAGAAGCTTCAAACCAAGCTAAAACATGTTTTTCGTGCGTTTCAGCCTCCCACAGTCCAGGAAAAACAAAATATGCATTTGCATATAATTCCGAACACTAATAAAAGAAAACTTTTAAATAAACTTAAAGAATTGTTTTCCCGTACAGTCTTTAGACGCCGTTTGCAACAACAACGTAATCGCGCAGGCGTAGCAATTTTAAAAAATTAACAAAATGTAAAATCATAAATTAACCAAAAAAAATTTAATTTATTTTCCAGCAAAATTTAAATAATAAATGATGTAAAAATTTTTAGAAATGTTAACCTGACTTTATTATTATAAAATTTTGATTTTATATTTCTATCGTAGTGAATTTTATTAATATATAAAAATAATTAATTATTTTTACATATATTAATATAATATTTCAAACCGGGATAAAATTTACAAAATATTTATTCAAAAAAATTTTGAAAATAAATATACAATGAATGGGCATGAAAAAAAAATTAAATGAGTAGAAAAAAAGAGAACAATAACTTACGCAGATAGTCAAAATCTCATTTAAAAATTATCAATTAATGTGAGACAAAAAGGTTAAAAAAAAGTAAAAAAATTAGTATTTATTTGATATTTTGATAGAATTTTTATCGCATTCTGTACTTTGAGTTCATTTGATGCGCTTATCACTATCCATCCAAACAATTGAAATAATTGGAATAAAAATTAAAAGAAAAAATTAACAAATAATTAATTAAATTTAGAGTTAATATATAAACAAAATAAAAGGCATTTATTTAATAAATTTCAATTCAATATATTAACTTCTAAAATTCTGATTTTTAATATCAATTTTTTTAACATTTAAAATAAATATCTCAATTTCAGCAATAATTGCTTTCAAACAACCTCATTGTTGGGCTGCCCTCTTGAACATGAGATATAGAAAAATATAGAAACAAAAAACACCCTTAAAATATAAAATTAATAGATAATTATTAAAAAATAAAATATTACACCTGCATTAGTAAAAGAGAGAAAATAAATGTATAAATTACACAAGAATAAAAGGTTTAATTCTATTATTTTAATTGTAAGAAAATGTAATAAAATTTAATTACTCTTTTGAGAGATTATGATTGCTACTATAATATAATTTAATTAAAATATTATAATTTGTTCTATTTTTTGAATGACAGAACAGATTTTGGCATTAGGGTAATAAAAAAATAATAATATTTATTTATTGGAATACAAGATTTATTTAATAAATTAATTAATATTTACCTTGTGAATTTTTTCGTAAGTTTTTGAATTATATTTCTATCCTTAATTATCAATTTTTAAATTTAGGAGAAGCCTAATGGCAGGCGTTAATGATATCATTTTTTTTCTTTGCATTTTTCAAAAAAAAATCCCAAAAAGACATTTAATTATTCAAAATTAGTTTGGACTTTTTTGCGGCCTTAATCTTAAAATGATTCTTCTTTCTCCAACCAAAGAATTTTTTGCAAATAAATTTTGCAGAAATAAAAATCAAAATGTCGTTTTTTTCTATCCTTTCTGTGGAGATTGAAAAATAATATACCCTGGCAAAAATTAAAGAAAAAAATTAATCAAGTGATTAAACTAAATAGGCTTGGTTGGGTCATTATTACGAAATTATATTTAGAGAAAATTATAACACCAAAATTCCACGTCTCTAAATGCATTTATTAACGAACTTAATTTTTTAAATATATAAATAAAATTAACACATTTTTGAAAAGATTATCAAGAACTGCAAGGGAAATGAAAAGCATATATTAAGTTAGAAAATTGTTTACAAGTTGCATAAAAAGCATTTAAAACAATTTTGGATAAAAGGAAAATAATATTATCTCTTCAAGAATAAAGCATTAACAAATTATGTAAGAAAAAAATTAAATCAAAAAAAACTCAATTCCTTACTTAATGCCTGGGCAAAATTCCACGTCTCTAAATGCATTTATTAACGAACTTAATTTTTTAAATATATAAATAAAATTGGTTTTTTCAATAGCTAGAACTTGTCAATACAATGGATCACAATGACCGATGGTCTTCAAAACAGTGTTTACTGTTTTTAATTTTTTATAGAGTTTGGTATTTTTTATTTAAATCTGTATATAATTATTTTATAACAAATTATTTTGTAAAATAATAAATTTATTTATAAGATATATTTTTTACCAATTATATATATTTTGCTTTTTAATATATTTATTTATACTAGCGGGTGCGTGAACCGTCGGATCTGGGCCTGGGAAAAAGCGCTTCGCGCTTCTTGAGCTTCGCTACCTAGGCTTTGAAACGATTCAAATTGATCGAATTTGTTGGAGAGATTTTTTTGTTGTGAAAAATTTGGATTAAAAAAATTCAGTGATTTTTAGGCCGCTTCGCGGCCTTGAATGGGCGCTTCGCGCCCGTTTTAAATTTAGTTGGACTCAGACGGGCACTTCGTACAACCATGGCGGAAGGGGTACAACCACAGGGGAAGTGGTACAACCACGGGGGAAGAGGTACAACCACAGTGATTAAAAGAGGTACAAAAGTGATGAAAAGAGGTACAAAAGTGATAAGAAGAGGTACAAAAGTGATAAGATGAGGTGAAACAGTGATTAGAAGAGGTACAAAAATGCATTAATTATTTTTGAAAATTGTAAAATAAATTCCTTTTTTTATTCCTTTTTTATTAATTAAAAATAATCTTTAAAGCTTACAATAATTTAAATTTATTTAAATTGATATTAAATTAATTTCTGACTAACTCAAATAAAAAAATATATGTAATGCTTTAATTAAAAAAATATTAATTAATTTTAATAAAATTTTTCACAAAAAAAAATAATTTAAAATTAAAAAATTTTATTTTTTTATTAAAACAACAAACACTCTTTTAAATGAATTAAAAGCATTGAAAATAAACTCAAAAAAATAAATAGAAAATAATGTACACCGCCCGGATTCGAACTCCCCCCCCCCCCCCTCAAAATGATGCCTCAGAATCCCCAATCACACAGGGATTCTGAGGCCTTAACGATGCCTAAACTAAAACCTAATTTCATATTCGTGATCAGCGACCTAAAATAGCCCTAAAAATATGTTTTTGGAACATTTTATGTGAAAAAATTGTTCAACTCAAAAACCATGTGCACCCCCCTTTGGTCCAGAATCCCAAAATCACTTTTATTTTTATAAGAATTTTTAAAAATGTGATAAAAATTTAAAATAAATTTTATCTTCTAGAGCAAAAAATTGCGGATTTTTGTAGTATTTTAATTTTCCTGAATGACTTTTCAGAACTGAGTTATAAAAAATTTTCTGAAAAATCGAATTTTTCCAGAAATTCTGGAATAACTTTTTTCTTTTTAGAGATAGAAATACCAAATAAATCCCATAAAATTCTCCTTATTTTTTGCTATTTTTAATGCTTTATTGCATGAAAATCGTCCCACAATGAAATGAGCTATGAATTTTCAAAATAAAACCCAAAATCCTGAGGGCCAAAAATTTCCCAAAAAATAAAGTATTTTTAAAAAATTCCAAAAATTCTGAAACGTGAAACAAAGGTCATATTCGTGCTCAGCACCTCAAAATGCCCCAGAAAAATATTTTTTACTCCATTCATCAACCAAAAAAAAATTTTCGAAAATTTCTAGGGGGCCTAGCTTGAAAAATTTTGAAAATTTTCGAACATCTAGGGCACCATTCGATAGAGCTTCGAAAGCGCTACAATTTTGCCCTAAGATGTTTTTTGGCTAAAACCGACCCCTGAAGAGTTATGCGCCCGGGACTCAAATGTCCCGCTCAGGCCAAAAAATTTTTCTATTTCCGGGAAAAATCCAAAATTTTTTCGAAAAAAATACCAGTCGATAGAGCTCGAAAAACTATGTTTTGGAAGTGGTCTCAGTTTTCCCGGGAAAAATCGGCAAAAAATCCTAAAATTCAAAAACCCGAAAACAGTTTTTTAGGCCTAGCTCGAAAAATTTTGAAAATTTTCGAAAATTTAAAATCGGGAAAAATCGAGCATTTCAAGCTCTACAATAGTCCCGCTGGCGACCCCCCGCTCAGATCAAACCCTAATGAGTTATTCACCCTTTTAGTCAACACTTCAACTTAGGTCCCTACCAGCAGACTTTTTGAGCTGCATGTTTTAGAAAAAAAGTTACGGGCCCTCAAACGCACGAAAAAGTAAGAAATCCGTCCTTGGTACTCAGTTGGGCGTCGAGAATTTTTTTCTATAGTTTTCCCGGATGCCCCGTCCCAGGGTGCATACGTATGCAAAATTTCAGATTCCTACCTATTCCCGATCCCGAGAAATCGGTTTTAGCAACGAAACCCCTTGTCGATATAACATATATTGAACTAGCGGGGTGTGCATACGTGTTTCTGGGGTGCTTAAAGCGCTTCGCGCTTTGGGAGCTTCGCTACCTAGGTCCGATCATGAATTATAGGGAGAGATTGTCCCAACGGTTTACCACGGGTGGATTAGGTACAACAACGGGGGAATATTTTTTTAATTTGGTGATTTTTAGGCCGCTTCGCGGCCTCGAACGGGCGCTTCGAGCCCGTTTTCCAAATTTTGTTGAGCTCTGAAGGGCGCTTCGCGGCCTCAGACGGGCGCTTCGCGCCCGTTTTTTGCTATAGGTTGGGGAGAGATTTGGAATTTTTAAAAAATGATCAGCGATTTTTAGGCCGCTTCGTGGCCTCGAACGGGCGCTTCGCGCCCGTTTTTAAATTTTGTTGGGAATTAGAAGAGGTACAACAGTGATAAGAAGAGGTACACCAGTGATTAGAAGAGGTACACAGTGATTGAAGAGGTATGGATACCATCCCTATAAGAGTGTCTATGGGGATGGTATCCATCCCTATAAGAGTTTCTATGGGGATGGTATCCATCCCTATAAGAGTGTCTATGGGGATGGGAGACGTCCACATAAGAGTGTCTATGGGGATGGTATCCATCCCTATAAGAGTGTCTATGGGGATGGTATCCATCCCTATAAGAGTTTCTATGGGGATGGTATCCATCCCTATAAGAGTGTCTATGGGGATGGTATCCATCCCTATAATAGTGTCTATGGGGATGGTTTCCATCCCTATAAGAGTGTCTATGGGGATGGTTGCCATCCCCATAAGAGTGTCTAGGGGGATGGTCGCGATCCCCATAAGAGTGTCTAGGAGGATGGTCGCCATCCCCATAAGAGTGTTTAGGGGGATGGTAGCCATCCCTATAAGAGTTTCTATGGGGATGGTATCCATCCCTATAAGAGTGTCTATGGGGATGGTCGCCATCCCCATAAGAGTGTTTAGGGGGATGGGAGACGTCCACATAAGAGTGTCTATGGTGATGGTATCCATCCCTATAAGAGTGTCTATGGGGATGGTTGCCATCCCTATAAGAGTGTTTAGGAGGATGGGATTCACACCTATACGCAGGGATTCTAAGGCCTTAACGATGTCATAACACAAATCTGATTGCATATTCGTGTTCAGCGGCCTAAATTACCACTAAAAACTGCTTTCAAGTGAATTTTAGAAGAAAAAATTGTTCAACTCAAAAACCATGTGCACCCCCCTTTGGTCCCGAATCACCAAATCACTTTTATTTTTATAACTTTTTTCAAAAAAGTGATAAAACTATGAAATAAAATTTAATAAATAGAACAAAAAATTGTGGATTTTTCTATTATTTTTATTTGTATAAACTACTTTTCAGAACCGAATTATAAATTTTTTTCTGAAAAATCGGAAATTTCCAGAATTTCTGGAATAACTTTTTTTATTTTGCAGATAGAAATACCAAATAAAATGCATTAAATTCTCCTTATTTTTCTCTATTTTTATTACTTTATTATACTAAAATTGACCCGATCTGAACTGAGTTATGAATTTTCAAAAATTCGGCCAAAATCCCGAAGGCCAAAAAAAAGAGAAATAAAAAAGAATTTTTAAAAAATTCACAAATTTCTGAAACTTAAAATAAACATCATATTCGTGCTCAGCACCCTAATTTACCCCAGAAAAATATTTTTCACTTACTTTTTCAACCCAAAAAAAAATTTTGAAA
Source organism: Heterodera schachtii (assembly GCA_023374025.1). Taxonomy (NCBI): domain Eukaryota; kingdom Metazoa; phylum Nematoda; class Chromadorea; order Rhabditida; family Heteroderidae; genus Heterodera; species Heterodera schachtii. The sequence continues at coordinate 180,098 of SIJG01000169.1, forward strand.
ATTTCTAGGGGGCCTAGCTCGAAATTTTTTGAAAATTTCCGAACATGAAGTATACCCATCGATGCAGCTTCGAAAGCTCTACAATTTTGCCCTGAGCGTTTTTTGACTAAAACCGACTCCTGACGAGTTATGGGCCCGGGACTCAAATGTCCCGCTTAGGCCAAAAAAATTTTCTATTTCCGGAAAAAAATCGAAAATTTTCTAAAAATCCCACCAGTCGATAGAGCTCGAAAAACGATGTCTTGGAAGTGGTCTCCGTTTTTCCAGGAAAAATCTGTAAAAAATCATAAAATTCAAAAACCAAAAAACCTCCGAGGGGGCCTAGCTCGAGAAATTTTGAAAATTTTCGAAATTTTTAAATTTGGAAAAATCGAGCTTTCAAAACTCTACAATAGTCCCGCTGGCACCCCCTTGGTCAGATCAAACCCTAAAGCGGTATTCGATTGGTACTGAACTGGACAAAGTCGGTACTGAATTTCTCCTTGCACCTACAGCCTTCCCTATTATAGGTAGAGGCCTGGAATTTTTTTTGACTTTTAGAAAACACTTCAACTTAGCGCCCTCACAGCGGATATTTTTTGGTTCAGGTTTTAGAAAAAAAGTTATGGGCCTCCAAACGCAAGCAAAAATGGAAAATGAGTCCCTGGTACTCAGTTGGGCGTCGAGAATTTTTTTCTATACTTTTCCCAGATGCCCCGTCTCGAGTTACCCCCCTGTGCAAAGTTTCAGCCCGGTGCGCCCAGCCGTTCCCGAGAAATTGGTTTTAAGGATGAGTTGGCTTGTCAATATAACGTATATATAATATATGTAAATGATTAATTAATGAGGCTTTTAAATAAAGCATTGCCAATTTTTTGTTTCTGATTGTGATCACAATTTTTGGTTATTTATTTTTTTAATTAGATAATAAAATGTACTGTGATAGAAGGTATAAATATAAATTTGGGTTTTACTTTTATTTAATATTTTTTCATACCGTTTTTTTCCTTTTATAGTGTGTCTCATTTCTTGGCGCCAGAAAATGCGTCATTGAAAATTTTATTGTCATAAAAACATGTTCATTGCATTTTCGAGGGACTGATCAAATTATAGAGTTGAAAATTATTTGCCATTAACTATTAATAAAAAATTAAAAGGAATCATTAATTTAAAATGATATTTTCGCTTGATTTAATCAAATTTCAAATAAAATACTTATATTTTACACTCGAAATTTTGAACAATATTGAAAAGTTCTATTTATTGAAAAAACCAATTTTATTTCTATATTAAAAAAAATAATGGTCGTTATTTAATCATTTTTATTATAGAAATTTTGGCAAAAAATCAATATTTATTCAAATAGTGTGGGTTTTTGTCTCTCAATATTTTTAGTTTCATTTATGCAAAAGCTTTCAAAAATGAAAAATCCCAAGAAAAAGATATGCTTAATATTTTATAGATTTTGATATTTGGGTTGTTAGAAACACTGAAATATTATACAAAAGATAGTAAAATTAGTGCAATACGAGATCAAAAATTGAGAATTGATAAAAATATTTGTTTAATCTAAAATACAAAAATTAAAATTTAGAAACTTTGTAGTTACAAATTTATTTTTTTAATTTAAATGAAAATCCTATTAAAATTAAAGAGCATATAAATTAACAATAAAAATGATAATGCGATTAAAAAAAAATAATATTCTATAATTAATTTTTCGACTGAATATAAAAAAAAATATATACTGATTAATTAATTCATTTATTTCATCAATAAAAATAAACCACTTCATTGCCTAATATATCTCTTATTATTGTCATTTATTTAGCACTCAAATTTTTTCATAGTCACCCCCAAAATTTTATTTAAGTAATTCATAAAAATTAATTTTACAAAACTTGCCCAAATTCTCATTTTTATTTATTTTGGTAAAGTATTTTTTACCTATTTATTTTTGAGAGATTTTACCCAAGAAAAGATGTAGAAAAATAAAAATGTTTTTTTACCTTTTATTTAAATATTGCGAATTAGCATGTTTTTATGTTTTTTTATTTAAAATTTAATTGATCAATTTAAGTTTTTTTTTATATTTTGTCTTTTTTTGAGTATTTTAGATTTTTCAATTTAAATTGCAAAATATCATTAATTAAATTTGTGTAATGAACAAAATTAAGCGGGTGTCTGATGCATTATTTTGTTTAATTGGCATTCTTTAATACAAATTAATATTTTTAAAATTTTCTTTAACACAATTAAATGAAATATTTATTAATTTTTATTATACATGTGTTATAAAATTTGTTAACAAATTGCAATCAAAATATATTTTTTTAATAATCTTTGTTTAATTTTGAATTTATTAAGACAAATTTTATTTTTATAAGGGAATATTAGAAAATTATTTTTTTTATCGAAAAATAACTTATTAAAAAAATCTTAAAATCTATCATTTATATTTTATAGATATTTGGAATCCTAAAAAATCGCTTTCTTTATTAGTCGCATGGTAATAATTCGAAAATTTTATTTAAAATATTTAACTTAAGCAATTTAATAACAAATAGTTCAGGGCAAGTTCTAAATTTTATTTTGTAATTATTTTTTCGTTAAAACTTTAAATATTTAATATAGGTAATTATTTTTTTTATCATGTATCTTGAAACATAATTGAAAATATAAATTTCATTTTTGCTTTTGTACAGAATTACTAGCAATAATTTTTTATTTTAATTTTATAATTAACGTCCAATAATTTTTAAATGATTATAAGTCAGCGTTAAAATAATCTTAAAAACAAAGAATTATTCAAATGAACGAAAAATTTATATCTGTTTTTGTTTTAATTATTAATATTTTTCTAAATATTCCTTCGATTCTTTATTTTCTAAAATTATTATAATGTCTCATTAATTATTAAAAGTTATAAATTTCACAATTATAAAATTGATAAATTTTTTATGATGTCCGAATAGCTATAAAATATAAATAAAATTTTCTCAAAATGACATTTTATTTAAAACAAATTAAATATGTACATCTTTTTTAATGAGATATATTTTGAATTTTTTAATTTTTATAATAAAAAAATAACTAATTAAGTGAATTTAGAGAAATGAAATATAAAACTAGATAGAAATGCCAACTGAAAATTTTCAAAATCATCATTTGGAGTCAAAAAACAGCTTTTTAGAATCAGAGCAAACTAAAACTTAACGTGTAACTTATTAGTTTAATTAAGAAAAATTTAATTTACAAAGATGCACGATCATTAAATTAAAATATTTCTTTTTAATTTACAAATTTCAATATTCATTATCAATGAAACTCAAAATCCCGGTCCCTGGCTTCTTTGTTTTTAAGATTATTTTAACGAAAATTATTGGACGTTAATTATAAAATTAAAATAAAAAATTATTGCTAGTAATTCTGTACAAAAGCAAAAATGAAATTTATATTTTCAATTATGTTTCAAGATAACATGATAAAAAAAATAATTACCTATATTAAATATTTAAAGTTTTAACGAAAAAATAATTACAAAATAAAATTTAGAACTTGCCCTGAACTATTTGTTATTAAATTGCTTAAGTTAAATATTTTAAATAAAATCTTCGAATTATTACCATGCGACTAATAAAGAAAGCGATTTTTTAGGATTCCAAATATCTATAAAATATAAATGATAGATTTTAAGATTTTTTTAATAAGTTATTTTTCGATAAAAAAAATAATTTTCTAATATTCCCTTATAAAAATAAAATTTGTCTTAATAAATTCAAAATTAAACAAAGATTATTAAAAAAATATATTTTGATTGCAATTTGTTAACAAATTTTATAACACATGTATAATAAAAATTAATAAATATTTCATTTAATTGTGTTAAAGAAAATTAAAAATATTAATTTGTATTAAAGAATGCCAATTAAACAAAATAATGCATCAGACACCCGCTTAATTTTGTTCATTACACAAATTTAATTAATGATATTTTGCAATTTGAATTGAAAAATCTAAAATACTCAAAAAAAGACAAAATATAAAAAAAAACTTAAATTGATCAATTAAATTTTAAATAAAAAAACATAAAAACATGCTAATTCGCAATATTTAAATAAAAGGTAAAAAAAACATTTTTATTTTTCTACATTTTTTCTTGGGTAAAATCTCTCAAAAATAAATAGGTAAAAAATACTTTACCAAAATAAATAAAAATGAGAATTTGGGCAAGTTTTGTAAAATTAATTTTTATGAATTACTTAAATAAAATTTTGGGGGTGACTATGAAAAAATTTGAGTGCTAAATAAATGACAATAATAAGAGATATATTAGGCAATGAAGTGGTTTATTTTTATTGATGAAATAAATGAATTAATTAATCAGTATATATTTTTTTTTATATTCAGTCGAAAAATTAATTATAGAATATTATTTTTTTTTAATCGCATTATCATTTTTATTGTTAATTTATATGCTCTTTAATTTTAATAGGATTTTCATTTAAATTAAAAAAATAAATTTGTAACTACAAAGTTTCTAAATTTTAATTTTTGTATTTTAGATTAAACAAATATTTTTATCAATTCTCAATTTTTGATCTCGTATTGCACTAATTTTACTATCTTTTGTATAATATTTCAGTGTTTCTAACAACCCAAATATCAAAATCTATAAAATATTAAGCATATCTTTTTCTTGGGATTTTTCATTTTTGAAAGCTTTTGCATAAATGAAACTAAAAATATTGAGAGACAAAAACCCACACTATTTGAATAAATATTGATTTTTTGCCAAAATTTCTATAATAAAAATGATTAAATAACGACCATTATTTTTTTTAATATAGAAATAAAATTGGTTTTTTCAATAAATAGAACTTTTCAATATTGTTCAAAATTTCGAGTGTAAAATATAAGTATTTTATTTGAAATTTGATTAAATCAAGCGAAAATATCATTTTAAATTAATGATTCCTTTTAATTTTTTATTAATAGTTAATGGCAAATAATTTTCAACTCTATAATTTGATCAGTCCCTCGAAAATGCAATGAACATGTTTTTATGACAATAATTTTCAATGACGCATTTTCTGGCGCCAAGAAATGAGACACACTATAAAAGGAAAAAAACGGTATGAAAAAATATTAAATAAAAGTAAAACCCAAATTTATATTTATACCTTCTATCACAGTACATTTTATTATCTAATTAAAAAAATAAATAACCAAAAATTGTGATCACAATCAGAAACAAAAAATTGGCAATGCTTTATTTAAAAGCCTCATTAATTAATCATTTACATATATATAAATAAATATATTAAAAAGCAAAATATATATAATTGGTAAAAAATATATCTTATAAATAAATTTATTATTTTACAAAATAATTTGTTATAAAATAATTATATACAGATTTAAATAAAAAATACCAAACTCTATAAAAAATTAAAAACAGTAAACACTGTTTTGAAGACCATCGGTCATTGTGATCCATTGTATTGACAAGTTCTAGCTATTGAAAAAACCAATTTTATTTATATATTTAAAAAATTAAGTTCGTTAATAAATGCATTTAGAGACGTGGAATTTTGCCCAGGCATTAAGTAAGGAATTGAGTTTTTTTTGATTTAATTTTTTTCTTACATAATTTGTTAATGCTTTATTCTTGAAGAGATAATATTATTTTCCTTTTATCCAAAATTGTTTTAAATGCTTTTTATGCAACTTGTAAACAATTTTCTAACTTAATATATGCTTTTCATTTCCCTTGCAGTTCTTGATAATCTTTTCAAAAATGTGTTAATTTTATTTATATATTTAAAAAATTAAGTTCGTTAATAAATGCATTTAGAGACGTGGAATTTTGGTGTTATAATTTTCTCTAAATATAATTTCGTAATAATGACCCAACCAAGCCTATTTAGTTTAATCACTTGATTAATTTTTTTCTTTAATTTTTGCCAGGGTATATTATTTTTCAATCTCCACAGAAAGGATAGAAAAAAACGACATTTTGATTTTTATTTCTGCAAAATTTATTTGCAAAAAATTCTTTGGTTGGAGAAAGAAGAATCATTTTAAGATTAAGGCCGCAAAAAAGTCCAAACTAATTTTGAATAATTAAATGTCTTTTTGGGATTTTTTTTTGAAAAATGCAAAGAAAAAAAATGATATCATTAACGCCTGCCATTAGGCTTCTCCTAAATTTAAAAATTGATAATTAAGGATAGAAATATAATTCAAAAACTTACGAAAAAATTCACAAGGTAAATATTAATTAATTTATTAAATAAATCTTGTATTCCAATAAATAAATATTATTATTTTTTTATTACCCTAATGCCAAAATCTGTTCTGTCATTCAAAAAATAGAACAAATTATAATATTTTAATTAAATTATATTATAGTAGCAATCATAATCTCTCAAAAGAGTAATTAAATTTTATTACATTTTCTTACAATTAAAAAAATAGAATTAAACCTTTATTCTTGTGTAATTTGTACATTTATTACTCTTTACTAATTGCAGGTGTAATATTTCATTTTTTAATAATTATTTATTAATTTTATATTTAGTGTGTTTTTTGATTCTATATTTTTCTATATCTCATGTTCAAGAGAGTACACCCCAACAATGAGGTCGTTTTAAAGCAATTTTTTTTTTAATTTATCCATATATTTAGTTTTTTTAGAAGAAATCGATTCAAAAAATAATATTTTTTGCAAAGCTTTATTTTCTTTACAGTTTATCTTCTGCCAAAATTTTTTAAACAATTATCTCTGAAAATTTATATTTTTATTCTATATTAAAAATTAATAATAATTTTTTAACAACAGATTAATTTTATCTCAAAATCTGGCTTCAATCATTTAAATGAGAGCGATTAAATAAAATTAATAAAAATAATTTTTTATTAATGGATTTATTTGTTTTTGCATCATTGTAGTTTTGCAGAATTAATAAAGCCTTTTTTGAAACAATTGTATGTATCATTTTAATTTATTATTTACTGAGTTATTCGTTTCGTTTCTTATGTATAAAGCTATCAAATAAAAGAATTTATTTATTCGTACTTTTAATTTCTGATTTTTTTCTGCATTTATATATAAATATATCTTGATTTGCTGCCTTTTATTTTTTCAATCTTATGAAATTTTATAATTAGATATTTTCTTTTTTAGATTTATAAATTAAAATTTTTTGTTCACCATAGCATTTGTATATAATTGATACTTTTTCAAATTTTTTTAAATTAATTCATGTTATTTTGCTCAAATTACTTGTAAGTAGCTTTCATTGATCATTTCAAAGTTATCTTTATTAAAATTTTTAGACTTTGCTTATAATTTTAATATTTTAAAATTTCCCGCATTCATTTCCTTTTTAAAAATCTAAAATATCTGAAATGAAAAAAATTTTAATTTGATTCTTTAAATTAAGTAATTTTATTAGATTATAACTTTATAAAAATTTGAATTTTTTAAAATTTTTTCAGTAGAATCATTCTAATTTTGTAAATATCACAAAAGGGGCCTGTGAAAAATTGTGGAATTTTACCAGCTTTATTAAAAATCAAAGCATTAATAAATCAATTCAGATAATTCAAATGAGCTAATACATAATTATGATTAAAAATAGAAAAACATATGAAAATTGGTTATCATTAATAAATCAATTCAGATAATTCAAATGAGCTAATACATAAATTATGATTAAAAATAGAAAAATATATGAAAATTGGTTATATTTATTATATATTTAAAAGTTAATAATAATCTCTTTTATTCCTTTATTCGTTCTTGTTTTTTTCGATTTTAGAACGAATTTTTTAAAATAAAAATATTCAAAAATTTTTATAATATTTTATAATTACAAATAATATAACGCTTCGAGACAATTGCAAAATAAATAAGTAAAATTTTTAATTATAATTAGAATTAAATTTCAATTTAGCGGTATTTTATAATATTAATTTTTTGGTTTTGATCAATTTTTAACAATTCATTAATTTTAGGCTCAAGTAATCTTATAATTCATAATTTTTATTTTTAATCTTTTATAATTACGATCAGGTTTATTTTTTTTTAAACACATATGTTTTATGCCATATATATAAAAATAATATTTTCATATTATGCGTTATAGGTTTTGATATTGCAAATGATCTTTAATTAAAAAATGAAAGTTCATTTATAATAATTTAATTACTTAAGGTGTAACATAAGTTCTGTCGGCCTTCATTTTTTCGAGAAAATTTATTTTTTTTAATTTTAACAAAACACAAACATGATTTAAAATATTTACCATTATTATCGATAACATGTTGCCATTATTCAGGCATGAGATCAATCCTAATGGAAAAATCAACCAGGAGTTAGAGTTGATAAAGTAAAAATGGTCATTTTCGAGGTCCGTATTTTTGATGGCTGATTTAAAGAAAATAGGTACAGATACAGAGAAAAAGTGAGTAAATAGAGCAAAGATAGAACTATAAAAATATAATAAAGAAAAATTAATACCAAATAAATGAATTATTGGAGGGCCGAGTCTAAAAGTGGCTTCAAAAAACGGGCTTTTTCGGAACCACAGCTAACAAATTTTTTGTAATGCCATTTGAAAACACTGAATTTTCATAATATTGAGTAAATCAAGCACGGATTTGCTTTTGACCATAAAAATTCGGAAACATTTAGTGGGTCAATTTCCAATTTTGGCATGGTTGGGAAAAAAGACTGAAAAAATTAATTAAGCAAAGTGAAACGATGGTAAGAAATGAAAGAGAAAACTATGATGAAAAAATTAAAAAAAAAATTATTAAAATAAATGCAGAAATTACGGAGGTATGAATTTATGAATTTTAAAATATTTAAGGCCGACAGAACTTATGTTAAACACTAAGTATATTGGTTAATTATTGAATTGTAATAACTATGCAAAAATTTAACTATTGAATTGGTAAATAAGTCTGTGCCGTTTTTGGGATTTTTGAATATCAACCCCCAGATGTGATTCGGTAATTTACTCCTTTATGCGAAATAAAATGTATAAAAAACGGCACGTACTTATTTACCAATATTAATATTTATTTTTAAAAATCTATTGGGTTTTAAATAGAAAACAATATAAATAATGAAGTTTAAAAATATTATTTAATTCAATGAAAATAAAAATTTTATTGTATAACTAGTTTTTAGTGCTGTTCGAGTCTCGCTGCCGAGTCGAGAAAAGTCTCGGATTTTTTGCTCTCGGTCCCGAGTCTCGGTATTGGGTTTTATGTATCGGTCTCAATTTTGAGACCGAGACTTTTTTTACACTCGTCCACTCTATGCAGTTTTTTCTTCTAATTATTCAAAAAATTATTCACTTTTTGATGGAAAATTCAATATAAGCCGGTGTAAGGGAGCCGGAGGTAGGTTGTCTGCGAAGGAGAAAAGTGAAAAATTTTCAAATTTGAACGAATTGTTTACAAAAATTTTTAAAATCCCAAAATTTTCCCCGGCGGTCACATGAAAGATAATTTATGCATTTATAAATTTTATTCTCTTTAAATAAACTCATAAGTATTAATATTTAAAATTTAAATTCAACAAAATCTTTGAATTTAATTATGATAAAATAAATGTTTTATTATTTTATATTAACTTATTTTTAAGCATTTGCACATTTTTAAATTCTGATAAAAATTTTCACTCAATTAAAAAGTATTTTGAAATTTTTATCTAAAGTTATAAATTTCAATGACTCCAAAAGAAGATGAATCAACTCAACTGACGAGAATATTAAAAAATCATATTGTTAATTAATTAAATATAAATTTTACAATTAAAATTATTTCCCATTTTATTCGGACGAAAGAAGGAATAAACAATAAAAATATTTTAGAAAATGGACAAAGCCATTAAAATCGGTCGCTGTGTATAGAAGCTAAATTATTTATTATAATAATAACTTTCATTTATATGCTAAAATTAAATTAAAACTAGTAAAATTTAAGCAAATACTTAATAAAGCAAAAATAAAATAGTAGAATTAAAATCATTTAAAAAAATAAACTAAAACATAATTATAATATTTTTTAACAATAAAATAATATTTTTCAAATGTCATAATCAGGGAACGGATTTTTAGGGTTTCAATTATTTTTTTTTGCAGATAGCATATGCTGAGATAAGCGCAACAAACACATTTCTTCGATCAATTTTCGATTTAGAGCGACTTTATAGCAACTATTTTTAACTATTTTCGCTTATGAAATTTTTTAACAACTATTTTGGCTTTTGAAATTAAAAAAAAAACTATTTTTTCAACTATTTCTGCTTTTCAACAAAAAAATTATTATGTTGTGGATCGCTCACACTGAGTTTTTTTGTGGATCGTTCACACTAAGTTTTTATTTTATAATTATAATTGGAATTAGTATTTAATTCTTTTTGTGAGCATAATATTAAATTTTTAATGGTATTATTTCGAATTTTTTAATTCGAAAATTTTATTTATTTATATATTTTAAATTTTTTAAATATTCTTCAAAATATCAACAGTAATGTCATTATTTGTAATTTATTTGAAATGCTGTATATCTTTGTTTAAAAGATATGAAAACAAATGAAATGGAAATTTGCATATAAATGGATTGAATGGATATAATATAAATAAAATAATGAATTTATTTAAACAAAAGAAACAAGCTTTTAATGAATAACATTTCATACAAATAATTATTAATGAATTATTAAATACTAGTCTAAAGGAAATGAAAATATTTATTATTATTACACTATACTTTTACATTATTATAAATATTAAACAGTTAAAGAGGAAACGAAAGTTATTAACTATTATTGACCAATTCATTTAAGTCAAAATTATTCCAATTTTTTGATTTTAATTTTAATTTTTCTATTTAAAATATTAAAAACATGATAATGACTAAATTACCCTAATGAAAAATAAAACAATGAATAAAATTACTTCATTTTTATTACATATTTAAACTTTGTGGAGAATAAATTCAATTAGGCAAAAGAAAGGCAAATAATAAAACTTATAATTCTGAAGGAAAATAACTTTGAGGTATTTTAAAAGTATTGCGAATATACTAAAACTATGATAAAAAGAAAAGCTCATAAATAATTCACATAGAAATAAATCTGTCGCCGTCTTGTCATAATTAACGGCTATGTGTTTTACTTTGGGGTTGTTTGGGAAAATGTGTATCAAAATTATTCTCAATAACAAATTAATTATTACTTTCTATTAAATTTATTTATAGAAGAACACATCAATCATTGAAAAATAAAACCTAATAAATTGAGCAAAAATATGAAAATTAAAATTTTTGGAAAAGTATTTATTGAAAAATAATAAAAAATTAATTAGAAAAGATTATCAAATTTAATTTTAAAAAAGTTTGCCTTTTTTTATTAATAATGAAATAATCGAATTTGGCTATTAAAACCTTGATTTTAAAAAATTGAAGCAATTAACAATAGTTACCAAATATGAGCTAATGTTTAATTCGAATATTTTAAAGGAATTAAAGAGAACCAATTGTTAATCGTATTTAATAATTAATTATTAATAAATCAAATTCTTATCAATTAGCGCATTTTTATCAACCAACATCAAAATAAATATTTTAGAATTTATTATTCTTTATAAAAATAAAAATTAATAAAATAAGTACAGTATATAAATAAAATTATTTTTGAATCTGAAGACACCCACACATTACCGCCGTTTCAATTCAAATGCAGCGATAAAGGATTAGAGATAAAAATCTTACACGAGGCAAATCATGCGAGCATGAGATACTTGAATCTATAAATTTTTATAAGAGTAAAAACCTAAGATTTAGCTTACTATAGTTACAAAAAAATACAATTTTTTTTATTGAACAAAGCACTTATATATAAATTTTATATAATTTGTAGTTTTATAAAATTTCTTAATGAAATAGAATTTGTAGTATTTATAAAATTTCTTAATTAAATATATCTATTATATTGATATAAAATGAAGCTTAGAACGAATAGGAATGTGGGGCGATATCGATTTAATTTTAAAAATAAAGCTAATAATTCTGAAAATTAATATAAAATTAAAATTTACGAAAATAATCCAGAAAAAAAAGTAAAAACCTTAATAATTGCTAAATAAAGCATTGATATAATTAAGACAACTTTCGAGAAAAATGTATTTTAAATAATTTACGGAAAAAATATTGTGCGTGAAAGTTGCTTAAGAAAAGAACAAATAAAATATTTTATTGATTCTTTAAAAATATTTGGTCAAAGGAAAAATTTAAAATTAATATATAAGTAAATTGCATGGAAAAAATATATTAAATAGCGAACCATGTTTCTCATTAAAGTTTTAAAAAAGTATAAATTTCTTTTAACCTAAAAATGGATTCAAAAAGCATAGCCTGTTCAATTCTTAAAAAAGTTTTTCAGAAGCACTTAGATTAAATTTCCTTTTTAGGATAGAAAGTACTCTATTAAAAAATCAACAAAAGGGCGCGCTGCAAACATAGAGAGCGAGCTAATCAATTTGACGAAATTTTATTTTAATTGTAGCATATATGCCTCCTCTCTAGTGTTACTCGCGCCTTGTTTCTTTTGCGCGTATTTTTTTAAATTTTTTAAAATTTTTGGGTGTGGCCGCAAAACGGGAAAGTACAAAATTTATTTAAACACACAAATAAATATTTTTTATTGAAAAAAATAAATTTTATTTTTAGGATGAACCTATTCATGGACGGTAAAAACAAAAAAAAAATTGCCAAAAAATAATTGGCGTAAACAAAACGCCAACACACTCAAATGAAAAACAAAGTTATTTATGTTGATAAATTTCATAATCAGAGGTGAAAGCTTCCAATCCACTTCAAATAAGTTAAACCAGATGTTTTTTAGAGATAATAAAAATAATAAATTAGAGTTTTTTAGAGATAATAAAAATAAATTAGATTTATAATATTTACAAAAGTTTCAGTGCCTTATTTTCGTTGTTTAGTTTTGATCACATTTGATCAGCAATAACTCGCTTTATTCCTTACTAAATACGCCAAAAGGAGAGAAAAAGAAATGCATTTTCATGTTTTATCTTTAACTTTTCAAAACAACATTTAAGCGAGAATAATAAACATAGAAATCGATTCAGAATTTTTTTCTCAATCGATATGCAAAATTTAAGAAAATCTGTAAGGCGGAAAAAAGTTCTATAGAGCGAAGTAAATTTTGTTCTTTACATCATTATAAATGAATGGATAGTACATAAAATTGAGGGAAGTAAAGATAAAAGGTAATTTTGACAGAACGCCAATTTTTTTTCTGTAATTATTATAAAAAAGATTTATTGCCGCTTTTTTTCATTTTTTTACCGTCCATATATTGAAAATATGGAAGATAAATAATGAAAATAATTTTATGATAAACAAATAATTTTTATTTAACAAAACTTTATATTTTATGAGAATAAAAACAAAAGCCGGCCCATTAGGAGGATTAGCGGCCTTTCCAACAACCGAAAAGAATAACAAAACATTAGACAAAATAAATTAAATTTTTGATTATAACAAACCTACATTTTGAAAATTATATGCAAAATTTTGTAATTTAAAAAATAAACATTATTCTTATTTTCTTACCAATTTCAATTTTTACAGTAAGAATAAAGGAAAATATAAATTTACTAAAATTCCATTATAACTAAAGATTCTAAAAAATATAATAATACTTAATTTAAAAAAAAAATTCAGGAGGATAATAAAAAATAAACAACAATTAATTCTAACTTTACTCAGAAAAAAACGAGAACCTCAGAAAATTCGTATTAAAAAAAAGAAATATTTATTTGAATATTTATAAATTAATAACATTTTAATTTATAAACCATTGTAAACATATTTAATAGAATAGAAAAATTATTATAAAAACAAAGAAAATTTTCTGTTTTTATAGAATAAATTATAAAAAAGAAATGAATTACAATAATTAAATATTTCTGTAAATATAAATGAATCGGAATTTAAAACTATAAATTTAAATGTTTTGATTTTATGCAAATTGATTTTAATAAAAACTTTGAAAAAAAAGTGAGAATTGAAGTAAATTTTGATTTTAATTCTATAATAGGATAAAAAAATAAAATAAAGTTTTTATAAATGTATCTTTGTTAAAGTTAATTTACATATTAGTTAATATGTAAGTTGTCATTAATGAAAAAGTACTATTGTATTAATGAAATACTAATTTTTTTATTCACTGATTTTTCAAACCAATTTTTTTAAAATAAATTATAAATTTAAAAACTTTAAAATATTGAAAAGTTATTAACTAATACTTGGTTACCAGCATTTTTTTTTACAAGAAATCGAGTTAAATACGGGAAAATAAATTTTGTAAATTGAATAAATAAAATTAGTATGGTGATAATTGATTAACTTATATTAAAATAGAAAATGGCTTAATGTCCAAAAAATTAAAAAAAATTTAATACAATAAAAAATAAAATATATTTGATAAATTGTGATATATTTAAATAGTTAAAGAAAAGTGTCATAATGAAATAAATCAATAATTAAATAAACTGATTTTTAACTTTGTGATTTTCTCAAAAAATAAAATTATTTACTAAATTAACCGTAACTAAACAAATGTTAAAATATATTAATTCAAAATTATTAGAAAAATACAGAGATGAATAAATAGTTAAATCATTATAAAAAAGATATAAAAAAGAATACAATAAAATAATGATAATTGATTTTTTTTTAATTTCTTTAAGTTTAAAAAATATAAAATAAATATTTCGTGCGCGGCTGCCAAAATTGTCAAGTAAAGAATAATTTATTTGTTTTTTTAATTATTTATTTATTATCAATATGTTTTACAAAAAAATAATATAAACTTTAATATTTTTCAAAAAGTAAATCAAAATAAATCAGTAAAGAAATAAATAAAGATTCTAAGGAATATAAAATAATTAAAAATAGAACAAAAAAGGAAGCATTTGCCCCCAAGTTTATTTGAGTTTAAAAAAATATGTTGAAGCATTTACAAAATTTAATACATTAAAATATTAGAATAAATACCGAAATGAAAAAAAAATTATATATTTGTATTTCATTAATTGAAGACATTAATCACAATTATTTATAAAAGAAACAATAATTTAAATAAAGTAATCTCAATTCAAAAACACGACTCATTTTTTCGCCATGAGAATAAAAATAAAATAAAGTTTATGAGGATCTGTAACCAAAGAATTTAAAATCAGGGATTAATAGCACCATAACGTATGAAAAACAAAAACAAAAAAGAACTTTCTTTTTAATAATTCTTATAAAAATTAAATTTACATTTATTTAAACGAATAGAAAAAAAATAGAAATAATATAATTGTAATTGATAAAGAATTAGATGATGATTTGAGCAATGAATTCTTACTTTTATAAAAAACAAAATTATTATAGTACATATGCATAATATAATAGAATCATTTTGTATTATTAAAAAAACAATTAATAAGAATGGGAGTATCACAAAAGAAACTCAAAAAAGAACCATTTTGCTTGAGGTAAAAGCGCAAAAAGATGATTTTTAAGAAAAATAATTTGATTGAAATATAAACTTTCAAAATTATATTTTCATTTAAAAAGAATTAACAAATTGAAATAATATAATTAAATTAATGACTTTTATATTTAAGGTATAAATTCAGAATTGGCGAATAAATTTTAAAATAGAAGTTCAATAAATATCATCGGCAAATACTAATAACTGGTAGTTTTATTTAAATATGCCAAAATTTTATTTTAATTCGTAAAAACTTGCGATTATTTTTTGCAATAAAAACATCGAAATAAAAATAAGAACTGATTTAAAAAAGATAAATAAAATAAAGAATTAACATATTCCTCTGTAAAAGTAATAGTGCTTTAATTTTTTAATAAAAAGAGCTTCAGCGATTTTAGTTATCTTTTGAGATTCCTTTTTTATTTTTTCAAATTTAATTTCTTATATAAATTTATTTTCCAGAAATTTATTTTTCAAATGTTTCTAAATTAAAATATCATGACAATGACCGCCGGTTTGCTGGTTTTGTTGATGTTGATCATTCTCATCATTATAGACTTACATAATTATTGAAAATTATATCATGATATTTAATTCAATATTAAGATATTTCAATATTTTGACAAAAAAAAATATGTAAAATATAATTAAATATATGAAATAATTATGTTCGTATATAAACTAGATTGGATTGAAAATTAAATAGTGAGCTTTTTCCGTCAGTGTATAGAATATATTGTTATTAGAACACATAGCTATAATGACTGTATATCTAGTGCACATTTTTAAATTTTGATAGCTTTTTCATCTTATTATTATTATTTTAAACCAATTGAAGAAATTGAACCTTAATAAAATTTTCTAATTTTAGGGTTAATTTAAAAAATATATAATTATTAGTTATTATAAATATTTATTTTCCTCTAAAAATTATTTAAATGTCTGATAATTATAATGCAATCAGCTAACTCTTTCTTAATTACAATTCTTTTTTTAAATTCATCATTAACTTTATTTTGACTTTTAATTTTCTATTAATTAAAATCTATAAAAAGTTTATATATTTTAATTCAATATTAAAAAACTTAAATTATGTTAACAAAATTAATAACTGTTTTAAATCATCTTATTCATTCCGTTTTTCAAGAAGTATCATTTAATTTCAAAATTGATTATTTTTTTAATTTTAATTACAAACCCATAAATTTTTATTCTTGGCCGAATAATTATTTTAAAAAATATCGCTGAATATTTTAATCATTTAGTTATAAATTTCATTAATTTATATTGAGAATTAAGGCATTAGTTAAAACAAAATTAAAAAAGAAACATTTTTTTGTTAAAAATCAAAAATAAAAAAATTTATTATCGCAAATTTATCTATAATAGAAAATTAAAAAAAAAACAATTTATTAAAAATAATTAATGGAAAACAAATTTTTTAATTTTAAAATGTAGTTAATTCAAATTAAGCATCTAATAGTAAAACAAATTTTTATCAGTAGATAGAAAAGATAATTCAAGGTAAAATTCATGTGGATAAAGAGTATTATGCAAAATTTTTATAAAATAAACTTTGTTGATAGGCAAAGTGGTGTTCCGAGATAAATCAATTCTATATTTAAAATTAAAATAATAGTAAGTTACGTAATATTGAGTATTTCAAAATATGTTTGTATAAATTATACGCTTAGTATTTATTTTTAAAGAGCTGTTCTCAAATACTTTGTCTATCTTATTGTTAATTGTAAAATTTATTAATAAAAGCATTTTTTTTCATAAACCTTTTTTATGGGTTTTTTCTTTTTATTTTTTTATTACTTTTTTAAATTATTTTTAGCTTCAGGTACTTTTGATTATTTTTATATTTCATAGTTTTTTAATTTAATTATTTTTGTTTTATCTTAAACTTAAACCATGCTGGAAGCAGCATGATTTGGTTGTTTTTTTCTTAAATTGTTGAAATGATATTATTTTTGCTTTATCATCTTTTAACGATTTAACACCAACTGGAGTTTATTGTTAGAGTAAATTGTATGAAAAAATATATAGAAATAGATATTATTATTAATATATTAAAAAATACTTCACATGTATACAAGTTTCTATTATTTGGGGTAACTTATATATTTCGCATTTAATAAGCATACCTTTAATATAAATAAACTAATAGAAAATCATAAAAAATTCATATATAAGAATAATCATGGCTGAAACCCTTCAGAAATAAGTATTTGTAATTGCGAAATATTTTTCTCGATTGATTTATGTAAAATTATTACTAATCACTGTTGTACCACTTCTAATCACTGTTTTTACCATTTCTAATAACTGTGTACTTCTTCTAATCACTGTTGTACCACTTTTAATCACTGTTTTTACCACTTCAAATCACTGTTGTACCTCTTCTGATCACTTTTATACCTCTTCAAATCACTTTTGTACCACTTCTAATCACTGTTGTACCACTTCTAATCGCTGTTTTTACCACTTCTAATAACTGTTGTACCACTTTTAATCACTGTTTATACCACTTCTAATAACTGTTGTACCACTCCTAATCAGTGTTGTACCTCTTTTAATCACTATTGTACCTTTCCTAACCAGAGTTGTACCTCTTCAAAAATACGGATATAAAATGGTAAAAATATGGACAGACATAAATTTACCAATTTCATTGTATAATTCAAAATTCTTCATTCACTAAATGTAAAGTAAAACTTTCATAAATGATTAAATATAGCACAAAAATCATTTTAGAAAAAAAAAACACACGAAAAAACTAAAATTTACTCATTTTAACTAAAAATAAAAGCGAATAGCGAATTTTTCGCTATTTGCTTATTTTTGACAAAAATTAAGCATTTTTTGATTAAATTAAAATTAATCAATATTTACGAAAAATTTTGCTAAAAAAATTATTTTTTTGAAAATTTTCTAGTCTTTATGGGGTCAAAAAGGACAATTACATAACAAAATATTTTTTAGTATAAATTTTTTAACGTTCTCTTATCTATCTCATTTATCAATTATTCAAAAAAATTATATTAAACCTGAAGAAAAAAATAATAAAAATAATCAGCAATTTATGTTAGAGTTATATTTGTATTATTTTAATTTGATTTTTCGCTTCAATAATATATTTTTATCAAAAATTATAGTTTTTAAATTTTATTTAAAATTGAAATTATAATTTTTTATGTATTAAATCACTTATTTCTGTTTTATTTTCTGTTTACACAGTGTAATTTTTATTTCATTTTAAATTTTGCTTCTAAAGTAATTCAAATACGTAAAATTCATTTCTTTTTATTGTTTCTCATTAATTTCTAGCATAAATGCAATAAAATGTCTATTTTAATTCATAAATAATATTTGTTTTTAACGTACATAAATGCCATTCTGTACTTCTGTAATTATTTCGTTTTTTAATTAATTAATTTTTAATTAACGTTTTAATAATTATCACTTCAATATCATCTGTTAAAATTTGGGTGTGAAAATTTTTATTTTTAATTTATTTAATTAAATTTTATATTCCGCATTTTGTATCATTAAATATTAAATTAAATATTTAAAATCTTATATTATTTTTTTTTCTAACCAATTTTTAACAGATGATATTGATATGATAATTATTGTTTTTTTTTTTTCCAAAAAAGCAATAAACCATTTTTATTAACAAAAAAACGACATATCACCTGTGAGAAAAATTGTAGTGGTCTTCATTTCTATAAATAATAATTATTATATTCTAATTATAATTTTTATTGACTTCATTTGGGAATTTAATAATAATATAAGTATATCATTAAAATGCATGACTTTAATTAATAAATATTTATATTTTCGGCGCTTACGGAAACTAATGAATTTTTAATTTTCAAAAATTAAAAGCTGACAAATTTCGTTTGTAAAAAATCATTAAACTCAAAATTTTCTGTGGATTTAACATTTTTTACATGGAATTAAAATGTATTTTTTCTTTTTATTGTGTTTTGAACCATGAGAGGAAAAAAGAAAAACAATTATTGTTGATTTTCTAAGCTTAAAAATAATCCAAAAATAAGGACACAAATATTTTTCTTATTAAAATAATAATTTTGCACTGTCTTTTGATAAATAAAGAAATAGACGAATTTGGCTATCATCGAAAACTTTAAATTTAATTTAAAATATCTACCAATATCTGTAGTGTCCAATATGTATTCATGGATATCTTTAAAAAATTGCATTAAATTAAATTAAATTAAATTTTGGCTTTTAAATTAATTATTTCAGTTCGTTTAAGTTATTTTATGATTTTTATTTTGCTAATGTTTATCAAAATTAAAATATTTGATTGATTTGTTTTATTTAATTCTTTTTTTAATAAATTAATTTCAACCAATAACCATTTTGGATTGCGTTTTTGATAGTAAAAATATTTAAAAAATTAAAAATCGCGTTTAGCTTCATGGTGGTGTTTGTGATTCAAGAGTCCTTTTATGTTTGATTAAAGCTAATTACATATCATTTTATTTAATTTTAATAAATATAGCTTATTTATTTTTTTGTTTTCGCATGAGATAATTCATTATCATACAACAAAACTTAATATTTTTTGAAATTATACAATAAATTATAAATAAAAATAATAATTTTTATAAATAAAGGAAAAAAATTTATTTTTTCATTCTTTTTTAGCGAATAAATATAAATAATAATTAAATAATTTATGAACTCATATAAATTAAATGCTGGAAACATAATATTTCAATGTAAAATTGAAAGTATTTAAAAAAAATAAATTTAAATTTTAACAAAAATAACATCAGGACCCGATAAAAAAAATAAGAAAAGACAGAAAATTAAACAAATCAACTAATAAATTAATCTCTTTCTAAATTTACGAAAAAATTAGACTTAAAATTCTATTTTAAATCAAAGTTTTTTAACGTATTGGCGTATGAAATGACATTGTATACGGATCAGATCACCCCTTCATAGTGATATTAAAAACCCAAATGGATCACTCAGAAATTTAAAAAAAGGAGAGTTTACCAGGGATGAAATAACTTTAAAACAGCTAATATCACTTTTTCACAGAAGCAGTTCCATGGAGTCAAGCCAACAATAAAAACATATTATTTAAGCAAAATTAAAAGTTTGATTAACAAAATTAAATAAATACATTGTAAAAATTAGAATAAATTAATAAAATTAATGAGGCAATAATAAAGGTAAAAGTAAATTAACATAAAAGGTCAACACAACCACCGAAAAACTTAACTCCCGCCGACACGACAAGATTAAATAAATATAAATAAAATCTTAAAAATAAATAAATATATAAAGCTATAGTTTAATAAAAGTGGAAAATTTTTCAAAATTATAACAACAAAAATGGAAAAGAATAATAGAGTAATATGAAAAGAATCGAGGAAGGAACAGGAAATAAAATACAATTTTTTATAACTCAAAAATTATTTAAAAATTTAAAAAATTAATAAAGAATAATTATTATTATTCTTAAATAATTTTTAATAATTCTATTTGTTATGGAATTTGAGTTTCCTTTAATTTTATTTGCTATATTTAAGGAAGATAATTTTTTCACTTTTTAAATATTTCACTAACATCCAATTAAAAATATATCATACATATTGTTTTAAATTAATTTTTTTAATTAATTGATTTTTCTGGCTTTTCATATTAAAGCCATTTCCATAATTTTTATTGTGTGTCTTCTTCTGTGATTTTTAATTTCTTATATAGTATTTTAGTAAAATTAATTTTTTGATTTTTTTGTTTAAATCTATTTTTTTTAAATAACTTAAATTTCATGCCGCGATTCGTGCGATTGGTAATAATATTTGCTTATGTTTAAAAATTTATTATTTTTTGAATTTTTTCGTTAATTATTTTATTGCTATTAATTTATAGAGAAACATATTTCTTTTTCTTGTTTGCTATGCTAATATTAGAATTCAAATTTGTTTTATTCTAAAAAATGGTTAATTTAGTTTATTCTTAAAAAAAATTTTTGAAAAATTTTAATTCGAATTTTTTGCTAAGAAAATTCATGCAAATAAAATGTCATTTTATTAGGACTGATTTATGGATAAAATATTTTATATTTATATATTTTAGTAATATTAATTTTTTAGTTATTACTTTTGTAAAATTTATTTTTAAAATTATGAGTTGTTATTTGCTTTCATGCTCTTTGGTGAAAATGTTTTTCTCCTATTTCCCATCATTATTAAGAGAATTGTTATAAAAAATTTATTTATTTAAATTTTATATTTTTTTTTCAAGAAAATTTATGATAACTTATTAATTAAATTATCATTTTCTGTCAAAAAAGTTTTAGCGAATTTTCATCTTTATTTCATATTTTTTTTGATTTTTTCATTTATTTATTTATTGTGTGCTGCTGCCGCTAATTGGCTTAACATTTTGTTGCTGTTTGCTTCAGAATTTCAAAATGATAAATAAAATTAATTATTGTTTCATCTGCTGGTGTCACATTTGTCCAATTTCATTTGTTCACCGAATCAGTGCTTTTTCGCAACTTTTTTTTCAATTTTATTTGTAAATTTCTTTTCGTCCCATTGTACGATTGATATTAAAATTAATTATATAAATTGCAATTTCTAGTCATTTTTAATTATTTGTAATTTCTCTTCGTTTTCAGGTTTCCGCCTTAATTTAAATGGTTTAAAAGTAAATTCATAAATAAAAAGTTTTTTTCGTTATGCCAAATTCAACTATTTAAGCTTAATATATCAATTAATTTTCTTTTCATATTTATAAGGTTTTTTATAAACCTTAACCGTTGAAAATTTATTTTATGTTCTTAATATTTGTAATGTTTTATATAATTTATTAATTAAAAAAATTGTTCCACATTCATATTAAGATTTTGTTTCTTATTTTTCTATATTTGGAATGTCGCTATTTTTTTTATTTTTAAACTCATGCTTTATTCGCTACAATATGCCTTTCATCCAACATCGCCTTTTTTACTAATTGGTGTAATTATATTGATTTCGTATTTTATGGTTTATAATTTATAAGTATTTAGATATATTTTTACCTTTGTTTTGCCTCTGTAATTTTGTTAATTTATTTCACATTATTACATTTATTATTATTTTCTTTTATCTTTTTTTTTACGTTTCTCGTATTTTCTTTATTTTGGCTGGTTTTTTGTTTTTTTATTTCTTTTCTATTCCAAAAATATGACAAAATTTTACTCTTTACAAATATTTGTTGTTTCACTAATATTTTTACAAAACTAAAACCGACAAAAATATTTCTAAATAATAAGATAAAAAATTGAACAACATCAATATAGCGGTAAAAATAACAATTCATCCATAAATGTTCAATTGGTAAAAGACAGAATCGCCCTCATTTGAAAATTGAGCAGAAATACAGGAGGAAATTTAATGTGATTATGTTGAAATTGTTAAAACAAAGAAGAAAAAAAAGGCAATTAACTAAGAGCAGAAAAAATTTAAATTAATTTAAGATTTCGTTAAATTAAATAACTCAATTTAGTTTATTATTTTATTAGTGAAAAGAATTTAAATCACGTTTAAAAACCATTAAAGAAACATTAGAAATAATAAGGTAAATAAATGAATAAAATAAAATAATTTATATTGATCAAAATGATAAAAGGACAGCAAGGAGCATTGAAAAGCGATAAGTCAATGGTAACAAAAATAAAGCAGTAAGTCATTTCTTAATCACACATAATAAGAAAATTTTTAAAAATTCATATAAAAATTTATTAATTAAAAAAATAACTAGTTCAACGCAAATTAAAATAATTCAAAGGAAAAATTGAAAAAATAAACCGGATAATTTTCAAGAAAAGGATGTAATAAATATATTTAACTTTGAATAATAATTTCAAACATAAAAATATTGCTTTCAAATAAATAAATCTATTATTTTAATAGTTTTTTAGGTTCACTCCATTGACTTTTTTTAGATTCTGCACACAAGCATCAGGAGAATCATCCAATTCTGTTAAATTTTTAAAAATATTTTTAAAATATTTTTAAATTATTTTCATTTATACAAACCGAAAATTTTTTTTAAATGAAAATATATTTATGAGAATTGAAGATTTATAAAAAAGGTTGCACCTTATCAAGAAAAACAACGAAAATTATTATAATAATAACTTTTTTCATGAATTGAAAATTTGCGAATACCGTCATAAAACCTAATATTACAATAATCATTTTCAGTGAAAACAAAGCGATAAAAATGCATATATGAATAAATATGCTCTATTATGGTAAATAGTAATAATATAACCACAAAAACCAAATAAAGATCGGACGACACAATTTTTTATTCATTATAATCAAATAAAAAACCAAATAAATCTATTTAAATTCATTTTATAATTTATGAACGACAAAAAGAACAAATTTAATTTTTAAAAATTTTAATGAAATTATTTTAAATTTTGCATCTAATTGCAAGTTGGCTGAATCGGAGCACAAAGACACAGAGAATGTGGTGGTTTGAAAACAATATGTGTTTATTTATTTATTTTAATAAACAATTTTAAGAATATAATTTTATGAAAAATATAATAAAAAAATAAAAATGTATTTTTTGATATTTTAATTATAATAAAAAGATTTATTTGAAAATAAAGAAAGGCAATTTAAAATGTTACGAATACTTATTGAAATATTAAATTGAGAAATAAATCATAGATAAAACATTTAATAAAAAAATATTAAAAAATGAATGATAAATAATTAAAGCCAATTCACCTAATGATAAAGATTGCATAGAATCTAAGAGACTAACCACTAAGCCACAGGAACAATTAATAATCATCTTTTTAAAATAAATATTAATTTAATTTTTCAAAATTTTATTTCCTCTAACTTTGCTTAACAATTTGACCCAGACCCCCATTCTTACCAGTGTACCTTTGGACCCGGTTGGACCCGGACCTACCGGGTCGGGTATCGGGTATTGGATTTTCAAGAAACCGAGTCCGGGTACCGGGTCCGGATCTTGAAAAACCGGGTATCCGGGTCTGGGACCCGGTCGGGTACCCGGACCCGGCCAGCCCTAGTAAAAACAACTACAATATATAAGTAAATTCAAAATCTACACATATAAAAACTGATAATATTTAATTTAATACTTTTAACGTTAATTGACTAAATAAATTATTTAAATAAATGAGGAAAAAAATAATATTTAAATATTTTTGTCATTTAATTTAAGCAATAATATTCTGGAATTATTTTGTTTTGTTTGTGTCAAGGCAAGGCAATCATCCACAGAGAAGTCACCCCAATTTTTGTGTTTTAAAAATGAAAATTTTCCGTGGGTTTTCGGACATAAAAACCCCTTGGCGGTTTTTAGGAAACGACCCAGCACGGTTTATTTTTTATCATATTTCACTATGAAAAAAGATTAATTCATATAATCATCAAATGATTTTTATATGAACAATAAATTATATTTGGAAAATGTTTTTTATAAAAATATACTAAATAATATAATTAATCCATTGAAAAATATAAGAAAGTAAACGAGAGCATAAAAGCCAAAAAAATTATATGATATTATACGCCTTTACAACGTACACAACTGTTTATAATTTATTTATATAATAAAACGCTCCACTGGTTAAATTTTTTATACATATTGTACATAATTCGTAACATTAAATTCGAATTGTAAATTAAAGAAAAATTTGTCACGAAATATAAATTTTTGCAAAATGGAAATTATCACAAAAAGACTTATAATTTGGAAAAAAAAATTAAATTAAAAAAACTATAAACAGGGAAAGTGATCCAGTTGTTTCAAATAGGCGACAATAATGATGTACACTATTTTTGTCAACCAAATATTTTCGGAATTAGAGAAAATAAAGAATTATAAAATTTAAGCCCAGGAAAATTAAGGAATAATATATTCTTTTATTTCTGGAAAAAATCCGATTTTTCACTGAAAAATAGAAGCTACTCATGTGTTCATGGTTAAGCCTAGGGTTTTTGATTGTTTGGGATTGATCGGGATTGGCATTTAGTCGGGATCCCGACTCGGGACCCCTCCGACCCCTGTTGTCCGGTCTCTTTTAAGTAAGAGGTTTCTGTTTTTGGCATTGGCACTTTCATAGATCGTAGCAAGTGAAGTCCCAGGGGCGTTGTTAATTGTCATTCCCAGTCAAAAATTAATCAATTTTTCTCATGTGTACTTGAATTTTTTTCAACTAAATTTTGCCATAAGAGCATTAAAAATGTGTTTTTCGTGCATTTCTCATCAAAATTATCTGAATTCTCCTTAAAATAAATAAAAACTAAAATCCGCAACCTCGTAAAATTTTTCTGATTCATTTAAAAATTTTAATTTATTTCTCGCCAACTTTTTTTCCAATTCATCATATTTGTCCAAGCACTTCTACTGTAGAGCTTTTGAATTTGCCCAATCAAAGGTTAAATATTCAATAAATAATAAACTAATTTTTATTTTTACTTAAAAATAAAAAATTCTCAAACTACAAATTGCAAATGAATCGGCTAATCTATGACATTTTAAATTTTCACATTTTTCATTTATTTTCTTTTATTACTTAACTCTATTTTTATATTGATTTTATTATTTTTGTATTTTATGCACCATATAAGTGCACAAGTGCCTTTGGTTTTCTCATAAATAAATTAAATTAAATATAAAAATCATATGGTAAAATAAAAAAAATATTGCCGGAGTAAGAAAAAAAATTGGCTTACTATCGGAATTAATACTATTCCTTACTTTAATTAGTCGCATATTAATTTATATAATTTTGAAGATAAAAGCTAATTAATTATTTTTTAAATAATAAAATTTGAGAAAAGTATTATTAATTTAGTAAAAAATTTAAAAACATTTTAATTTGTTAATTTTGAATTAAAACAGAAAAATAAAGAATGGATGCTTTAATAAAAATTCTTCAAAAAATAATGAATAAGAGTTTTCTTAAAAATTAATTTTCTCTCGTTCTGCATAAAAGGTTTTAAATAAAATATTTAAAAAACAATAAAAAATAAATTTATTAAAAAACCAAAAACCAAACGAAATTATTTATAGCTTACACGAAAGTTACAAAATCGCCGGATTATTCAAGAAAATTTCTTGGTTAAACACAATATATAAATAAAAAAACTAAATACATAACGAAAAAAAGGAAAATGATTATATTAGGCCTAATGTATGAGTTACTTATTATTACATATCGATTAATTATAATGAATATAAATAAAAACATAATAACCATAAACATTTTGAGATTTATTTTTTTAATTTTTATTATATTTAATGAACTATGTAAGAATGTATTAAATTTTCAAAAACTAAACTTAATTATTACTAATTTTATTTTTAGTCGAATTTTAAATTTAATTTAAAAATTTTTTATTTTATTTTCAAATCTGTCTATAAAATAAGAATTTTTTTTTTCATTTTAAAGAATTGTAAACATGTGTGAAATTTTATTATTTGGTATTTGACTTAAGGCTTTCTCGCGACTTTTTTTCTCATTTCATATTAAAAAAACTTTAGAATTAATAATTTTAAAATTAATAATATATTCGAATTCAAAACCTTTTCTATATTTTTGAAAAATATTCTAATTTAAATCTTTTGCTACTTTCTTTTGCTTTTAATCGCAGTGGTGATCAATTTTTTTTAATATTTTAGTTTATATAATATAGAATTAGACTATTTTTGAAGGAAGAAATTAAAATTTTTTATTTTCACTAATTTTATTGGGATTTTATTCGTAAAGATATCGATTGACGCGTATTTAGTTAATTTAAATTTATTGCCGTAAATTTTTTTATTTATATTATCTTTATATATAGAAAAATTAAAGTCCATTCGTTGAAAAAAAGACCGACACAACTTACCATGAGTGCAATATTCAAAGAATTAATTCTCAATTAAAAACATAAAAAAAACATTTAAATAATAAGAATTAAATTGAAATTAGTTTGAAGACTGACAAAACAGCAAATTTAATATTAATTTTGAAAAAAATTAATAATTTAAACTCGAACAAGAAAATTATGAAAAATCAATTTTGAGTAAATTGAAAAAAATTAAAAACTTAAATATTAATTACTAAAAATTCCTAAAAAAAATAATTCACTCATAATTAAGAAATAATACTTTTTTTAACAATTCAAATAAATCACAGGCCCTTCAAAAAAATTAAATTAATAAATTCTAAATATTTACTATTAATGTGAAAAGATTTATTTTACCATAATATCCATATATTATTTTTAACGATTTTTAATTTTTATATGTATATATAAAAAAGGAACAAAAGACAAAAAACTTGTGCTTCATCTTTTAACTTGGATCTCAATTATTAGAAAATTCTTTTTAATAAAAACTTATAAAAAAAATAATTAAAAAATAATAATTAATTTTTTCATTTGTTATTTGAATAATTTTAAAGTAAAATAAATAAAATCATTGTAAAATTAGTAGTAAATATTCGTTTAGTAAAACTGAAAAAATATTTCATTTTATTTATATTTTATTTATTAATTTTTTTTGGGAAGGGCTTGTGCAATTTATTTTTTAATTCAATTTAAAAAAATTGAAATTTTAAAAATTTTCTGAAACGAAAAATAAGCTTATATTTGGCTACATCACCTTATAAGTCCAGAATAAATGTATTCACCTCTTTTGCCACAAAAAATTTCGAAAATTTTTAAGGGGCCTAGCTCGGAATATTTGAAATTTTCCAATCATGTAGTAAACTCTTCGGTAGAGCTTAAAATATTCTCAAAAGTATTTATTCTAATATAAAGTTATTTATTTTGAAAGAAAAAAAAGTTAATTAATAGTAATTTAACAAATACAAACAATAAACAATGAAAAAAATATATATTTAAATATTGTTTTAAAGGTCAAAAGATGCCATAATTTATTTATCTAAAAAAATATTTTTAAGAAAAAAAAAAGACCAAAAAATGCATAAAAACACACCAAAATTATTGAAAAATGAAAATAATAATTACTAAATCGTAGTTAATTAAATACAATTATTCAATACTACACGCAATTCGTTCATGTCTCATTTTTTTAACTTTACAAAGAAGAATTACTTATTTAAAAAATATGCAGACCGACCAATGTTTTGCGCAGTCATAGGACAACACTGTGACTTTGTATGGAGAAACGTCATGAAATTAAAAAAAAATGAATAGATTTAAGGCAAAAATATGTATTAAATAATTATTATTTATTAAAAACAAAAAGTTATTAATAAAACAACATTTAAAACTGAAAATAAAAAATATTTTCTAATGTATTATTATATTTATTATTATTTTTAATCCCCGTGCTAAAAAAATAAAAAGAGTATTTTTTTTTGCTCTTTGGTTTTTTTCTATTGGTGCTCATTTCTTATTTTTTAGAAGAAAATTTAATTAATTTGAGTTGCTCAAGTAGCAAATTTCATATGATATTATTAATGTAATAAAATAATTAGCATATCATTTTATATATTTATTATTTGTTTTGGATATATTTCGAGCCATTTAAACTTATGTCGAAATAATTTTATATAATTTTACCTCAAATATTCTAATTGCATGAATTATTATTTTATTTATTTTTACTAGGATGATTAAGCATCAGAAAAGCAATCGAGAGAATTATCCAATTAATACCATGTTAAAGAAAGTGTATTAAAAAATGCTGAATAAGAATAAAATTGTTTAAATAATTTCAAGCATTTCAAATATTTATTGATAAATAAACAATTATAATATTTTTTTTATTTAATTATTAAATTCTATAAAATGCATTTGTTGATTTTTTCTCATTTACAAAAGTTTTGAAAATGTTATATTAAATCACGTGTTTTTTTGTTTATTAAAATGCAAAAAATTGTGTAAAAATTCAAAATTAACTTTGAAAACATCAACACAATAAAAAAGAAAATAAAATTACATTTTATATATCAACTTTCTTGTGAAAATTTACGAAAAATGCCGAAATATGCTCTAAAAAAGTTAAAAATTTCAAAATTGCATTTATTCTCGAAAACTGCCAAAAATTTTGGAATTTTGTTTTTCGAATGTTTTCTAATGTTTATTTTTTGTTTTTTAACTTAAGATATTAGAAGAGTAAATTAGTCACTTCCAGAAATAACATAACGAATTCGAAAAAAAATAATTATTAAATTAAATTAAATTTAATTTTTTGTTTTATTTGGCATTTTGTTGGAAGGGCAGAAAAGTCAAAATCCAGTAAAGGAAAATTTTTTTTGTTATTATTAAAGTTTTGGCAAAACAAATTATTGAAAAATTGTGGGAATTGTTTTACCAGATATTTCATGTCAATTACTGGCTAATTTTCTTCTAATTTGGCTCATTTAACCTACGGGGTTTTTTTGCGGAAATTGGGGATGGGTACTAAAAATTTTTAGCTTTATTTAAATATGTTTACGAGTTTAAATTTTTGGAAAATTAAAAATAAATAAATGCACAATTTAAACTACTAAATTTTAGAATGGTAATTAGTAAATTAATAGTTTTCTTAATTTTTATAAAACTTTAATGTATGACAATTTTTAGTTCAACTATAAATTATAATACCACAAAAAAATCTAAAAATTCAGTAATGATAAATGAATTCCTAATAGTTATGCATTTGCGCCGCAGATTTTCATCTTTTTTAATTTACTTTCATTGAAAAAACATTGGTTTTCAAATTTTCGCTTCTATTTTACCATTTTCTTATTATTTTGCAATTTTATTGCCCTTATTTAAGTACCTATTTTGATTATTTTTTTTTCGCCCTAAAATCCGCCGCTTATGACCAGGCAATACGAAGGCTTGTTATCGCATTCTTTAATCAATAAATTAATTTTAATGAGAGCGCAAATTTCTTTTTCCGCTGTACGGCGCAAATGTCGTTTTTGTTAGGAGGCGCCGTGTTGAGCCGAAGCGACAAAAATATGGTGTGGCGAAGCGACAAAAATATAGGTGTTTATAATAATAAATTTAATTATTATTTAAATTAAATTTACTAATTAATTAATTATAACTTATCTTAAACTTAGTCAAATTTATCTTATAAATCTTGTTATTAGAATGTTTTAGAATGTAGCTTTACATACACTTTACTACTTATGTAATTTTAAAAAAATTAGAAGCAATTTACAAAAAGTTGAACCTAAAAAGTCGAAAATTTTGGACTCAACAATTTTGGCCCTAATTTTTTTGAAAACTCAATAAAAATTTTTGAAATTTACCAGAATAATAGATAAATCTTTGGGCTATCTTTTCATATCAAGTGCGGGTGAATTAATTTGAGATCGTCTCTAGAAAGAGAAAATAATAAATTAAAACAAAACGAAATACACTTTTCACTAAAACTTAATTCACAATTAGCACAAAATTAATTAATCTTATTTTTGTATTTTTATTAGTAAATGATTGAAAAAATTTAGTTTTTATTTATTATTTTCAGCTAAATGAAAGTGTAGAGAAGAATTCAATTAATCCTAATTTAAGTATAATTTATTAAAAAACATAATTATTTTATTTCTCAAATAAAGCATCGCACTAAAAACAAATACTGCAAATTTACCATATTCATTAGCAGGAATCAGACGAGCAATGAAACCACAACAGAGAACAAGAAAAATGTTTAATTTAAAAAAAATATATAAAATTGTATCAAGAAAATTCTTAACATAAAATTAGCCAAAAATTACAAAAAATCTTTCAAATAGAGAATTAATAAATATTTTATTTATCAATTATTAAATTTTAATCTCTTAAATGATTTCTTTTATTTTTGATAATTTTTTAAATAAAATAATTATTTTAATAATTTTATAGTGTCAATTCGTTAAAAATCAAAATTAAGCAAAACAATATATTAAAAATAAACGGTTACCATGAGGAATCATTAAAAAAAATATTTAAAATGAAGAAGGCAGCAATATTCCATTTAACTTGGGCTTAAATTTTTAGCAAATTTCTAATCTAAAAGAGAATGGCAAAATTTTGGTCTTCATGGAAAGAGTTCTGTTTTATTCAACAATTTCAGTCTCATCGAATGCAATTTTTGCTCTTAGAATTTCGAGCCATTCCATTTTTGTTTTTATTCTTTTTCAAATAAAGTTTATGCGTCCAATCGACTTTTATGCGTCCAATCAATTTTTATGCGTCCAATCAATTTTTAGGGATATTTAAGATCGAACCCTTCGCATTTTTGCGGATGCTCTAACACAACAAAAACAGCGATAAAGATGGTTGTATTAACGAATCTAGCTATGAAAAGTAAAACAATACGTGAATATGACTAGTAATTCTGAGAAAATATTCAAAATTTTGGGAAATTCTAGCAAAATCTTTGTGTTCATATTGTCGATGCAATAGAATTCGAAGTATTAAGATATTAAAAAACAAACTTAATAAAGATGTAATCAAAATTAAATTAAAAAATATCACCAAAAACAGTTGAATTTTCTTTGCTTTTAAAGGAAGCGATCACTTTTACATACGAGGCAGCCAAGAAGTCGTTAAAATCCTTTAAAATATTATTAAGAAAAAAGACAATTTAGTTAAACTTAATTCAAAAAAAATCATTCACAATTCATAATAAAAGAAACAAAAATTTAATCGAAGGAACCTAATCGAAACAAAATTCGAAACAAAAACGGTTTTTCAACAATCATTAACAGAAATTGAATAATTAAAATTAAAAAACAATGAATAATAAATAATAATTACTAAATCGTAGTTAATTAAATACAATTATTCAATACTACACGCAATTCGTTCATGTCTCATTTTTTTAACTTTACAAAGAAGAATTACTTATTTAAAAAATATGCAGACCGACCAATGTTTTGCGCAGTCATAGGACAACACTGTGACTTTGTATGGAGAAACGTCATGAAATTAAAAAAAAAATGAATAGATTTAAGGCAAAAATATGTATTAATAATTATTATTTATTAAAAACAAAAAGTTATTAATAAAACAACATTTAAAACTGA
>SIJG01000169.1:216496-227434 GCA_023374025.1 Heterodera schachtii
TATTTATTTAAAAAATTATTTAAAAAAATTAAAATTTTTTAAAATCGAATTAAAAAATAAAAAGCTATAATGTCACGGTT
Source organism: Heterodera schachtii (assembly GCA_023374025.1). Classification (NCBI taxonomy): domain Eukaryota; kingdom Metazoa; phylum Nematoda; class Chromadorea; order Rhabditida; family Heteroderidae; genus Heterodera; species Heterodera schachtii. Next base: position 216,577 of record SIJG01000169.1, read on the forward strand.
GGAGCATTGAAAAAATAATAACCTTTAATTAAAACTTATTTTTGAAAAAATGCTGCAATGGTCGAAATTTTGTTGCGTCGCGCAACAAGGAGTTTAAAACAATCGAATCAATTAGTTCCAATCCCGTAAGAGATCATGTGTGATTTAAATTTTTGAAAGTTCAAGTTCAACAATATTGTTAAAATAAAATTTTCTGGTATTGTTGTTCAATACAATCAAGTTGCCCGAAATCATATTTAAATAAACGAAAACGCAATAAATTAAATAATAGAATTCCAAAAAAGTTTATGAATACAAATAAAGTAATAAAGTTTACTCTGTTAAGAATATTAAATTTTTCTTATAAAGAAAGTAAGCCCCATTTCATTTAAAATGGCATAGCTACAAAATACGAAAAAGTTAACTTAAAAAAAGAAAAAAAAGCAGTAAAAATTTATGTAAAAAAGAAAATATGATAAAATTATATTTTCTAATTAATTTAATACTTTTCAAAGACTATAAGAAAAATTTGACTAAAATATGAAAAAAATTTATTATTTTAATAAAGATAATAAAACATAACAAACATTTTTTTAAGTCTTCGAAAATTGAAAACAGAACCACTGGAGCACTAAAAGAAATCATCAGTGACCTCATTCTCATGGGAGTTGTAAACGTCAAAGTTTATAACAATTGATAAATAATTTAAAATTTATTATAATAATTTCTTTATTTTTGAATTAAGCCGCGAGTTCGAGCATTAATGCATAAAGCGTTGATGAAAGGTGCTTAAATATAAACTAAAACATTCATTTAAGTTCTTAAAAAGTTTATTTAAGTTTATAAAAAAACAAAAAATATTTTTGAAATAAAAATTCTGATATGAAAAATTAAATGAAAAAAAAAAATTAAAATACGCTTCAAGACCGCCCGCCGCAAAACGAATCTGTACTGAAAGAAGAAGACAAGAAATAAATTTATTGATTCATGTTTGATCATTTCAACTTCAATTACACTAAAATATGTTAACAAAAAAGATATAAGAAATAAGGTGCAAAAAAACTAAGATTTATATATAACTTATACACTAAAAAATAACACAATATAAAAGTATTTTAATAAAATGGTAAAAAAAATAAATGAAATAAAGAAAATAAATAATTTTTTTAAATGATTACCCCTAATATTAAACGAATCGAACCAGAGGAGCGAGATATTTAACAAATTTAATGAATATGACGCTAATTAAACTGCAATTACTCACTTTTTAAGATAAATGTTGTTAATAAAATTCAGGTGCTCGAAACCATATTTAAAAGAGAAAAAATGAAGCTAACATCTAGAATGGAGACTTTCAGAAGACGTTAAGATTACACGAAAAAATAGAAATAATTATTAAAAAATATTGAGAAAAATACAATAAAAATAGTATCATATATTAAAAAAATAGACGAAAATGACAATAAATTAAATAATTGAATTCCAGAAAAAAAGAATAAAATTTCCTTTATTATTACTAGGGTTGTAAATTATATGGACTAAAAAATACTAAATATGTACATAAAATATGGACTAAAAAAGCCCGAAATATGGACTAAAAAGCCCAAAAATGGCCAAATATGGACCAAAATATGGACTAAAAAATGCCAAAATATAAGTTTTAAGTGCTTAAAAATCCCAAAAAGGTGTGTATATTTAATATTTGCTTAAATAAACTTAAAAAGTACAATAAACAACCAAAAAATGGATTTAAAACTTAAAAATGCAAATTTTTTTTTATTGTTGTTCGTTGTAAAAAAATACATCCGTTTGCCAAAATTTCGAAAAAATTCTCATTAAAAAAAGAAATGTTCGAAAAAAGTGGCGAAAATATTTATTAAAAATGCCAAAATGACGACGAAAACTCAAATTTTTATTATTTTTGGGGGTGTAATTTTTAAAAATTTCCAAAAAGTTAATCTTTATGGGTGTATTTTTCGCTTTTTTTGCATTTTTCTTGTGAAAATTTCCAAAAAATGGCCAAAATATGGATTAAAAACGCAAAAATGGCGAAATATGGATTTATTCCCGAAAACCCCTAAAATATGGATTTATATGGACTAAAAACCTTCACCAAATCAAAAAATTTTAACGCAGAAATGCTATTTTTGAGCCCCTTTCTTCATAGCATATGCGCAGAAAAAATATGTTAATCCATATAATTTACAACCCTAATTATTACTAAAGAAACTCAAGCCAGAATCACTTAAATATTATTACAAAACTATGTTCTCTAAACAAGCAAAATATACACAGAAAAAAACATGTGGAGACTGCGTGAGTTTCTAAAATGGTCTTTAATAATAATCTATTGTTTTGCAGCAAGTACAAATAAAGGCTTCATTAATAATAAAAAATGCAAATTTTTCCATTTTAACGAAGTTTAAATGCTCAATTATGCTTTAAAATGTCACATTTATCTTTATCAAAATGAAAGAAATACAAAATAACTAACAGTACCAAAATACCGATTTTATTAAGGAAACTTTGTATAAAACTCAATAATTTAAAATGTGAATAATTTTAAATAAATTAATACCGTATTACAGTCCCATTAGATATATTAGTCGTGATCTTCGCGATGCTTGAACTTTATTGAAAAGTTATAAGTATGAGTGTGGGCGAAGCTAAAAAAGTATGAGTGTGGGCGAAGCTAAAAAAGTATGAGTGTGGGCGAAGCTAAAAAAGTATGAGTGATGGGTGATCGGAAGGGGCGGGTCATTTCAGTACGGAATAAATTAATTTAATTAATTAATAATATTATTATTAATTTATTTATTAGATTTGTGGACCATAATTATAATTCCGGTTTATTAGTTAATATTTCCCAAACCAATTACATCTTTATGAGAAAAAACAGTGCGCCCCAAAAAACCTGAAAAACTATCTTATAATTCATTTAAAGATTTGAAATAATTCATGCTTGCATAACTGTTGGTGCTGATCAAAAAAGTTTCTTACACCAAATTGATCAGATTACTCTTTCCTAGTGACCGGGACACCCAAAATACACTGAAAATCGGGAAATTTTCGAAATCCCTAGGGGGCTGGGAAATTTTTCTAGAGAAAATGGACAAGCATATTGGCAAGAGCACAAAATTTGCTACCGAATTGCTTTAGGAATGATGGGTCTACGATTTGTACATAGAAAGTTATACTTGGTTGAATATTTGATCACATTAAAAATGATCAATTTATGATCAGCACCATAACTTTTTCTAGAAGCATTCAAATTAAATAATCTTGGTATCTTTTGATAGCGCTAAGTGTCCTCTATTTGCTTTTAAGATTTCAAAAAATTTGGTTGTGTTTCAAAAAAGTTGTGGCTTGTAAATTTCATAAATTGATTTGCTAAACCTTTTTGACCACAACTTCTTTGAAACACAACGAAATTTTGAAATTTTAAAGACAAATAGAGGACACTTAGAGCTATCAAATGATATTAAGAATGCTTAATTAGGATGCTTCTTGAAAAAGTTACGGTGTCTTAAATTTCTCAAATTATTCTATGGTCGCGTCTTTTTTTGTGGTCGTGTGAACTTAAATATAGTCAAATATAATTTTTATTATTAGCTCTTATTCAATTATATGATTAAAATAATTATATTAATAAATTAAAAAACATTTATTCGGTACTGAAATGACCCGCCCCTTCCGATCACCCATCACTCAAACTTTTTTAGCTTCGCCCACACTCATACTTTTTTAGCTTCGCCCACACTCATACTTTTTTAGCTTCGTCATAGCACCAAAATTTAACATATTTCTCAGCAAAGGAAGAATATTAATATAAAAATAAATTTCAATTTATTTTCATGTGTTTTCTATTTTGCATCTTCATTGACGTTTTTTGCCTACATGAATAGAAATTCAAACGAGCATAAATTAATATGATAAGTTTTCTAATGTTTTCCAAAAAACCTAATGATTTATATTACAGATCAAATTCTAATATATTGACCATCATTTCATCGAGGAAAACGAAAAAATTACGACAAATGGTCAACTACATATTACCAATATAAAATTTGAAAAATAAAATGATCAGCAGATAAAATTAAAATAATGGAGTATATCAAAATTAATATGATAAATTTAATATACTTAAATGGAAAATAAATAATTAAAATGGTAAAGAATATTGATTAATTTCAATCAATTCTGAATTATTTGAAGTTAATTAATATGTAGTATTCTTATTTTAGAATTTTTTATATAAAATTTTTAATAACAAATATCTATTCTTCTTGTAAATGTTAATGTTACTATAAAAATTTATATTCGTTGGTTTAAATAAAGACCAAATGATAAATTTTTCAAATAAATGTTAGAACAAAGAAATAACAAACAGCAGGTTATTTTATAATTATAAGAATAATTTTTTTAAAGTCATAAAAATTGCTAAGCAATTGTAATAATAAGTAATAATATATTATTAAAGTAAATTAAATAACTATACCATTTGTCTGTAATAACATTCATCAAAAAATACAATACACGCAGACTTTACCTTGGCAGATTGAAATAAAAATATATTTAAATAAAAAATAGTACCAGATGCACATTACATTTCAACTGAGTACTATTAAAAAAATTTATGAATATAACTCAAAAAAAAACAACAATAAATTTTAAATAAAATAACAAAAAAAATTATAATTTTTCATCTGACAGTTTCAAAAATACTTTATTCTTCTTGTAGGTCTATAATTTTTTGGATTTTTCTCATAATTTGCAAATATTTCTCAAAATTTAAGACGAAATAAACTATTGACAATAATTAGAGATAATTGCTATTCATAATAGCAAAAAAAAAAATTTTAAACCCGAAAGTTTGATAAAATATATTTTAACTTGTTGTAAAGCAGCCACTGCAGCATTGATAAAATATGCGGATAAGCTGAAACCTATATAAAAATACCGATAAACGCAGCCAATAATTTATTAGAAACCTTAATTATATTTGCTGTAAATATCAGTTCATAAATACATATCTAAACATATATGAAATTTGAAGCATTTTGATTGTTAAAATGAATTGAGATAAAATTTTTATTATAAATTATTTAGAATGAAAGAAATAATGAGATGTGAAAATTCAAAAACGCGAAAAACGTGAAGAGGACATGGTATATATGTTTGTATATAAAATTTAATTAATGTAAGTATAAGTAAAGCGAATATAAAAGAAAATATAGATTTGAAAAAGTTATCAATGGGTAGTTAGTTATAAATAAAAATTATTATAAAGAAATTTTTTTAATAAAAAAACATTGATAATTTTATTTAAAGAAAAATAGTTAATATATCAGCGAAGCCAAATCCATTTGAAGTGAATATTTGTATTATAATAAGAAAATAATTATATAATTAAAAATGGATAATCTAGCAAATAAAGGAATTAACTAACATCATCTGATCCAATGAAAAGTCCGTTTATTTGCTGATTCTCTTTTGTAACTTTATTAGATGATAACAATCAAACGACTTTTAAAATGAAAATAATTTTTTTGTTTAAAAAATTAAATGTTTTTAAAGCTTCTTTAATGTAAATGATTGAATTCATAAAACTAAAATAACAATTAATTCAAAGAGACTAAAAACATTAAAATTGCTGCAAGAAACTTACATAAAAATGAAGCTCAATAGGAACGCATTATGTTAATAAAGAGTAAAATACAATAGAATAATGTGAAGTTATGGTGCCACTTATTTTAAATTCTTAACATAAATAGCAATTGTTGAAAAAACATTAAAGGAATAAATAAAATTAAAAAATTCAAAGAAAATATTAAAATAAATAAAAATTAATTTGGGATTATATGCACAACTTGACAGGCTTTTAGATCTAAATAAATCAAACAGAGAAAAGGCCTTGAAAACATACAATAAAGGGTCAAACACCCAAAATAAACAAAATAAGAAAAATTTTTACTTAAATAAAATATAAAAAAGGCAAACGATTAAGTTACTGCATTTTTGATTAATTCAAAAATGAAGCGCTTCACTGAAGAACGATGTGTAAAAAAGAGAGAAAAGATCGAGTCTCAATTTATTAACAGAAATTAAAAGATACAAATATACGTGAATAATATAAATAGTATATATATAATCTTTTTAATAAAAATAAATATTTAAATGAACTAAAACTATCTAATTCTATATTTTATGCTTTAAATAAAAGATAAAATCTAAGGCATAAATTCAATAAAATTAAATCAAGGCCTATAAATTATAAAATAAGTTATGAAATGGATACAACATGCTTTAATTCTTGTAATAGACTAGAAATAATATTAATTGATTACGAATTTGATCATTTCAAAATTATAGAGAAAACCCAAAAGAAAAGGCAAATAATTATAAAATTAGATAAAGCAATGTACCAAAATAAATAATATAGCATATTTAATGGAAATTAATGTTAAAGAAATAAAATTTCCAAATCCACATTTTATGCGTTAAATATATGATTATAATTAATCAAAAATTAAATTAATTTATAACAATCTAATAAGTTATGGGAAAACAAAGAATGGGATGGTCTTATTGAATCTGGCTCATTAGTTTTCGAGCCTCCGAGAACACTTTGGCACATGATTCAGAACTGAATAATTTTAATTAAAAAATGGGATTAAAACTATATCATTATAAAATTAAAAAGAGTATTAAATACTAAAGTAATCGAAATCCAAATTAAATTTTAAATCCTTCTAAGGACTAAAATAAAAAGATGTTAAATACACAACAATCAAAAAATACTTTTTTTCCTAAATTAAGAAATTCACACGAATAAAAATTTATTTAATTTTAAATTCTGCCTTAAGATGAATAAAAGAATAAAAAAATTTAAATTGTTTTTTGAGAAAATGGTAAAATTGAATAAATGTCAAATATAAAAACTTATATATATTCGGGGTAGTTGATATTGGGACAATAAATAAAATGTAAGGTTGCGCGAATGCCTAGGGTTGTAAATTATATGGACTAAAAAACGCGAAATATGGACATAAAATATGGACTAAAAAAGCACGAAATATGGACTAAAAGCTCAAAATGGCCAAATATGGACCAAAATATGGACTAAAAACCGCCAAAATATATCTTTTAAACCCTCCAAAATTCCAAAAAAGGTTTATATATTCAATATTTGCTTAAATAAACTTAAAAAATACAATAAACAACAAAAAAAATGGTTTTAAAATTCGAAAATGCAATTTTTTTTATTGTCGTACGTTGTATAAAAAATCCAAAATGACAACGAAAACCCAATTTTTTCGTATTTTTCGGGTGCAATTTTTAAAAATTTTACCCGACGGGAACACAAAATTTAGTGTGTGACGACTTGCGACAGGCGAATTTTATGAATTGTTCGTTCTGCTGCTGAGAAAAAATGAATATATTTTTTACTTTATTTAATTTCAAATTGCGATTTAAATTCAAAATTATTATCGATCTGAAAGAAAATAAGAATTTCTAAACAGTAACCAAAAATTTATAAAGAAAATTAAAAGAGAAAAATGCAAAGGAAATACAAAAATGAGAAAAAAAAGACAGAGAAATATGATCAATGAAAATGGACATTTTCTATAGCAAAGGAAATTAAGATTTAAATTGAATTCGAAAGCAAAAAGTCGAAAAGACTAATCTTTGGATTTTAATAATAATCATTTGTTAACTTAACCGCCAATGCTATTCAAATACCAAAAATGAACTGGAAAAAAGAAATAATCTGCAAAAATGCTGAATTTATTACACCAAAAAAGTTTATGAAAATGACGACGAAATGAAAGCATCAAATTTGTCATCATATTCATCTTCAAAATTGTATGTAGTATCTTCATTATTTTCCATATTTTCAATTGCTTTTTCCAATTTTTCCATCTCTTCATTGGCATTTTGTTTTGCATTTTTATATATTTTTGCCATTTTTTGCTTAAATTCTTCACGAATTTTTTCTATTTCTGTTGGTCCGTTAAACATTTGTTTTCCCTTTTGTCCATTTTTCTCCTCTTTAATTTCAAAATTAAATTCCTTCTCATTTATCAAAACCATCACACTGAGATTATTGATATTCATCAATTTGTTTTTATCCTTTTTCCAAAAACATTTCGAAATTTCATTCAAAATTTTGACGACATAAATTGACTTCAATTGAAAATTTCCGCCGTGATGCATAAATATTGGCTTTTCTGCTGGAAATTTATTTGCCAATTCAGCGCTTTTACCTTAATAATATATGAATTAGCAGATTTATAATCATTAATTTAAAATAATGATTGGATAAACCTTCAACAAAAATTCGGAACAAATATTCATATAAAATGTGCAAATATTTGCGATATGTTTGGCATTGATTCCGTTTATTGTCAGTTAATTGGTCCGCCGCAATTTTGTCACATTGCCAATTCTCTCGCATCAAATACACAACGCCAAGATGGGCCTCATATTTTTGTGTCAAATGCTGTTGCATTTTCTCAATTCCACATAACCCAAGCGAGATCATAGTCGATCTTCATTCCTATAAAAAGTTCGCTTTTTCTTTCGGCATAAATAATTGGAATATTCTTTAGCCATCTTAGAAAAGTTCTCCGCATTTGTCGCTGCTGCTAATCCTTTGACAAATTCCGAAAATAAAGCATCTTCAGTCTAAATTTTGAATTTATATAATTACCTATCATTAAATGATAACTCCCACCCATTTCAAGTTATTATCGATTTTTGAATTGATAATTATTCGATGTTTGTCATTATTTATTTTATTGGCTTTGTATGGATTCTCTTCTTTTGCAATTTGTTCCGCTTTTCTGAACATTTTCTTTAAATATTCTTCAAAATTTTGTTGCATTATTTTGTTTAAAGTTTCATTTGTCTGCCATTCATTTGCTGTTTCAATTGCCAATTGCAAAATAATTCATTAATTGGTAATTTTAGATTATTTTTCGTTTTTATTTCATTGTTCATTCTCTTCTCATTCAACAATATTGGTTCAAAATAATTGATGAACAATGTATTTAATTTATATTCATAAGTTGATGCCTCCAATTTTATAAAATAAAATTGCGAAATTTTGACGAGACAATTCACCGCATAAATTATTGACCCATTAAAGTCAATTTGAGCTTTAAATACTGAATTTTGGCTTCACTGTGGGCATTCCGACGTATTCATTGAACAAATATTCATACAAAAGGTCCAAATATTTTCGGTATTTTTGGCATTCTGTCCGTTCATATTCTTTAAATTCATCAGCTATTTTGTCACATTTCCAATTCTTTCTTATAAAATAAACAATACCAAGGTGTGTCTTAAATTTTTGCTTGGAATTTTCTCTGGTTTGAATTTCCGGGTGACTTTGCATAAATGCAATTAGCGTTTGGTCCTTGCCCTAATTAATAAAAAAAAATGTGTTTCTAAATTATTTCTATAATTCATTATCTCACCGATGGATTTGCATTTGAACATGGCATTTTAAAATGATGAGTAACAATAATAAAAGGGATTAATGAAACAACGTAAAATCATATTATATTTATTTATTATTTCTGGTGCCCATTTAAAATTCAATATAAATCGTAAAATCATTATTTTTTTATATTTCTATTGCAAATTAATATTTTTTTATTATTGCTATTGCCCATTAAAACTCAGTACAAATCGTAAAATCATATTATATTTATTTATTATTTCTGGTGCCCATTTAAAATTCAGTATAAATCGTAAAATCATTATTTTCATTATTTTTTAAATTTCTAATGCTAATAAAATTTCTGTGTGATTTTTAAAATATTTTGAATTTTTAGAAAGCGTCCTTTGTCTATTTTCATTTGTTTGTTCTTTGCCCCACCTCTCTCTCTTTTCTATTTCTCAGTCTCTACCTCGCAGTCTTTCTCATTTCTTTTGTTTCTCTTCACACTCTCTAGTTCCCCCCTCTATCTCTTCTCTCTCTCTCTCTCTCTATTACTGCTTCATTTGTGTTAATCAATATAAAGGGACGCAGTGCCTTCGTTCCACTGTCATTTTGCACTAAATGCTCAAATTGTTCTTCTCCAAATAACCACATTCATTCATTCATTCTATATTTTTACATTCGGCAAAAGTTTATTCATTTTTCTTTTCTTTTTGTTCTTTAATGTGAAAAAATGATATTTTGTTATGTGAGATCATTTTAGATAAAAAAATACAAAATTAAACTAAAATTTATTAATTTTGAGAAAATTTTGTAAAAAATTGAAATTTTTCTGTGATAAAAAATCATTGAAAATTATTTGTAAAATTATCAAGGAAGAAATTTGTCTTATCTTTTCTTTTTTTAGAAAAAGTTAATATATGTTCCAAAAATTTAATCCAACCTTATGAAAAAATGTTTTTAAATTTCTAACTTAAAAAATAAAAATTTTATCTAAAAGGAAAAATGCAAAATTCAAATAAAAAAATGAAACCATTTGTTTAGTTAAAATTTTTGAATCAAAATAAATGAGAAATTTTTCTTTTATTTGTTAATAAAAATATGTTTTCTGAGTAAATCTGCGAACAATTAAAAATATGATTGTTAAATTCATAAATAATAGCAAAATGAAAAGCATTTGATAAGGTAAATTAAATTCCATGTGTATTTATTAAATATGACGAAAATATATGATTAGAAAATATTAAAACTCAAAAGTTAAAAATTTCTTATGTACAAGATTACTGAATAAAATGCTAATAAAATCATTTGACAAAAAATAAATCACACAAAAATATTAAATAACTGAATTATCTTTTTTTATTAATTAGAATATATATTATAAGAACAAAATTAAAACAAACCCGAAAAATCATTAGTAATATTTAAAAA
>SIJG01000170.1:0-14611 GCA_023374025.1 Heterodera schachtii
TAAAGCTTACTAAAGTTTTAGAATATAAACGATTATAAATTTAAAAGATTTTAATTGATTTTAATTGGTTCTCAAAAATGCAAGTGTAAGGCATATTTATTTTTCATTAAAACAAAACAACATAATAATGTGTTTAACTCAAAATTGTTTAATTTCATAATTAATTATAGGTCTTAAAAGTTTAAAATTCAAAATCGAATTTATAATTTAAGGAATTAATAAAAGTAAATTGATTTTAATTTTTTATATTCTTTTCAACATAAGATTTTTCATTAATTTAAATGGGTATAAACTAGAGTTGCACGGGACCGAGAATTTTGCCAAAAACCGGGACCGGGACTTACCGAGACCAGAAAGGTCGGGATCGGGACCTCGATTTTCGTTCGAGACATGGATCGGGACCTCGATTTTCGTTCGAGACAGGGATCGGGACCGCGAGAAAAGCCGAGACCGGGACCAACCGGTAATTACAATTTGTTTTGGTATCTATTTTTGGAATTAATATTTTGTTTACTTATAAATATAATAAACATTTTTTCGATTTTATTAAAAAGTCACATTAATTTAAGCTACGAATAATTTTTTTTAAAGCTAATCTGGAAGTTTTTTTTTATTCTTAAATAATTTATCAAAATTTTTTTTTTGCTTTGAATTATGAAAATTAATTTAAATAATAATCTTATAAATATTTAAGCTAGCAAAAGAAACTCATATAAAAATGCATACTTTAATAAAATGCTATCACAGTAACAGAACTTCGAAGGTATCTTACAGAATATGAAAATAAAAAAATAATTACTATTACAATTAACAATTCATATCAATTTTTGTAAATATAAAAATAAAGAGAAGAAATGAAAAAAATAACAATTTGTGGATTTATAAAGATTTATTTAAAAAATAATTTAATATAAAAATATAAACAGTAAAAATAAAAACAAAAATTATCTTCGAAATAAATTAATAAAATTAATCTTTAAAAAATTTAATGAATTTAAATTAAAAAAAAGTTGTGCAAAAGAAAATGATTGTTGTTTCTATTTATTTTTTGAAATAAATAAATTAATTAATTAAACAAAAGAAAAGAAAAATAATTCAAAATAATTCAATCTTTAAAAATGTGCACTTAAAAGAATAATGAATTTGAGAAACAGAAATGCAAATGACGTTGAAAGTAATTGGAAACCATGACGCATGACATGGAATAAAAAATAGTTGGTTTACTAAATTAATATTACAATACCGGGACTTACCGAGACCAGAAAAGTCGGGATCGGGACCTCGATTTCGTTCGGGACAGGGATCGGGACCGCGAGAAAAGCCGAGACCGGGACCAACCGGTAATTACAATTTGTTTTGGTAGCTATTCGGCACCATCGCGGGTTGCGATTTCGTCGTTTGCAATTCCCAGTCCGACTCTGTTTTGCCATGACTATTAATAAGGTGAATAATTAAATTATATAATATTTTATATCTTATGATTTAGGCACAGGGCCAGACCCTGCAACGAATGGCACTCGTCTTGAACGGCAGGCAGTGCTTTTCGCATGGCCAGGTTTACGTGGCTATGTCTCGAGTCACGCAAATGGATGGTATTCGTGTATTTTCGCCATACTGCCAAAGTGGGGACGAGGACGACACTTACATCAATAACGTTGTGTACTACGAATTGTTGGAAAGCACCAATGATTACGCACATAACGTCTAATGCAAGAAAATAAATTTACTTTTACAAATCATTAATCTTTATTAAGTATTTGTTAAAACTTATATGTCGAAATGCTTATCGAACAGAAAAAAGTTATGTATTTTTTATTTTTAAGAAGTTTTATTCGTTTAACCTTATTACTCTGATTGTGATATATATATATTTAATTTTATTGTTATGCTTTATCATAAAATTAATAATTATTTTATTTTTATATGATTTTGTAATTTATTCTGTAATGATAAAAATCTTATAAAATTATCCCAGCCCATTTCTTTTATTTTTTCAGATAACAGATGACGTGCTATATTTGCATTATTTTGTAAAAATTGGACCAAAATAAAATTTAAATTAAAATATTAATTTTTTTCGGGTTTGGCCAAAACACTCGGTCCGATCAATTTTTATTATAAAATTTTGTACTTGCTCTGTTAGTAAAAGGATATTTTACTGTGATTTTTTTTTTATTGTTTTGTTTAATAATTAAATTTAATCATTAGCAAAACAGAATTCTAATTATTGTTATATGGAAGTATGTATTAATTTGTTTTACAGACATTCCCGGCTCGGAAATTGTTGCGTTTAGATATTTATTGTTAATTATTATATTTGTATTGTGTTTCAACAGTTAGTAAATGTTTTTATTTTTAAAACATTTAGATTATTCTTTACTCATTTTAATTTTTTAAATAATTGTTAAATTAGATTTGCTCCTTTTAATTTCGTGCACAGCTTTTTCTCTCTTCCTAAAATCGCTCGAACTTTTCGTGATTTTTTATTTGCTTTTATTAATAATGTGCAATATATGTTAATATTATGAATGCAAATTTTTTTTTATTCTCTTGTTTAAAATATCAATTTAAATTAATTTATTTTTCTTCTAATTACATATGTTTATATTTATTATCCTCTTCAAACCAAAATAGGTATGTAAGTCTATTTTCATTATATGTTGGAATTTCAGTTTTCTTTTAATCTGTCATTGACTTGTGTTATTAATTTTGCTCATTTAATATTTCAGTTAAAATGTCTATTTATTACTTTAAACATTTTACATATAAAATAATTATTTTTGATCACAAAATTTTTTATTGCATATTTTATTTTTATTTTTGATTATGAAAATTTTCTTTTTCAATTTTATTTATTGATAACTTTTATTTTCATAATAAAATAATAATAATATTTTCATTTAAATTTTTAATTCGCTTATTAATAAATCACTTAAAAAGATTTTATAAAAAAAATTGAGTGTTAAATGTAAAACAAAAAGGAGACTGATCAAAAAACTTTTTTTTCAAATTTTGGGTATAAAATCGTATAAATATATCAAAAAAGCAACAAAACTAAGCCAGAAGCACTAAGATAAATATTTTTTAAAATCAAAATTCTTGTTAAATAAGAAAATAAATAAATATACTTTAAAGATAATCTTTGAGAAAATTTTAATTTCTTTGTGGTGCATTTTTTTTTAATTTTCGGATCATTTATTAGGGGTAGTATCATTCATTTTATTTAATTTTTAAAGGGCGCGCAACTTTTCAATTGTTGCCGCTGTACCAGACGAGCGCATCTCGAAAACTTCAGGCCATTTCGAGAAAGAGTCCACGATGATGAGGAACATCTTTCCGAAAAACGGTCCGGCATAGTCCATATGGATCCGTTTCCATGGACCATCCGTTTTCGGCCAAGAGTGAAGTTCGGTCTTAACTGGTGCTTTTGCTTCGGCAGCGCACGGTTGGCACGATTTTACCACGTTTTCGATTTGCTCGTCCATTCCAGGCCAATAAACGTATTGGCGCGCGAGGCTTTTCATCCGTTTTATTCCGGGATGCCCTTTGTGCAGAAGTTGCAGCACCTCATTTTGCAGAGAGGCAGGGACCACAACTCGTTCGGAAAATAACAAACAATCATTTTCGATTGTCAATGCCTCGCGCCTGCGGTGGAACGGCAGAAGTTCGTCCGAAATTGCCTTTTTGTTGGGCCATTGAGTTTTGACGAACTTTTTGACCTTCTTGATTGTCTGATCCTGATCAGCGGCTCTGATCAGATCATCATTGACAATTGGAAGTCCTTTCTCAATGGTGTTCAGCACAAAATTTCCAGCAGTGCTTAAACTTGCCACAATTCTTTCATCGTCCGGCATTGGCGTTTTTGCGATCAGTCGCGACAAAACATCGGCATGTCCAAATTCTGACGTGCTTTTGTATTCGATGTCGAAGTCGTAGCCTAAAAGAGTGATGGCCCAGCGCTGCAATCGATTTGCTGTGCAAGCTTTTATCCCCTTTTTGTTGCCAAAAATGGCCAACAAAGGTTTGTGATCCGTTTGTAGTGTAAAATGGCGTCCAAACAGATATTTGTGGAACTTTTTTACTGCGTAGATCAGAGCTAATCCTTCTTTTTCAATTTGGGAATAGTTCTTTTCAGCGGGAGTAAGCGAGCATGAAGCATGCGCGATGGCCTTCAAATTGCTTTCCGGAAAGCGATGACAGATGACGGCTCCAATGCCATGCTCAGAAGCATCGGCAGAAACGACGATTTCGCGAGCCGGGTCGTAATGCGTCAGCAGTTTGTCTGACTGCAGGATTTCAATGACCTTATCGAAGGCCTGCTGGCACTCATTCGACCAATTCCATGCCAAGTCCTGCTTCAACAACTCATCCATTGATTGTCGAATGAATCTCATGTTTCGGACGAATTGCTGATAATGATTGATCATTCCGAGGAACGAACGCAATTCCGAAACATTTGTTGGCACTGGCATTTCTGCAATGGCTTGGATTTTCGCAGGATCTGGCCTTCTTCCGTCTTTGTCGACAATAAAGCCCAAATACTTGATTTGGCTTTGGAAGAAGGAGCACTTCTCTGGCTTGATCCGGAATCCAAAGTTTTCCATTCGTTGGAAAACATTTGCCGAATGCTGTTGATGTTCATCGGCGGATCTGCTCACCACGATGACATCGTCCAAATATGCGATTGCGCAATTACAGCCAGCCAACATCGAATCCATAATGGATTGAAAAAAACCAATTTAATATGGATTAAATTTAATTGGTATTAAATAATATAATAAATATGCTATGATTAAAAAAAAACCGTGGAAAAGCACAATGTAATAATAAGAATCATTAATATATATAAATAGAACAACTGAAATCCATTCATTATTATTACAGTTAAATATTTTTTAAATAATAATAAAAATTTGGTATTGTAGGTTATCTGCGTCCAGATAAAAAAAAAATTTATTTTTGAGATAAACTTTTTTAGGGGTTAAGGCCAGGAAACCCGGTTTGGGCATCTATTTATTCTTTAACCATCGATATTTCAAATATTTAAAAATTTTAATATATAATATTTTTGCTAAATCTTCAATTTTAGATTATGTCGCAAATGCAATTCTCGAATTTCAACTTATTCTAAATTAGTTAACGAATTCAGTGATTTTTTGAATATTTGAAAATTTACATTAGCGATTATTTTCTAAATATTCTTAATGATATTTAATTATTAATTAAAATCTTGTCCTTAGAATGATTTATTATTTTAAAAGTTTAAAAACATTTATGTGTTCGATAGACCAAATGACAGGTGGAACTATATTAATTTATAATAATTTTATTGTTAAATTAACTTTCGTTAATCTTTTATATATCTATTTATCTTTATTATATACTTAACTAATTAATAACAAATAATTTGGCTTTTTTCAAATTTTCATATAAGCATATTTTTTCATAAAAACTTAAAATAAAAGTTTTATATTATTAAAAAAATTAGTAAATATGTATTTTTATTCTTTCGTTTATTATAAATTGTTTGTACTAATAAGTTGTTAATTTATAATATATTTCAATTTTTTAATTGTTTATTGTTTAAAAATTGGCATATTTTTGAAAAATTTCCTAATTATTACAATTTTTTTACTCGTATTAATGATTCAGTTTCATTGACATGTTCGTTGATAATTTCTTTTATTAAAAAAGCAAAGTTAATAGAGAATTTATTTTCTATGTTAAATAATTTTTTAATTTGATATTGAATTGAATTATTCTTTCAATCTTTTATTTTCATTGTATTTTATTTATTTAGTTTAAAAAACTTAAATATTAAAATTTAATAAATATTTTATTTCAAAAATTAATTTTTTAAAATATTTAAAATATTTTGTAGATCAAATAGCAAAATTAAAAAAAATAATCCAAAACTCAAATAATATAATCACTTTATGAATAAAATACTAAAATTTAATAAACAGAGCAATTTAAACAAAAATATATTTTAATATAGTTATAAAACATAAAAAAACAAAATGCAAGATTATTTAGAACCAAATCAGAGGTGAAAAGCCAAAATATTTAATTCTTACCACGCAAAATCGCATTTAACTTTTGTGTGGTCAAACTGATTTAAAAATTAAAATTCATAACATTTTGTTTATTTTCGGCTTTTTCACATTAGTCAGCATTGTTTATACATAAATTCACTAATAATTGTGAAAATAAACTGAATTATTGGAAAACCCTATAAAAATTTAATTTAAATAAAATTAAATTATTTGAAATCATTCTTATTGACTATATAAAAAAGGAAGTCAATACTATAAAATACAATTATTCTCAATTCTTACTTATTAAATCGTAAAACTTTGAACAAATTTTATAAAATTAATATTTTCAAAAATGAATTTTTTTTAATTTGAACACTAATGCAGCTTTTTTTATTTAAAAAAGAAGAATCATCTTTTTATAAACATACTCATTATATATAATGGTGTTTTAAAAAGTTAAAAAATTATAATAGACAAAAAATTCAAAACTGAATTTAAATAATAAACAAAAGTATTAATACCTTAATATCTGTGAAAAAACTTCAATAAAATTAAAATCATTAAAAAAAATAGTAAAAAATACAAAATAGTAATAAAAAACTCAAAGTAAGGCGCTCTTAATGTAAAGTAAAAATAATCCTTAATAAAAAATAAAAATAAATAAATTTTTAGCAGAAATAGGACGAACAAAATTGATGAAGCAACCCGAGAATTGACATTAATGAAAAGGGATTCTTTTTTTAGGCACAAAAAATCGCGAAATAGGCACCTAAAAAGGCAGAAAAAAATCGCAAAATAGGCACCAAATAGGCACAAAAACCCTCAAATAGGCACTAAAATAGGCTAATAAAATTTTGTTTAACACTTTTTAGGATGCAAATCACATAAAAACTTAATTAAAACACTTAATTTTGCTTATATTTCAATTGTTTTAAAGTTTTTTCGAATAAAGACAATTTTTAAATCA
Organism: Heterodera schachtii; assembly: GCA_023374025.1. NCBI lineage: Eukaryota > Metazoa > Nematoda > Chromadorea > Rhabditida > Heteroderidae > Heterodera > Heterodera schachtii. The sequence continues at coordinate 7,006 of SIJG01000170.1, forward strand.
AAAATTTTTACTAAGAAAAAATAATTATATTTTGGGGATTAATATTTGCGAATTTTTTTTTTTGAATCTTAGGGGGTGTATTTTCTGAAATTTTTCGGTTCGTTTCTTAGGGGTATATTTTTCATTTTTATTGCATTTTTGTTAAGGATTTTTATCAAAATCCTGAAAAAGGCGCCAAAAATGGCGAAATAGGCATAAAAATAGGCATTTAGGCATTAAGCACAAAATAGGCAAAGTTAGGCATTATAAAAGTCATCGTATACTAACAAATTCATAAAAAAAACATAATTTATTTAAATCAAATTAGTTCAATATGAAAAGAATAATTGTTTAAAAATTTTAATTAATTATCGTAAAACTTACAAAATTTAAAATTTAGATATTTTAGCAAATAAAATAATATTTATTCAATTTATACTTGAAATAAAATATTTATTCATGCATCAAAAAAAACATTTGCCCTTTTTGGTCGTGAGACTAAAAAGCAAAAAGAGATAATAGATAATAAAAAAATACAATTAATTAAATAAATAAAAGAAAAGAATTAAATAAATGATTATTAAATTAATCAAGGGATGATTGACGCCCAGAGGTAACAAAAAAAAATAAATAACTCAAGCCCATTCGTAAAATTATTTGAATAAAAGTTCATTTAAGCACAAATAAGTACTTTAAATCTTGAAAAAATAAATTTATTTAAAAATTTAAGTTAAATAAACAGAGAAATAGAAAAATGCATTTGTTAAAAATCAAAAAGTAAAATGCAAGAATTCTTTTAACGAAAATAATAAATAAACATTGTTAATTGCTGATGGATATTATTTCTAAAGAAATATTTTACAAAAATTAAGTATGTTTTCTATAAAATTTTAAACATAGTTTATTTTCGCCTGCACACAATAACAAAACTTGATTGATGGCCATGAAATTTAAAAGATAAGAGTTAAAAGATAAAAATTAATGTTAATTATGCAATAATTAAAAATAAAAAAATACTATAAGAAAACACGTTATAATGGTGAAAAAAACTACAAAAATATGCACAACAATTATCATATACATTAAATAATAAAGACTTAAACAAATTTAAATAAAAACATATATTTTATTATAAATTAATTTAGTAAAATATTTATTTAAAATTATTTTCAAAATTATAAAATTTTAATACGTTTATTTTTTATTTCAAATCGAATTTTTTAATTTTAAATTTTATTTTTTAAATATGCTCTAGTTTAATCGTTCTATACAAAGCAGATGAAAAATTAAAAAAAAATCGCAATAGAAATAAAATTTTCTGAAATTATATGTCTTAAGATTTTTTAAAAAATAATCCTTAAAAATAAAAATAAAATTGTTAATTGAAATTTAAACTATTTCCTAATAATTGTTATTTACACTATCACTTATTATAAACGCAATTTATGACTACTGATCAGTTCAATCAAGAAAATGTTCGAAGACAAGAATTTTTTAAAATTATTTATTAAATATACTTTTTAAATTTCAAATAAATTCAGTCTAAAATAACGTCGTACAAAAGAAGATAGCACATATAATTAATATATTTAACATTTATTAAGAAATTTATTTAATTTATAATAGCTATATCCAAAAAAAACAATAATAACTTAATTTAATAGTTAGAAGAAAACATATGCTTTAGCTAAATTAAAATATAAATATTATTATAATAAAAGAAGTTAAGTTAAAAAATTTATATATTTATGTTAAAAAGCCAAAACAAGCCGATTCAAAATCAAACAAACAATAAATTGAGCTTTTCGCTAAATTAATGTGCATTTCTAATAAATATTGCAAACATTCTTTTTAAATTGTTCGTCAAAAGTATTTTAAATTACATTATATTATTTTATCCTAATTAATCATCCATCTTCTTCTATTTTAAATCCAAGACTAAAAAATAATTTTATATTTAAGTCTAGGCATGAAATTAAAATACAAATTAATAAAATTTTAAAAATAAATAAAATATCAAAAAATAATACCGTAGCGGATAAATTATGCTTTAAATAATCAAAAGATTTAAGAATAGTGAACAAAATATATTTAATTTAAGTCTGAGAAAAATTCGCAAGAATAAAAAGCAGAAGAGACTCCGAGACGAGATGAAAATAAATAGTAAAACAAAAAAAAAGAATAAGTAATTGTTTTCAAACGAAAATGAAAAAATAAATTAAAAGTTTAATATTATTAAAAATATATTATTAGCGTAAAATGGAAAAAAACAGGCATCTTAAAATGAGCTGAAAATAAAAAAAATATTTATGAACATTGTTATTAATTTATGAATTAAATAAATACACATAAAATATTTCTCTTTTATTCTTTATTTTGAAAAGAATTTATTGGGTAACAGAATAAGTGAATTTGTTTATTTATATTTTTTAACGGTTTTAAACTTATGTTCAGTTTTAAAAATTATGTTCATTTTTTCCAAATGTTTTTAGGTTCGTTTAAATTTTTACTTTTTTGCCTCGCCCGTAAAGGGCAAGGGGACGCAGTTGCCGCCCTCCCGAAATGAAAGAATTTTACCATTTTACCTTATTTGTTGTTATTTTAAGCCCAAAAGCTGCAAAAATTAGTCCTTTTTTTGAAAAAACGGCCGCAAATTCTTGTTTTTGCTTCCAGCACCGACAATTTTAAAATTAGCTCGAGAAAAAAATTTTTGACTCGGAGAAAAAAAAGCTTTTCAGCTGCCGCTCCCGAAATTTTTTTCAGGTTACGGGCTTGCATATAATTGAGTATCTTAATGTGAAAAAACCCAAAGGAAAATGAATAGAAAGGCAAAATTAACCAATGAATTAATTATTAAAGTTGGATTTAGAATAATTTTATACGTAAATAAAAGAAAAAATATTTTCACATAATATTCGATATTCGACACTGAAGAAAACATTTTTTTTCTACAGTTACTCTCTGTTCTTTTCATTATTATTTATTTTTTGCGAACTCAAAAAAGAAAATAAATCCAAAAATAAAATAAAATAGCAATTATGTTTTTTTCTCATCATTTTAAAAACATAAGGAAAAATATTAGAAAGCGTACAATTAATAATTAAATAAATTGAGCAAACAAATTTAACGCATTAGAACAATTCTCTTGGTTAAGCTGAAATAACAAATTGAAAAACTTATTTTTTTAATAATTTTTAAATTTAATAGCCAACTAAATCCACAGGCATTTAAATTTATTAAAAAAAATATAATATATTTTAAGAATAAATCAACTAAATGTTTAAGAAAATTTATAAATATTTATTTAAATATAAATATACATATTAAATAAATATCAAAGGCTGTCTCCACTCTTTGTAAATGGGTGTGAATATTTGATTATTTATTTGATTGGGTTAATTATTGGAACTCATAAATTTTTCCTAATTATCTCATAATTTTAATGTTATTGCTGAAACATCTCAAAAAATTCAAAGTCAAAAATTGTAAAAATGGCAAAATAATTTAATAAATAAAGAATACCAATAAAAATAAATATTTTATAAAATATCTTTCAATAATTAAAATGTTTAAATAATATTCTAAAGAAATATTAATTTTTTATGTAATTTTAAATCTTTAATAAATAAAATGTGAAAATTTTTAGTCATAAAAGGCCTAAAAATTTCAAAAAATGTAACTATTTTAAAATAAAATTACTCCATTTAAAAAATTTTAAAATAATAGAAATTATAATATATACGTAACCAATTTATAAAAATGAGAGGAAACGTTGTCAAACAATGCAGTGGCATTATACCGACCAAAATTAATAAAAATGATAAACAAAATTATAACAAACAATTTATAATATTAATAAAAAAAGGTATGGAAGTGAAAATATAAATAATAATTCTGGATTTATTAAAGAGTTTTATTTATATAAAAATTCTTATAATTTTTTAAAAATAGATAATTTTGTTGAAAATAAATTCATACAAATAGTGTTGAGAATAACCATGGAATAAAAAAAGTTTTTTTTGTTTAATTTAAGGAATATATTAAATTGTATTGCAAAATGAAAGAAAATATAAACTTACAATTTTATAAACGGAATTGCATTAAATCAATAATTAAAAATTAATGAATCAATTAAAAATAAAACGCTTACCATTCTGTTAATGGGCATAAAAAAACCGTAGAACTCAAATTAAATCTATATTTTTTTGTTTCAATCTTTCCAAAAATTCAATGCATTTAATTTAAATAAATTAAAAAAATATTGTATTTATAAGTGAAAAAATAAATATTTAGAATAATAATCAATAGGAAGCAATTATTGAATTAAAAAACACTTTTATTAATGAAAGCAAAAAATTCTATTAACAAATAGAAACGAACATAATCAATAAATAATTTAATAAATTTATTTCAATTTTGTAAATGGGTGTGAATATTTGATTATTTATTTGATTGGGTTAATTATTGGAACTCATAATTTTTTCCTAATTATCTCATAATTTTAATGTTATTGCTGAAACATCTCAAAAAATTCAAAGTCAAAAATTGTAAAAATGGCAAAATAATTTAATAAATAAAGAATACCAATAAAAATTATTATTATTTTATGAAATTAATCTCGTGGTAGAAATACTTGCAAAAACACAAAAATATGTGCCCGACTAACAAACAATAAAAATTTTAATAATTTAAATATATCCACAATTTGATTATTATACTTTTATAAAAGCTATTTAACAAAATTAATCATTAAGAAGTCAGGCAATATATAAGATAAATTTTAGATATCTATTAAACAAAATCACAATTTATAAATTAAAAGGGAAATAATACCGGTTTTTCATCATTCCGCAAGAAATTACCAAAATTAAGCAGAAAATATTAAATACACAAATAAAACCCCTTTCAACATAGTTTCAAGACTTTCTTCGCCTAGAAAACAAGATTAATGAAAGCGACTAATCTAATGTGATGTTAATTGAAAATTGCATTTATTAGTAAATGCTGCACCGCAATTGAACGCTAACAAATAAGCACTTTAAAGAACCTGAAAATAGAATAAAAGAATAGATGATATTACTAAAACGAGACAAGTCCTCTAAACATATAACCAGACGAGAACAAGTATTTTCTCGAAATATATTTATTAAATCCACGTGTCAAATAACAATACATTTTAGTATGTACAGTACACTCTTTTTCAACATTTATTTAAACTGCCTTTCCCAAGGGCCAACGGGACGTGAAAATAGAATTAATCACCATTTGGGTTGTCCCAATTCTCAAAATCAATTGCAAAGAAGAATTTCATTATCGTTTGGGTTCTCAATGGCATCAAAGTCTTCAGCCAAATTTCTGATAGCCAAATCATTTTCTCGGTATGTTTTCTTCCGTTCTCGAATTCTTATCCCTTGAGTTGGGTCCAACTCATAATGCCGCAGCTTATCGGCTGCGATTCGCTCTTCTTTCTTCAGAATAGTGATAACTCTGATAATTAAAAGATATTAAGCTGATTAAACGCGATTTTCACTTCGATAATGGCGGACGCACACTGGTTATTTGTCTATTGTTTGTGGTTAGTATAGGCTCAAAATTCTGCTACCTCCTCGCGGTGAGTCCGGAAACAAAGTTAATTTTTAAAATATTATTTAATTTTTTAACTCTGGCTAAAGCAGACATAATTTTGTATAATTTTGGGCACCGGGCCAGGAATTCCCGGTCATCCAAGGTCCCGGTTCCGGTAGGGCAACCGGGAACAGGGAAAAACAAGCACGGTAAGAATGGGTTCTGAGTGAAAAATTAGTGATTAAAATTGGAGTTAAAAGGAAAAAATTTAAAAATATATGAAATATATCCTTTAAAAGTAACAATGATACTTGTGCAAATGGCCTAGTGGCTATTCTCCTTGACTTTCCCTTCTTCTTTCACCTGGTTCAATCCCTATATAGAAATTAAATTGTTTTCAAATTTTAGCACTTTTAAATGAAAATCTGTACAAATTGAGCCTAATAATCCCAAAATAGAAGCCATTTTTGTTGAAAATCTGTTAACAAATCTCACAGCAATTCAAATAATGATTAATTTTAATTAAATTTATAAACTTAATAGATAGAATTTTAAATAATATTTTTTAAAGATTCTTTTCCTTATTCTTTCATACTAAATTAATGTTCTTAATTGGTTTCTTGAATTCTCTATTTTCAGTCTTGTCTGTTTTACGAATTATTTATTGGAATTTAATAAAAAAATTTATTATTGTATTTCTATTTTAATGAATTTTATGCTAGTAGTAAATTTTTTATATTTATAATTTAAAGCAATTTTATTATTTTTTAAGAGATTTTTTATTTTATTTTATTTATTTACTGATTTATTTATTTGAATATGTAACAAACCATAAATTTTTTCTCATTTTATAAATATTTTTTTCTTTAAACTTAAATTAATTTACTCGAATTAATTAAAAATGAATAATTTTTTTTCAGAATCAACAGTAAATGAGAAGGTAACAATGCTATTTTTTAAGATTTATTCAAAATATGCATTATTTTTTTTTATAATTTCCACTTGCAGTTAAAAATATTTTTTTCTATATGTATTAAAAATTCAAGGAATAAGTAATGAATTTGTTTTTAATAAAAAATAAACGATAAATATCAAAATATATCTTTAAAAATAATATAAATCAGTAAAATACAAATTAAATTTTATGTTGCTTTCAATTTATTTATTAAAATATTGATTTAGAAATTTCCTTTGCAGTAAAACTATTTTTCAATTTCATTTTTTTACATTATATATTATTTTATTGTAATTTATTAATAGGGTTGTAAATTATATGCATTAACATATTTTTTCTGCGCATATGCTATGAAGAAAGGGGTTCAAAAATAACATTTATACGTTAAAATTTTCAGATTTGGATAAAGTTTTTAGTCCATATAAATCCATATTTTGGGGGTTTTCGGGAATAAATCCATATTTTGCCATTTTTGCTTTTTTAGTCCATATTTTGGCCATTTTTGGCAAATTTTCACAAAAAAATGCACAAAAAGCGAAAAATGCACCCCTAAAGATAGACTTTTTGGAATTTTTAAAAAATTACACTCCAAAAATCCGAAAAATTTGAGTTTTCGTCGTCATTTTGACATTTTTAATAAATATTTTCGCCATTTTTTGCGAATTTTAAATGAGAATTTTTTTGAAATTTAGGCAAACTTGGAAATATTTTTTATACAATGGACGACAATTAAAAAAATTTGCATTTTTTGGTTGTTTATTGTATTTTTTAAGTGTATTAAAGCAAATATTGAATATTACACCTTTTTTAGAATTTTTGAGGGTTTAAAACACATATTTTGACAATTTTTAGTCCATATTTTGGTCCATATTTAGCCATTTTTGGCCTTTTTAGTCCATATTTCGGGCTTTTTTAGTCCATATTTTATGTCCATATTTGACGTAAATTAATTAAGTAATTTTACAGTAATTTTTTTTAGGAGGTGTTTTTTTGTTACTTTATTTGCAATTTTGAATGATTTCTTACATTAGATAAACACACCCATTCTTGTGCTTTTAATAAATTTTTAAGTGAATTTATGTTTTTTGTATTTAAATAAAAGTAAGT
>SIJG01000170.1:27131-159318 GCA_023374025.1 Heterodera schachtii
GTATTCCTAATTAATTTTATTAAGAATTTTGTTCACATTTTCAAAAATTTTCAGTATTCCCCCCTTGGTGGTTGAATTAACTTTTAAATTTTTACAACGCTCGGGGTCCCCGGCCCCCCGACTATGTGTCGGGGGGTCGGGGGGCGACATGTCAGGGGTCGGGTCGGGGAATAGGCCCAAAAATGTCGGGGGTCGGGGTCGAGGCTTAACAGTAGTTAAAACTGTTGGATTTGATTTAAAATATAAATTTTAAATCGTATATTTAGTGACTTTTTTGCCCTTTATGCACTTTTTGTTATTTTTTGTCCTCCAACCACAAAAATTTTAATTACAAATTCATTAAAAATAAAATCCATTTTTTAAATTGTTAGCGGGTGACATATAATTGACCATTTTTTAAACATTTCTTCTCTCTCATTTCCATTCCGATTTTAGTGCATATGTTGTAGAGAAAATTAAGCTGAACAAAAGCTCTGGTCAGATAAATTGTTTAAAACCTTTAAAGAAAATTATGACATGTTTTAAATATTTAGCGGATCTTACAATCCATTTTACAAAATGTGAGCGAGTGCACATCAATTGTAACCGAAAATACAATTGGAATATACAAATTTGCAACAAATTGACTTTTTTCTACTTTACAGAGGTATAACTTTGAAATTTTTCTTTGAGAAGAAAAGCCGTACGAATACTTAGTAATTAAATTTAAAAATAAAAGTCTAAGTAATTATTGGATAATGTTTATGATTAGAAGCATATTAAATCCACAAATTTTAATTAAATTGAAGTTCAGACTAAAAAAAGTTAAATAATAAGAGAAATAATAATTTCTATTTAAATTTTTTGTTTTTTTCACTAAAAATTAGATATAATATTCTTCGAAATATTAAAAATTCAAAATAACATTAGAAATTTATTGAATTTAAATAAATTTCCAATTTTTTTCATTAAAATAAATATAAAACGAAAAAAACAATTTGCTATGATAATTGATGAGAAGCAAAAACTCTGCGTACATGTCAAGATTACTTAAAAAACAATAATTAATCTTGCTTAAATATGGAAATATACTAAATTTTTTAGTTTTTGGACATTAAATTTAAAATTTTCTTAATATTTTTCAACTGAGATTAAAAAAAATTATTTTCACAATTAATTTATAAAAATAATGCTAAATTATGTTTTATTTAATGTAGCGCATGTTTTTAAATTCGAAATAACTTTAAATTATTTTGTGATTTTGAATACCGAATTTGCCATATGGTTTCCCAAATGTTTACCAATTGATAAGTATTAATTTTGATTCTGTAATCTATCTATTTATTCCAATGAAATATAAGATTATAAGTTAGTGATATTTGTACACATTAATTTAATCATGGTGCAATTATATAAAAACCTAAATAGTCCTATTTTTCCTATAAATGTTTTTCCTTTTTTTAATTAAATTCGTTTTGTTTCTTTTATAAATAATACAATTTTATATGCTTTGGTTTTTATTTTTTGATTGAAAACAATTAATTTTTTTAAGCTTTTCTATTTATCTCATTTTTAGTGAAAGCACATTTGATTTAATAAAATTAGAAAAATTTCACTATTCTTTTTTGATTTATCTTCAAATTTTTTTTCCCACAACTTTTATTTTTTCTTTTTCCTTTTATTATCCGTTTGTTTTCAAAAATTTCTCAAGGGCTAAAAAATTGATTAAATAATATTTTTAAATTTTTATTTTGAATTTTAAAATATTTTATAATAATTATCCATAATTATTATCGACGCCATGAGGCTTAATCATTTAAAAAATAAAAAATTTAATTTTATACCTTTAATATTTAGAGGCATTTAAGATGTAGGAAAATTTGGTGTGATTTGTTAAGTTTACGCTCTTTTATGTAGAAATAAAAATATTTTAATTTTATAGATTATTATTCAATTAACTTATTAAAATTATTATTTCTATTCAAGGTTTTGACTTTTTTAAGTTCTAATCTAACAATTCTGTTTTTTTAATTATTTTTTGTTCCAATTTTCTCCTTTTGGTTTTACATAAATATTTTAGTATAGTAATTTAAATTTTTAATTAAATTTTATTATTGATATCGATTTTTATAAAGTTAGGGATCGCGATTCGAGATTGGCATCAAGCCGGGATAAAATTGTCACAAGGGAAAATCCTTATTTTTTTAATGTTTTGTAAATTTGTGCATGTTTGCTTTTTTATATAAATTTTTAGGTTTTAAAGAATTTATATAACTTTTTTTTGTTGTAATTTTTGAAAAATTTTTTCCTTAATGAATTTTTATAAAAAAAGAAACATCAATATCTAAAAAAATAAAAACATTCTTACTTTTTTCATTGATTATTTAATCAATTTTTGCGCAATTATTTTAATTGTTAAAATTAAAGTCATAAATTATATTAAATTTAGTTACATTTTTGAATATGCGTTTTTTAAATCTCTTGCTTTTCGTTTTTAAAAAGATTTCTTTGTTGAGGGCTGTAATATATTTATATTATTAGGCTCTTAAACTGGGATATAGAAATTTTTTATATTTTTTTATCTTTTTTTTCTTTAATCTCGTGCGCAATTTTTTTTTGTTTAAAAATATTTGATATTTATTGTTATTATTATATTTGTTATTATATTTTTTGTTATACATACTTAACAATTTGGAGAGGTGTCAGTGATTAAGCAAATATTTTTTAATTTATCATTAAGTCTATAAAACTATTTATTTATTTTTTGATTATTTATTAGGTTTCATGTATGTTGTTTATATATTTTTATTCGAAGTAAAATAATAAATAGATTTTTATTTAATTGTCAATTTCAGTTTTAGTTTAATTAATGCCTTTTATTTTATTGACAAAAGATAAACTCAATCTCATTATTAAAGTAATTTTATTGTAATTTCTTTTTGAACTATAAAAAAATAATAGTTGATTTTTATAACTTTTAGCATCTATAATATTTTAATGTTTAAATGTTTACAAAATTAAATAATTTATGAAATAATAATAATAATTTGAATCATTTAATTTTGAATATTGGATTTTTTATTCTTGTATTTTTTGCAGCAATAATTCTAAAAATTTTATGAAAGACGCGGGCAAAGCAGTTTTGAAAGTGCCACAAGAGAAAAGTGTGAAATTTTTAACTTGTGATTAAAAGCTCTTATCAAAATAAAAACCATAAAAATTTATGGGCCCAGAATTCTGAAAATTCATGAATTTTTAAAAAATAAAAACCAAACAAAAAAAAATGCATTTTTGTAAAAGAATTCAAAATTTTGTTGTAGGGATAAAAGTGGGCAATTTTGGTTTCCTTTTTTTAGTTAATTTTTTTTGAATCTCATATTTTTTTCAATTAATTAACAAAAAATACATGACTTTTGTCTTTATATTTACCAAATAATTATTAATAATTACAAACTTATTATCGTTTTTTTACAAAAATTAATTAAAAAGCTGCTTTTGTCAGAATATCATTCATTAACTAATGAATTACAGAACTAATAAACGACAATTTCCATTATTATATATCGTATTTTCCAGTGTCGCAATGCTTAATAACTAAAAAAAATTAATGATTAAATAATAAAACAAATAAAAAATTATAATAAACCAAATAAAAGATCTCAGTAATAAAAATACAACAAAAAGTTCATTTAATAATTTAAATAATAGAATAAAATATTATTGTAATAATTTAAAAAAATTTACATTTTTAATTAATATTCAGCTAATTTAATTGGTTTTTAACTTAATAAAAAATTTAATAAAGTTAAATTAAAAATTTTAAAATAAGAAAATATTTATTTCAAAATGTAACAAAATTAAGCTAAATTTTCTGTAATTTTTGGGATAGATTCTTAAGGCTGTATTTTTCATTTTTATTGTATTTTCATAATAAGTTTTGTATAAATGCCAAAATAGTGAATTTAGTTTTCGTATTTGGGAAATCTATAAAATAAGTAATTTTAAGTTGTTTTTTTTTTTGCTGTTGTTTGTGGGAGAGCATATTTTCATCTATGCACTTTTTGTTATTGGTATTTTATTTTTCTCTAAAGTTGGCATTCCATCTACAAATATTAAAAGGCGAAAACAAAGAATTGTTCAACTCGGATTGGGAAAATAAATTATTTGCTAAAAACTAAAATAGTTGTTTTGCTTTAATGAAATTAATTCTTAAAACGTGAAAAAAGAGAAAATATACAAAAAAATTATTCACACGAATCGAATCGTTATCTGAGACAACTTAAACATAAATTAAAAAATGGTTATGAATTATTTTAATTTAAATGAATTAAACTGTCATAAAAATAATTGTTAAAAGTTCAACAAATTAATTCTAAATAATTAATTAATGTAACAAAATCCAATTTAAAATAAAATCAATTATTTTAAATTACCCTTATAAAAAAGTGCATGTTAACTTAAAAAAATAATAACATTTATATAATTAATTCAAAATATTTTTAATTGAAAATTGTTATTTTATTTAATAATTTTTAATTACTTATTTAAACGTGAATTGATCTATCTATCCATTAAAAATTTCTTGTAATTTTTTTAATAGATAAAACATAATAAATATTTTATTTTAAATACTTGATTTTTAAAATTTTTTTAAATTTTTATTTATAATTGTAAAAAAATGATATTTGTAAATTGTGTTTATATAAATATTTAGTACTTTTCCTTTATGTCGCTTTTTTTTATTAGCATGAATTAGGTGCCATGAATAATTGAAAAATCTATTTTTAAAAACAATGAATACTAGTAATATAAATTATTAACAAATATTTTATATTTTTTCAAATAAGGAAAAATTGAAAATAAAATAGTATTAATAAAAAATTCAAATTTTGGCGATCAATTTTTGAGAAAATTTTTCATTTCTTAGGGTTTTAAACATGTTATGGTTTCTTTACTGATTATTGTGTGTTAATTTCTTATTAACTGCTTGGTTATATATTTTATTTCTTCTGTAATTGAGTAAATATTTTTTCATTAGACTAAGAATTAATTAAAATTTGATTAAATTCTATGATCATTTTTCTTGTGTAATTCCCATTTTACTGAAAACAGCTCGATAAATAAAGCACCTAAGTTGAGTTTTTTATTCATTTTTAATTTTAATAGTAATAATAAAAATAAGATATTGTATGGCTTTTACTTTTTAAATTACATTTTTTCTTTATTTTTACAATTAATAGTTTTAATTTAGATTAAAAAAAAAGATTTCATTATGTGTCTTGAATTTTTATTTTATAAATATGATTTATTGAATAATCATTTATTTAATTCTTTTCTTTTGTTTAATTAATTGTAAAATTAGTTTATTTATTTTAATATATATCATTTATTCTTTGTGTTTTTTATCTCACGGCGTGATATGTGTGTTTCATAGATTTATTATAATGTTTTTGAAAAAATTAGGTCTTTCTTATAAAATCTTAATATTTTAAAAAAATTTGAAAATTAAAAACAAAATCACATACTAATGAATAAAAGAAAAAAACTTATTTAAATACAAGCACATATAAATAAATTAAAGATTAATTTGGTTTAAATTCTCTAAAAAAGTCCATCAAAATAAATTAAATTTTGGCAATGATATGTAAAACTTCTAGTTATACAAAAATAATATAAAAAATATTCAATATAATTATAATATTAAAATAAACATGGGATGATTTTTTTCGACGCATACGGCAACCAATCAAGAAGTAATAGAAATGTTTATTAAGCAATAAAACAACATTATTAAAAAAATGTAAACATTGAATTTTATGAAATGTAAAATAGAAAAGACAAACTTTGAATAACAAAATTAGTTCTAAATAAAATACCATTAGATTATAACAAATTCTTAAAAAAATCGCTGGAAAATTAGAGACAGTTTAAAAAATTTAATTCCCAAAAGAGGCAAAAAAATAAAGGTGTTTGTTTAAGACAGTTTGTTTTTCCATTTCTTTAAACTTTTTGCTCTCAACTATTAATTAGTTGAGTATATAAATGTAGAAATAATTGTCGGTTCCTTTTCTCATCATTAATTTATTGAAAAAATATTTTATTTCTTTTAATTAGTTATATTTATTGTTTTTTAGCTTTATATATGATTCAAATGGCTAAAAAAAATTTCTTATCACAATCAGCCTTGTTAGGTTAATTTCTAATTGTTTTTAAATATAATTTTAAGAATTTGTCTGTTAACATAGATTTTTATACAATAAAATTTAATACTAAATCAAAAATTTTCTAATTAGGAAGTTAATGTCAATTACGTTTTAACCTTTGCCCGGTTTTTAAATTCAAATATCATTTAATGAATTATTTAAAATTAATGGATGAAATTTATTCCTATTTTAATTATTAATAAATTTATTATTTATTTATTTTATTCGTTAAAATGTTTTAAAAAATATATTGCATTTTTGAAATTGATTATATTTTTTGAAAAATTAACTTTTATTAGCGTCACAATTGGTTTTTTTTTCTCGTTTCTTAAAAATTTTCTTTATTATTATTTATTTAGAACTGGCAAAAAAACAATAAAACTTAAACTATAATTATTTTGCTAATATTAGAAAGTTTGCAAATAGCTTAAAATTTTTCATTATTATTTTTTCAATTTATAATTTAAAAATAAAAAAAATTCGCAAGTTCTTATCGCTTGACATTACAGCTTGAATCTTTTTCAATTTATTTCATATGATTGATTAAGATAAGTAACAAATTTGATTAAATATAATTATTTTTGAAGTATTAATTTTATATTTTTCAAATTAATTTTATATATTTTTTTCGCTATTGTGTTTTGTAAAATAATTTTCCGTTATTCAATTTTTTGTATTCTTTATTAATATTGTTTGTTGCTTAATTATTCATTTTTATTAATCCTTGTCAAAATGCATATACATTTTTGGACTAACTTTCCTACCATTTTGACAAATTTTGTTTTCATTTATTAGAATTATTTATTTTATTTTTTACATGAATATTTATTTATCACTCCTAGCGTTAATTCCGTTTTAATTGGTTTTTTGCACTAAAGAATACTTGTAGATTGTTTTTCATTAATTCTTTTTATCATTTTATTTATCATTACGGAAGTTATACAAAATAATTAAAATAGGATAATTATTGGTTTAAACTTTTTTAATTCAAAAAATATAATAAAAAATATTTTATTCTTTTATTTTGAAAACTTGAAAAATATTTTTTAATTTTTTGGGAATACTATAAAAATTTAGGAAATTAAATGATATTAGTAATTTAATAATAAAGTTTTATGTTTTTTTATAATTTGTAAAAAATTTGTCCGTGTTTAGCGTATATTTTGGAAATTTTTTTTACACTTTTTGTTCGAATTCGGGTCATGGGTTCGGAATTATGCAAATCCGAGCTCAGATTCGTAATTAGAACCCTTGAAAACCCTCGGAAACTAATTTTAGTCCAAAATAAAAAATTTGCTTTTATAAAGTTTTTACGGTATATTCTCATTTGTAAAACTTCTTCTATTTTATTTTTTATTAAAAAGTTATAAATTTTTAAGAATTTATAATAATAAAACTTTTTAATAAATTCACAATTATTATTTTATATTCTCACTTCTTGCAAAACAGTAGGAATCCATAAAGTTTAATTTTCGGTATTTTTTTTCATGCCAATTAATTAGTTTGCGAGGTGCTTATTTTAATTGAAAGTTTCCATGGATATATAAGAAACATACTCTAGCAACACATCAAAAAGGTTTAATATTAGCGCCATTTTTCATCACTAGGAATCACTATTTTGCGCTTGCCACTATAAAAACATTGTGAAAGTTGGCCATTAAAATAGTTCTTTTTTGCCACCTATTTTTTTTTGGAAAAAGCAAGCCGCGAAAAAAACTAGTTTTATTTTTTATTTAAATTTGAATTTGTTTTATTTTTTATTTCCTGTGGATTTTATTTTTTTTGATGTTGTTTGCTACCTCATTTCGTAAAACACTGGTTTTTCCTGTTTTAAAATTGAATTTAATAAAAATTTTTATTTCTTGATCCTATGATATAAGTTACTAACTATCAATTTAAATAATTTTGAAAATTTGAAATATTATAATTCCTGAACTTATTATGCATTTTTTATATTACTTTTTTTGATTTGTATTAATTAACCTTTTATTTCTCTTTTAATTTTTTAATTCTATCTTTTTATGAGAAACAAAATTAAACATCTTATTATTATACATAACATACAATTATTTTAGTAAGACGTTTTTATATGTAATCATTATTCTTTTTATATTCAATTTTTTATTTATATTTGTGTGTGAACACAATTTCAAGACTTTTCATAAACATTAATTTAATGTTGTTTTTAACAACATTTTTAAATAAATTTTCATACATATTCTGACTCTTGTGAGTTTCTCTTTGACAATAATAAGTTTTTTTTTTATAATATTTTTTTGTTATAAGAATTTTTAATTAGGTAATTAAATTACAAAAAAATTTCCTCTTTTTTCATAAAAATAATTCCAAAAAATCGATAAATGTTTCAGTAAATTTCAAATTAATTTTATTTTTATTTATTCTTTATTATTTATGTGCTTTATTAAGAATTTCATCATTTATTTTGACTTTATAGCTGTTTTTAAAACCCTTTGTATAATAGTAGTTATAGTTTTTTTTTAATTTAATGCTGAATCTTCGAAAGAAATTATCATTGTTTTAAAAAAAATTTATAAAATATGTAGTAATTTTTATTAAGATTTGTTTAATTCATTTCATTTATTAAATTATTGTAAAATAATTTTAATTTTTTTTTAATCTTTTTTTGCTCATTTAATCTCATGCGCAAGCTCATTTGTAGTAGTTGACCATTTTGGTTGAATTGTTTATGAATTTTAGGTAATTTAAAATTATAGGAATATTATTTCATGTTAATAATTCAATAAAGAGCATATTCTAACTGTTGTATAATAATAATCATTTATGAATTTGCAATTTATTAAATCTTATTTTGTTTTTTATATAATTATATATTTTAATTTAATAAAATTGATAATTGTAAAATTCGTTTAAATTATTATCTTTTAATCTTTTTCTTTTCATCTCATGTGCAGTCAGTTGAACATTTAGTGAATGAACGGTGATCAGATTTTTTAATTAAATTTGAAAATTAACAGCACTCACATTATCACGATCTCATTTAAATTTATTATATGATTTTTATTAATTTAAAAGTTTGTTTCTTCAAAATTATATTTTAATTGCTTCTTCACGGTGTACTTTTAGAATTTAGAATTTAGTTTGTTTTCTTTAAAAAATACTTTTTAATATAAACTTTTCTAAAACATGATTTAAAAATAATTTAATGATATTTATTTATTTTTTATTTATTTACATTATATATGGACTAATATTTACAAAATAATAAATTTAATTTATGGTTGTTGAATAATTAGTAAAATTTATTTATTTACATTGATTTTTTTGATCAACATCAAAAGTTATCTTAGAATGAATTTTTTCAGAATTTTCCAAAATATTGATTTTGTTTAAGAAAAATAAAATTACTTTAAACATATTATGACAATTCAAATTTGAGGCTGCAATTAGACTTTCTTTCTTAATTATATATGAACTTAAGCAATGTGACTATTGATTTTTAATATTTTATTATAAAAACAATTTTTGTAAAAAGAATTTTAATTATTTTGGTTGAGATTGGGTCCGGGGTTTGCAATTGGGTAAATCTGAATTCATATTCGTAACCTGCACCATTGAAAACCTCCTTAAACTGATTTTTTGCTAAAAATAAAAAAGTTAAATTAGTGACACCATTCTATAGGATTCCCGAAATTTTAGTTAGCTCTTTGATAGACAATTTTAATCTTTTGTAGCCATTTTTAATGAGCTTTATAAACAAATTGCTTATAATATTAAATATTCATTTATGAATATTTTTAAAATGCTTTTCGTAATTGACTTTAAAATTTATCGTTTCTCTTATCTAAAATTATGTTTTCCTAGAAGCTGGTTTTACTATTAATTTTTTTATTTGGTCTGAAAAGAAAAACATTTCATCATGTTTTTAAATAATTGTGGTTTTAGATAGTTTTTTTCATAATTAGTGTTATATAACTAATAAATTTAATTGATATCAAAACAAAAAGTTCAAATTTATAAAGCAAAAAATAAAATAAAAAATTTACATATAAATGAATTTATACGATAAAATTTAATTACTTTGATTAAGAAATAATTAGGAATTATTCATGATCATGAAATTAATAGTTGCTATATCAATAACCGTTGTTATTTCAAATATTTTAAAACATAAAAAAATTTTAAAAAATCAAAAACGAATTTATAAAATGCAAAAAGAAAGCAATTAAACAAGATTAAATTTATTTAATTTTAATTAATTATTAGGAATCAGAGAAATATAAATGTAATTATTTATACAGCAATATCATTAATATAATTATGTATGTCAATTTTGCTTTCGGCTAATTAAATAAAATGCAATCCTAAAATTCAAAATCTAATAAGTAACGAGATTAATATAGCTAATAATTAATAGAATAATAATAAATTTAATATTTATTACATGGTTATAGATTTAGTATTTTTTCAAAGATTTTTTGGTTTTTCTACTAGATTTTTTTTTTGAAAAATTTTCCTTCAATAGAGTTTATTTACAGAAATATGTATGTAAAATATGAAATATGAAGAAAAAATCTTAAATATGAAAAAAATGGAAATAAAAAAGTTTCATAGAAGCATCAAAGCACCGATTCTGGCATCTGACATAATTTTGACCAATTTCAAATCCCAGACCCGAATTCGAGCAAAAACTTTAAAATCTAAAATTTTCAAAATTCTGAATTTTGTTCTTAAATTGATTAAAACATGCTGAATTTAGTCAAAAACTATTGTAATAGTAAAAATGGTTATCTATGCAAATTCTATAAAAATTGAGAATTTTGAAAAGTTAGGTTTTCGACTTTTTGTTCGAATTCGAGTCCGCGATTCGAAATTGATTAAAATAAATGTCAGATTCGTGTTCAACGACCCCGAAAACCCTTAGAAACTTACTTTCAGTGACTTTTAAAAAGTTTAATATTTTTCAAAAAGGAGTTTTACCATCCGGTAGTATTACCCCATTTTCCATGATCAAAGGGAAAAAGTCATGAAAACATGCTATTTCTGTGTCTCTCATGGTCGTTTATCAAGAATTTTGGCGCATGTTTCGACCAATTCTTAACCCGAATTTGAACAAATATTCAAAAGTTCGCAGTGTTTTATGATGAAAACAAAGTTAAAGTCATTAGCGTTTAAATAAAAGATCATTTAAACCATTTGTAAACAAAAAATGGCAATTAGAAACTTTGAATTTTCGACTTTTTGTTCGAATCCAGGATTTGGGGTTCGGTTCGAATTAGGTCGAAACAGATGTCAGAATCGGTTTCCCAGACCCTGAAAACCGTAAAACAAATTTATTCCAAAGTACAGATAACGTAAAGAAGGCTTTTTGGCTTTCTAGCAAAATGGCGACGACGAATCCGCCGATTAACTGTTTATGCGGTCGTTATGTTCTAAGGTTAAATAAAAGAATTTATGCAGACGAATAATGAAGAAAAAAATTATTTTGAAATAGTTTATAATTTTTAGTTTTTGTTTGTTTTCCAATTAAGAAAATTTTTTGTAAATTTTTTTTTCTCCATTTCTGGTAATAAAATATATTTAATATATTCTAAAAAAACCATAATAGTTAGACCAAACAAAATTTTTTTTATATCTTAATTAAAAATGAATTCAAACAAATAATAATAATAATTAAAGAAAACAATTTCATAGTAAGAAATGGCTTTAAAAAAATTTCATGCCAGCCTAAAAAGAAAATTGAGAGCAGGATAAATATTTTGAAAATATTTCTTTGACTTCTTATAAGATTATATAGAACTTTCATATAATTAATATTTTATAACAATAATTCATTTACCTATTTTTAAGATTAAGACCGTTCGACTTCAAGAATGAGAAGAAAGAGACAATTAAATTTAAATGATAACAAAAAAAAAGTTCAAATAATATCCATTTTATATTTAAATTAATTTTAAATCTTAACTGAAATAAATTTATATAAAAGTTTTTAAATATTGTAGGAATTTTGGTGGATGGCGGAGATGTAAAAGGTCAGCCTGTGGTGGGAATTGAACCCATGACCCTTCCTTTCCGTGGAATGCTCTAACCACTGAGCTACACAGGGCACCCTTTACACCCTTCTATTGCCCTTTTTCATCAGAGCATATTTAAATACTTATAAAAATGAATTAATGGGTTGCTCATTACAAGATATGGTTCATAGATAAAATCAAGTTACTAATGAAATAGTAAATAATGTAAATTAAAGGTACAAAGTTTTTTTTTAATTTTAAGTTTTAAAAAAGCATTCAAGAGAATTAAAAAAATAAACATTAAAATGAAAAAACTTAAAATTGTTTTTGTTTTAAATCATCTTTTTAAATTCATGCTTTAATAACAACTTTTTTTAGCGCAAGCTTTTTTCAAACAATTTTTTTTTGTGTAAGATTTAAGAAATATTCAAAAATTATAAAATTTTAAAATTTATGGGGCTTTAAATATAAAGAAAAAAATATTTTAAAATGGCGAAATATTTAATTATTATTGTAGAACATAAAGAAAAAATACGAAATATTCAATTATTATTGTAGAACATAAAGAAAAAATATAAAAAAACTTGTTTCTAAATCTCTTAATTATAATAATTTAATTATAAATTAAATTTTAATTTTCGTTAAAATAAGCAAAATTTAATTCACATTTCGAAAAAGAAAATAAATGGAAATAAATTTGCATTAATATAACTTAACATAATTGTAATTAATTAATAATAAAATAAATAAAATATATTTAGAAATTAATAACTTATTAGGACAAACAATTTATAAAAATGAAAGGAATAAAAATATATATTTAACTAATTTTTTTTAATAACATAAAAACTTTTATTTTTATAAAAGATAAACAAAAAGAGTTAATTTAAAAACTAAAATTAACAAAAAATGAATATAAAATAATATTTGATCATTAAAAGAATGATCTTTATCGAAGAAATAAATAGTATTCTTCATATATTATAGTATACCTTGTTCAAATAAATTTTAGCATCTTGATTGGCAAAAAGTTAAATTTAAAATGAAATAGTATGTCTACATACAACAAAAATTCAATTGGTTAAATAATAAATTTTTATTAAAACAAAATGCAGGTCATTAACATATAAACAACGAAAAAATTATTTATGGAAAAATATCAATTAAATAAATAAAAATGATAATCAAAATCAGAAAATAAAAAAATTTTATGTCGCCATATTAATTTTAAAATAATGTTATTGTTTACCGCAACCAAATTCATACTCAGCCAAACAATAACTGGAAAATCTTGGAATTTGAGAAAAAAAGAAGTTAAAATCTGATCAAAAATGAAAAAAACAGTCAAGAAAAATTCATGATAATAATTAATAATTTAAAAAATCGATTAATAAATTATATGTTATTTTTAATCTAAAAAAATTAGTTGGGCTTTTGCCAATTTTAATAATAATAAAAAAACATAATTTAGCCAGTGTGTGCGCCAATTCAACACCGTGAACGGATGTCTCAAGATTTATATAAAAAAAGTAATAAAATTTAAATATATTCTATACAAAAAATTGTAAAAAAAACAAAAACCCTTTTTTTGAAATACTCTTAAAATAAAATAAAGCTAATAAGAAAAGTTATTTTTTTGCTGTATATGAAAAATAAAAATAATTTATTTAATACAAAATGACTATAATAATGATGAAAATAATAAATTTTTCTTACAGGATTCGTAATAAAGAAACCTTTCAATTTTATGTTTCTTTTAAATTAAAGAAAGTCTAAAACAAAGATTCACCAAGAGAATCCTACAAACAAAAACCCGAACTTACCAAATAAATGTAATTAAAAATGAGCGTTATCATATTGCATAATAAGCGAGAAATAAAAATGGGCTTTGTTTTGTATTTGAATAAGTAATTAAGTAAAAATAATAGTTCGAAATCATCGTATAACAATTTAAAAAATTAATAATGAAAAAACGAGAAATAAAAAGGATAAAAGGTAAAATTTAAAAAAATTAAAACATTATACATTATCTCTGTAATATATTGAAATTTATCTTCTTTTTTCAATAACTTTATCTTTTAAAATAAATTTAAAAAAACAAATTTCTATATATAATATATATAAAAATAAAAATATGTGCTGTGTTCAATTTAAAATATTTAAATTCATTTGACAATTCAAAAATGCAACTATAAAACTGAAAACATAAAGATAAAATGAAAAAAAAATAAATTAAATAAAAATAATAATATTTTCTCATGGAATTTGAAAATTATTGATTGAGTTTACATAATTCAATTAAACATCAATAAAAATAGTCATTAAAAATATTAATTATTTATTATTTGTTTGTTTAACGCCATTGATATAAAGTCTTTCCCTAAAAATTATTTAAGAAATTAATTTAAAAATTACTAAAACAATTTAAAAATGGCAACGCGATCAGGCGGGCATAACAACTGACACAGCATGAAATTATTTGAATAAGCAAGTTTTTTAAGAGCGAAATCATAAAAATAAAAGAATTATAAAAATAGAAAAAATAAAAATTATTAATTGTTATTTATTGTTTGTAAGATTTAAAAATAAATTCTTTTTAATGCATTTTCATTAGCCTCATTATAGTGCAAAGATAAAAACAAAAATTTCAAAAACCTGCAAAACGAAACAAAAAAGCCAGCAAATAATTCTAAAAATCAAAATATTATAAATAAATTAAAATATTAAAAAAAAATTGGCAAATCCCTTTTGGTGAAATTATAATTAACTAATTAAACTAAAAAAAAACATTTATTTTTCATTATGTTTTGTAGCTGAGAAAAAAAAACATGGATAAATATTATACGTCCATTTAAAATAGTGTGATTTCATAAAAATTCAATTCATTTAAATAATTTTTTATACATTATTTAATTAAATTTTTATAAATTTTTTTAGTGAATTTAAAATAAGAAGAAAATGAAAAATCTCAAAAAAAAGTGCTTCGCTAATTTCAAAAGATGAACATTTAAAAAAAAATAATGCTTGATTTTCATAGCATCATCAGAAATGATTGTCTTCTTCTCCATATAGTTTCTTCCATTCTGAAATTCTCTGTTGGTGAATATGTAAGTAGAAATTACCTTGTCACTCATTCTTGGATTATCTCATTTTTTCCAATAAATTTTGATTTTTTCCATTTTTCATTCTCCGTTATCTTTTTTTTGCAAATGTCAAAGTGTTTTTCCCAAACTCGAAATTACTTAAAAATGGTTTGAATTGATGTAAAAAGGTTCTAAATGGGTAAAAAAAAATAGAATTAAGGGCGCGCTTGTCCTTTTTCGGATGAAAAATTGCATGGACTAAAGTGTCCAATTCTAGACATTATTCTATTCATAAGTTATTTACCTTTTTACAAAATTATTTTTTTTTGACTTATTCCCGTGCCTTTAGCTTTCTATTTTCCCAACCAAATTTTATTCGGTTCTGGTCATTGTTTGAAGAATTATTTTTACGGTTGGCCAAACGTTGCCTAAAAAATGTTCAATTTCAAAATTTGTTGGGTTCAAATAGAAATTTAAAAATAATATTTTAACGAATTTTAATGTTAAAAACCTACAATATTTTATAAAGAATTTTTCAGCAAAAAATAATGGATCAATTAACTTTTTAATGAAAAAATCACTTAACAACATAAAATAAAAAATGAAGAACTTCAAAAAAAGAAATGAATAATAATACTTGAACAAATACCGAAATGTTTTAGATTTTTCTTAAAATAAAAAATAATTCAATTATTTATTAATCTTAAAAATTAATTAAATCAATTATTTTTAAATTCTATATAAATGGCCACACCCACGCTAGACATAACAGAGAAAATGCCAAGAATTCAAAAAAATAAGACAAATTAAAATATAATTTTATATAAAGAAAGTCAAAAAAAACAGGAAACCATACGCTTAATTAACTCAATACATATAGTTAAATTAAATAATAGAAGCAGAAAAGCACTGTTTATAAGTTCTGAAAAAATTATAGTTCCCCTATAATTATAGATTATATCAATAAATTTTATTAACGATTCAGTAAATATTTTAATTTAATTTTTGGAATCAGTGAAATAAAAATATACATTTATTAATATAGAAAGCTTCGTCACACCGAAGTTCAATCATGGGCGATTTGACATGAAAATAAATTACGCACTTATAAATATTTTGTACAATAAAAGTGATAGACAAATTGGTATGAAGCAAACAGAGCAAATAAAACAGTTTAATACATTTTATAAATCAAATTTAAATAAATATTAATTCTAATTTTACTTTTTTAAATTATTCATTTATTCATTTGTTTGGTTTTTTTTAAGTATTTTTATTATTTCTTTTATTTTACTTAAAATAAATATATTTGTGATTGATTTATTAATTAAAATTAATATAAACCATAAAAGGAAAGAAAAATTTTGTTAAATATGAAACATTATTTAATTAAAACAGTGTTTTTTCAAAATCCCGATTTTTAATGTGTGTTTGGGAAGCCTAAATCACCATGAATGTTAAAATAAATCTATAAATATTTAAGCGGGTGGTTAATTTTTTTTTTTTTTTTGGTGAGGGGATGGTCGGTGCTATTGGTGCTGCCGGGAGAAAAATAGAAATTTTTGTTTTTTTAAAACAGATTTTCACTGAAATTATAACAAATTATCAATAGTAAATATATTTCAAAAAAAAATTTTTTTCATTTAAATGAAAATATTATTAAAAACTAAATTATTTATCATAATTTATAAAAGGTAAAAATTCAAAAAAAAAGAGTATAAATTCATTAATAAATATTTAATTTGAAGAAAACGATTCAATAAAATATTAAATTCATTCTGTTTTTATATACCAAAAGGTATCATTAAAATAAGTGATTAAGAATAATAAGAGATTAAATGATAATTTTTTAAAAATATTTTATAAAATCTGCTGAACATACAAAACTAGAAATAAATACGTAGAGAATTATAAATTGTCCAATAATTATACCATAAATTTTATACCAAATAAGTCTTCAAACTGAATTTTGCAGAGCGAATTTGGAATGAAAATGAAGAATAGATTGATGAATTGATCGAGCGCCTTCGGCAGGTCGACTTACCGGAGCACACGGTCATTATATAAAAAATTATAATTAAAAAAATTAGTGAAAATAATATTTTAAATTATATATTTATAAATATAATTGAAGATTTAATATAGTATTGCTTTTACATATATGAATATTTAAATAAATTTTATTTATAATCAAAACTCAGAATTTTTGTCCTATAAAGAAAACTTTTAAAAAGTAATAAAAATTATTAATCAAGAAATCTAAATAATTGAAAAGAATCAAAGGATGAATTATTATTAACAAAATTAATTAAAGAAAAACAAAACACATAAGTATTCAATTGATAATAATTAATATAACAAATTTATTAATTTATTTTTATAAAAATTAAAATAAAATAACTCTTCAAATGAAGGATGAAAAAAAGGTTAAAAAATGTCTTGAGATTAATAAAAAAGCTCGGAATAATGTTAAACTTAAAATAATTAAATGAAAACCTTCAATGATGTGCAATAGTATAAGCCAATGAAATGGTATTTGTTATATAAATCTTATAATTATTTTCATATATCACCAGACAGAACAATTAAATTAATTTAAGAATTAATATAAATAAGTTTGTTAATGCTCAGCCTTCTCATTGAGCTGCAAAAATCCCTGGGCCCTTACCAAAAGAACGAGATAAGGGTTAATCTATAAAAAACATGAACAATTTTATCAGCAATCACAGAAAAAAAACAAAAAGTTGAAAGATTGATTAAATCATATATCATAATTCAATTAAAATTCCAAATTAAAAAAATAATTAAAAAATTTATACGACTTCAACTATATTAAATTCAATAAAGCCATACGAAATTATTTCACAAAAAACAAGTACCATTTAAATAAATAGATGTAAATATTACAAACCAAAAAAATATTCAACAATTTTATCGGTATGTAATTGTAAATCCATGCCAAGAAATGGCTGATAAATGATAATGACGTCCTCAAATTAAAAACTAAATCAACATTAATTTAATGTACAATTAAAAAGTATTTGGAAAATAATTCAATATAGAAAATATTTCTTTCTAAAATTTGCATAATTTATTCAATATTTAAGAAATATAAATTTTTATGACTTTAATTAAATGAATAAAGAAATTGGATTCTCAAAAAAAGTTTAATAAAATGAGAAAAGGAAAACATTTTTATATAAATTTTATAAGTCGGTGATTTTAATATATCGTTGCTTACACACGATGTTATTTTCGAAAATTCAGAAATTAGTTTGATTATTTTTTTACCTAAAAGATAAATTTTAAAAATAATTTAAATAAAATTTGTAAAATTGTAGGAAATTTAAATTTAAATTGATCATTGCGCTCAAAAGCATCCTTTTTTCTTTTTAGTCTTCCTTTCTGTAAAAATTGATAAAGAAATTATTTTTGTTTAATATTGACATTATGCCTTGAAGCATTTGACCTTATGAGAGTTTTGGTGTAAAAAATTTAAAAAAAAATGCCTATGAATTTTGGTATTATTTGTTTAATATAACTTATTAAATGTAATTGTTCTTTAAATATATTTTCTTAAAATTTAAGAGATACATTTAGGTTCGAAAAGAAGGATTTTAAAATGTTTGTTTTAATAGTAAGCAGTAGTAGCGTTTTTTCAATTTTATTTTTTGCCCAAAGCGCTTTTTTATTTAATTTTAATTTAATTAGCGATTCTATTACTGGTTTTATAAAGGGAATTTGTTAAATATAATTTTTAATGATTGATCATCCTTGTACAACCATTATATTAATTTTCTAGATTTGAAATTTTTAAGTTAACCTTATAAAAATATTTTTGCCTTTCTCATGCATTGAAAACGTTGAATTCGATGGTTAGGGTGTGATCACCGCCTTTTTATTTTATTGCAATGTTTAATATTTAATTTTAATATTTTATATTTAGATAAATGCTCGAATTTATATAAATAACAATTTCATTCAAAAAACTTATTTTAATATATGTGTATACCTTTTTAAATATTTTTATTTGCTTATTTTAAAATTTTCATTTATTTTTTAGATTGACAGAATTGCTTTAAAATTTGTATCTTTAAAATAATTTTACGTTATTACTTACTCTTCATAATTATTGCTTTTGTTTAAATTTAAAAATTAATTTAGTCTTTATTTCTATAAATTTAATTCAAATATTTTCATCTACAAAAAACATTTTTAACTGTAATACCAATTTAGATTTGTTAAAATTTTTTAATCATTAAAAATAATTTGAATTTCATCGCTTCAAATCGAAGCAAATTTTTTTTCATTTTTCGTTTGAAAACATGTAATTTTTTGGTTTTGTTTCTTTTTTATCTCATGTTGCGGCGTTTTTTTTTGATTGAGTGCCTTTCTTTGTACAGCCAATCTATTTGTATTTAAATTTATATTTTTAATATTAAATAAATTAAACTTGCATTTTTCTTTATTAATTTAAAAATTGTTTTTTTTATTAATTTAGATTACTTGATATAAGTAAAAATAAACTATTTATAATTCAATATCTTAATTAGAATTTAACATTTAAAAACATTTTTATTTATTTAAAGGAATATAAAGATAATTTTGGTAAATTTTTAAATTTACGATTTTCTAAATAAAATTTTTTATGTATAAAAAGTTTCACTTAATTATAGCGGGCTGAAATTTTGCATACTTATGCAGCTCGACACGGGAATATATTTAAAAATTATCCAATGCAAAAAGAAACAATTAGAAAACAAATGAACAAAATTAATTTTTATTTTATGAAATAAATATTTACACTAAAGCCGTAATTACTTATCAGAACATATTAAACGCGTCACTATGAAAAGGAAAAAAAATTACCCATAAATTTTGCTTAAATCACCCTAATTTTAAATATTAATATAAGATTTTGGGGCTCTGCGGTGCGATAAGCAATGCCGGAAAACTTTGGAATCTTTGCAACTCGGAAATTTCGGTAGCAGTTAAAGCGATAAAATTATAATCAAATAACAAAGAATTAGGATTTCGATATACGAATTATATTATATTTATTTAATTTATAAAATTGAATAAATAAGAAATAAGTAAAAAAAATGAAATTTGAAAACAAAAATATGCCTGAAAAAAAGATGAAGAACAATTTGAAAATAAATAAAAAAATTTTTTTTTTTCAAATTGGGAGCATAAATGAATACAGTCGGAATAAATTTTGTATTAAGAAAACTAATTGTAAATAAAATATAAGAAGGGTATTGCTAAATAAAATCAATTTAAATAAAATTTCTCCTAACAATTTTGATTTAGTGAGACTTAAAAAATAAAAAAACAAAAATTGAAAAAGATGCCTCTAAAAACAAACCTCCTTACCATTTCTTAAAGCATTTCCAAATTTCTTTAGTTATTTCGAGTGCCGAAAGTGTATAATTTCTGGGATAAGAAAAAGTGCAAAAGAAAAATTGGCTGGTTTTTTAAATCTAAATCAAACAAATGAAAAGGGAGGGTAATATTAATTAGAGACTGGGTTTTCCAAATTTGCCGGGCCGGGCCGGGCTGATTTTTTCAGAAACAACCGGGTTCCGGGCCCGGCCTCTTCAACCCGGGTTTTCAAATTGCCGGGCCCGGGACCGGGTTCCGGGCTCAGTGTGGGCGATGCGAAAAAAAACTCAGTGTGGGCGATGCGAAAAAAACTCAGTGTGGGCGATGCGAAAAAAACTCAGTTTGCGCAATGCGAAAAAAACTCAGTTTGGGCGATGCGAAAAAAACTCAGTTTGGGCGATGCGAAAGGTGCTAGGTCGATGCGAAAAAAACTCAGTTGGGGCGATGCGAAAAAAACTCAGTTTGGGCGATGCGAAAGGTGCTAGGTCGATGCGAAAAAAACTCAGTTGGGGCGATGCGAAAGGTGCTAGGTCGATGCGAAAAAAACTCAGTTGGGGCGATGCGAAAAAAACTCTTTTTTAGTACACTATATATTTTCATTGAGAAAAAATTCAATATTACCTTATGCCACATTAGATTTTGATTATTTTCATTTATTTTTTACTAAATTGTTTAGAACTGAAGTGCTTTTAATAAACGCATATACTTGACACTCCTTGCACAGATGTAGTAGATGTTAGGACAGTAGTGACCAATTGGCTTCAATTTTTCATTTTTACTTTTTAGGTTTCTTTATATGTATGTGTGATTTAAATTTTTTCTCATTAATTTTTAAAACAATTATTTTTAAGACAAAATTAAACATTTCGATTTATTTTTAATCTTCGATAAATATATTGTTTTAGTTGTTTTAATTATTTTTTAAGATTTAAATGAATTAAACTTTTTTTTAGTTTTTACATTGTATTTTTTTTATAAATTGCTGCCCGCCCGTTAATAAATTGTTTTCATATCATATAAATTCAAGTAAAATTTAGATTTTTCATTATTTTATATTATATAAATTATTTTGATTATGTTTAATCAAAGTTTTGAATATTTGTATCTAGAAACCATTATATTAAACTTATTATTTCTGTTTTTTAATCATGCAATTAATAGATTTAGCTTGTTCATATGGTGGAAATTTGTTCCCATTAGACCGTGAGAAAAACAATTACCTTATTCAAAATACTGCTTTATTTAATTAAATTTACTTATTTATTTCTTTGTCATTAAAATTTATTGTGATTAAATTGACATCCATTTAATTGGACAAAAATTGCCACAGTTAAAATGATTTTTAAAATAAAATTGAAAGACAAAAAAGAATGTAAATATTATTAATTTCTCATTTACATTTGTTGTTCCAATTAATATTTTACTATACATATGCTCGATTGCAATTGTATTCTTTTCTTGCATCTTGCGCCACAATAATTTATAAAATATTATTTTTGTAGTTAATATTTATTTCATTCAAAATATTTTCAGACGTATATTTGTTAATTTTATTTTTGTTTAATTACTACTTTTAATGACATTTTAAGTATAATTTAACGGAGGCTGAAAAAAAAACTTTTTTAAAATTATCAACATAAATTTATTAAAATTCCATTCAACTAATTTTATTAAAATTTGTTTCGAAAATTATTACATAGGTAAAATGTTTTAAGATAAACGGGATTTCAAAATAGCGGGACTAAAATAATAGTTTTTTTTTTTGCGGAACCCAAATTTTTATTCTTTATAGATGCAAATTGAAAATTTTATATTAATTTAAATTTGCAGGCATGGTTTGCGACATAAATATATTTTTAAAAATTTAATTAAAATATTTTATAATACATTAGCTGACTTTTAATTAATTAATATAAACTCAAGAATTGTTTAAGTATAATCTTCTTATTAGTTTGTGCTCAATGACACCCAATAGTTTTCTTTTTATCAAATGTGACATTCATATTTTTTATAATTTATTTCATTTTATTACCACTTGGAAGATTTAGGAATTTCCATCGTGGTGAATTTTAAATATTGTAAGTAATTTTTCAATTTCGTTTTTGCCCTTGTTCAAATTTTTTAGTATTTTCAAATTAAATCTAACATTGTTGGTATCATTCGAAAGCCCTAAATGTTCTCTTTTAGCATGCAAAATTTCAAAAATATTCTTTAAGGTTCAAGTTATGGCCAGAAGAATTCATACAACCCGATTTTCCAACTTTTTTGGCTCGAACTTTTTTTAAAACTTAACGAAATTTTTTAAATTTTGCCGGCTAATAGAGCATCTAAAGGGTAATCGAATGATACCTACAATGTAAGATTTGGTTAACAAATAAAAAAGTTATAGTCCAAAAACTGGGCTGGCGCCCAAACAAGCGGCGCCCAAACGAGGTGGGGTGGACCCGTTAGAAAGGCGTAAATTTTTTTTTGAACTTTTTAACAATACTCTCACTAAATAGAGCCCCAAAAAATTTTTATTCATTTTTTTGTATTTGTTTATATTTTTTTTACAAAATTTTCTATTTTTATTGTTAGTTGGAATAATGATTTTTGAAAAATAAAATCCCATTAAAATTGAGCCTCATTTTTGAGTGTTTTTCACTCGGAACTTTTTTTATGTATTATTTATAGTTTATTTATTTATTTATTTTTTTAATCTGATCACTTGTGTCCTTGTTATTAAATGTTTTATATCCTCTTTAAAATTAAAAAAATATTATATATATTGACGGATATCAATTAGTTTAGGTTGTTTACGAGCGCTTGGGCGCCGCTTTGCGGCGCCAACCGCTCTTCAAATAAATTTAGAAAATTGATTAAAAGTTAAAATATGTATTAGTGTCACTTAAAATCTCTCTCTCTCTCTCTTTCCCCTCTCTCTCTTTCCCCCTCTCTCTTTCTCTCCCCTCCCCCTCTCTTTCCCCTTTCTTTCTCTCTCTTTTCCCCTTAAATAAAATTATTCATAATTAAAAAAATAAAAGTGATTTCGAATGTTTTAATTTTAAATTTTTAGATTTTATTCGTGTATTTTTGCCGCAATAGTTTTTAAAATTTTGAGAAGGCGCGGGCGAAGGCAGTTTTGAAATTGCCACAAGAGAAAATGTGAAAATTTTTGTTTCGTGATTAAAAGTCCTTTGGGTCCAAAATTCTGATGATTTTTAACGAATTTTAGAAATTTTTTGCTAATATTTGCATTTAGCAACAAAAGTTTATTAATGAAAATATTAGTTAAATTATTATTTATATTTGTTAGTTATTTCACTTATAAATTCGTTTTTTAAATTTTTTATGCATATAATTTTTTGAGTTTTTGTGTCATTTTTCGCAAATCATTTTCTTATAAATTAAATTTACGATTATTTAATTTTTCCGAATTTCTTTTTTAAATGTTATGTTTTTGTTCTTCTTAATGATTGACAATTTATTTGTGCAATTTGTTAATATTTTCTCGCATCATCATTTTTGCCTTTATCTGGCGACTCATGAAATAAGCGCTATTTTTAGGTAATTTTGTTTGATCAATAATTTATTAAGGTTTATTTTTTATAGTTAATATGTTTCGTAAATTATTTTTTAACCAAAATAAATTTTATGTGACATAATCAATGATAATTATATTTTAAATATTTTGTTTAAAGAAAACTGTGGTTTTAAATAACAATAAATTAATTGTACATTGTTTGAAATTATTCTTACTGTTGTCGTTTTGAGTCTTTAGTATCAACTTCGAGACTTTAATTCTTCATAATTATTCTAGGTAAAGTGCATAACATTTTTTATTTCATCATTGATTTATTAAGGTTTATTTTATAATTATTTTCAATTACTTAAATAAATTTTCCAAAACTCATGAATCAGCTCCCTGGCGAGCCATTCCACAGCTCGAAGCAGCCGCTGAATGAAATAAATTGTAAATCAAAATTAATAATTTAAATTAAATTTTTATTTTATCAATCACTGAGCTTTTTGTGGAGTTGAAGTGATGCAAATCCCCTTTTTTAATTCTTCTTGCGAAATATTTTGAAATAAATCATTTATATAAATAATTAATCGTTGTTTCTTTTGCGTTTTTAATCTTTTTTATTAATTTTTTTATTGTTTTTGGTTAATATTTATTATATTTAAAATGCTATTTAGATTGACATTTTCATAAATTTATTAAAATTGTATATTGCATGTATTATGCCGATATGTTCATAATATTTAATTGTTTAATTCTAGACGATTCTTTAGAAAATACTTTTAATTGTAATTTTTTGAATTCAATTAATGAAAAATATAATAACAAAATTTGAAAAAACTTTTTTTTAAATTTTTTGTATTAAGAATTATATTTTTTATAATCATATCTTCTTATGTTTTATCTCCAGGTCATTGTGCAGTTATTTCTTTATCATTTGGTTTTTAAAGGTCTATTTTTTAAATTTTTCCATTAAAAAAAATTTATTTTATTATTCTTTTCTTATATTAATTAGATAACTTATTTCTCTATTAATTATTTTTTTGTTTCTTTTTAAAAGTCTGATCGGATAAAAAAAATTTAGTATTATCTGTACTAAATAATTTGCTTAAATTCAATTTTTTTTGTTAATTTTACAACCAATTTGTGAAAATCTAATTAAAAAATATTAATAATATGTAATGAAAAATCAAAAATTCAAGTAGCGCAAAAACATTGGTAGTTTGACATTTAAAAGCGAGTTTTTCTTTTGAAATTAATTCTTTTTTATCTTTCTTTAAAATTTTGAAAAATTGATTTTTCAGACTGTGCTGTTGCATTTTCTTCTTTAAAAGTTATGTGTCATATGCAGGGAACGGATTTTTAGGTGCTAAAAATCTCGAAATAGGTACCTAAATAATTTCTAAAAATCTGAAAAACGGGCACTATGCGTATTTTAAGCAATTAACAATTGTTTGACATTAAAATAAAAAGATGTTTAACGAATTTTAAATTTTCGGTCTTTACTAAAAATCTCAGAAAAATTTCTCAAAATATTCACAATCATTTAAGGTTTACCTCGACAACTTTTAAAAAATAATTTAATTTTCAACTGCAACAATGCCAATTTTTTGCGATTTTCTCTCTCATCCGCCAAAGGGTTAAATGAAACTAAAAGAAGAGAGTGGCGTAGGGAGCAGGGCTGCACGCAATTACGGATTGCGGATTACGGAAATTACGGGGTTTTTGGAGTTACGGATTACGGGTTACGGATTTTTGGGATTTTTCCGTAATTTTGATCCGTAATTTGACTTTTGGATTATTTTTCGAGACGATTTCTTGTAAGATATTTTATAAAAACAAATTTTTCTATTTAAAGGGCTGGGGCTACCCGTACTTCGATTAATTTAGGCAGATTTATTTTAAATTTGTTCTTTTCTTAATAAAATCATTAAATTCAAAAAATTTTCCCGGCGGCGTAGTCCCCCTTTGGCTAAAAAAGGCTATAATTTCTTTTTTTTTGCTTTCCTGCGCTGAAATTTTTTAAATAACATTAAAAAAAATTTTGGCCAAAAAAGTTCTTCTGATTCCCCCTCCCCCGAAATTTTTTTCTGGCTATTCATTCTTATCAATGTTGAAATAATTATATATATAATCAGATTATAATGATCAGACTTTCAAAAAATTTTCCAAAATGAACCCTAAATATTTAAAAAGAATGAATTTTTTCAGACAAAATATAATTTCTTTGTAAAATTGAAATAAAAAATAAAGAAAAGGCATCCCAATATCTGTTTTAGATTTTTATTAATTCGCTATTTAAAAATTTTTTCAAAAATTTTGCCAAAAAATTGATTTTTGAAAATTACGGATTACGGATTGCGGATTACGGAAAATTACGGGGTTTTTGGACCCCCGTAATTACGGATTACGGATTTCCGTAACTGAGAAAATCGCCGTAATTACGGATTTCCGTAATTGCAAATCCAGTTGCGTGCAGCCCTGGTAGGGAGTGAACGGGAGGGGCGGTCCCTCCCACTCTGATTGGTTGAGCCAATCGCACCTTACAGTAATACACATATATACTAATATATCAATAAATAAAGGATTTATAATTTCTGAATTAATTATTTTTAATGTAATTGAGTAAAAATATTGTTATTTTATTTTATTTTTTTAATATTTTTTATATTAATGTTTTATCTGTGATTTATCACTTTAAAATTTTGTTTAATCAACTTGTGCAGGTAACTTAAATAAATCGCTGGTTCCACTGCCAATTTTAATTCTTTTTATTGATTATAAAAAATTTTTTCTTTACAAAATTAAAATAAATGTTAAAGTAATAATTTTGTTTTGTTTATTAAAATTTTTATTTTTAATTAATTTTTTTTAAATGTTAATGTTTCTTAAAAATGGTTCCCATTAAATCTTTTAAACAAAAAATTGAATTTTACTGATTATTTTATGTATATTTATTTATACTATAAAATATTAAAAAATATCTTTGATTGAATCATATTTTCTATTACTCTACCATAATAAATCATTAAGATAAATTTGTTGTGTTGAAAACATACGTAAAATTAAACATTATTTTAAAATTATTCTGCATCAACAATTGGTTGCATATTTTGTTGTTGAAATTATTTGTTAAAGTTTTTACTAAATAGAAAATTCGTAGTCGTCCCATTAGAATATTAAATTTTTTTTTATTCATTTTATGAATGGTTTATTTTTTATGTAAATTGCAGACTTCTTTCAAATAAATTGTTTACACATGCTACCACTTTGATTTATGTCAAAAATTAATCTGTTTTTTTAATCATAATATTTCTAAGAATCTCTGAAATGATTAATTTTTATTCATCTACATTTAATATCATTTTAAATTGATTCAAATTTTTTGCTATTATCGTTAATTTATTTGGAAACTTTTTTTATATATAAATAAGTATATTCTAGCGCATTTATTATTTTATAGATTAAAATTGCGCTTTTAGGAAACGCACTTGCATTCGCTAATTGCTAATTAAATTAATATAAAACAATAAAATAAATATATTTAAAAATTGATAAGTAATGTCGATTAAAAAATATTTATACAATTTTATGTGTGTATATATTTTAATAATAGAATAATTATTTAATATTTATTTAATAATGAATTTTTATTATTTTTTGTTTATTAAAATTTAAACATGTTCGCCACAACAAAGACTTTAAAGACAATGTTCTCCAGCAAGTTCTCCCAGCAGGATATGTGCAGAAAATGTATTAATAAATAATAAATCAATTATTTAATCAAAAACAAAAATTATTAATGAAATGCATAATATTTTATTAAACCAAAAAGCATAGATTGGAGGATAACAATGAGTTTTCTAAAAATTAATGTATTACTAGTTTATTGGACAAGAAATTTTAAAATTTAATTAAACTTATTTATTTAAATTTAATAAAAAAAAATTTCCATTAATAAGGATCGGAAAAAAATGTAGAACAAAAGTGCGTAAACGAGTAAAATATATAAATTTTATAAATATCTAAAATTTATCTAAGCTTAATTACATAGATCATTTTTATGGCATTGACACTTTGGTTATATTCACTTTTTGTATGATTTTTTTTTCAAAATAATAATTAAAATTTTTTATTTACTGTAATGTAAAACAATAAAAATTTTATTTGTAAAAGCAAATAAGTCTGAATTAAAAATTAAAATGTAGTAATCTTAATTTTAATGTAAAAAAAAACATAAATGAATAATAAGCAAATAAAAAATAAAATTATGAAAATAATAATTATTGTTTCTAACTTGAAACTTTGTTGTTTCTTCTGTTTGCTTATAAATTCGTCATATAATTATCAATTAGATCTGGAGGACTTTAAGAATATAAAATTGAATCAAAAAATAAATATATTTTTTTGAATAATCATCATCTAAATAAAAGCTTAATGCAAAAACAAAAAATATAAAGAAATTTAAAATTTTTTAAATTAAAATCATTAAAAATATAAAATACAGAATAATTTTATAAACAGTATAAAAAATCAAATCAATTTATTAAATGAAAAGGCAATAAATTAAACACAAATTTATAAAACAAAATCAAAGAAAACATTTTTACACTACTAAAAAAATATTAAGCAATTATTTAATTTAATTAATGGTTACCAAGATTTTTTATTGATTTTATAAAAATTAATTAAAAACGTGAACAAAAAAGTAATAAAATCCCTTTCAATTAATTTATTGTAAACTAAAGTAAAACAAAATATTTATTAAAATGACTGATAATTGTTATCTTAATAAGATATCTACAATCAAAAATCAATTAAATTAAATTCACAGAAGTTTGAATCAATAAATGAGTGCAGAAAATAACTCATTTATAAAAAAATTTAATGTTGAAATATAAACAAATATATATAATTCGAAAACATTTTTAATTTTAAACCATTTTCAATTAAAGCTATTAAAATTACTAATAATTAGAAATTAAATTTTATTTTTTTTCTTAATAGATATTTTATATAAATTCGTTAAGGATAAACAATTTAAACACGCCAAGATGTCAAGATTAATTGAATTTAAAAAGCTATAAAAGATTTTTTGATAAATATATTAAATATTTTAGTGAAATTTCTCAACATAATTTATTCAAGGAATGACCAAAAATGTCAATTTTTGGTCAAAAGGTCTTCATCAAAATTTTATGACAAAATGAAATATCATGAAAAAAAATCTTTAAATATTTTCTGCATAATATTGCCAAAAATCAGTTGGCATTTAGTGCGGTTCCTTTCTTATACATAAATAAAATTTTTACTGATTAATATCATTACCGCCGATCAAATTTATTTTTGCAATTTTTGAACTTTTTGTAAATATTATATAAATTCTTTTATCGATCTTCAATTCTAAAATACCAATAACAAAAATTCAACATTTAAAAATTAATGTATTACATGAATTACAGATTTTTCCAATAGCTTAACTTTCAGAAAAAAAATTTTTTTTAGTATTTTTAATATAATTTTAGCGACCTGTTTTTAGTACCAAATTCAGATTGGCTGAAATAAAAGAAATCAACAAGAGGTGAAATGGAGTTAATTTTGGTTTATAAAATTTAATTAATTAATTTTATTATCTTAAAGCTATCATAATTTGGATGAAATTTAAAAATCATTTTATTTAACGCGTAAATTTATAAAAAATATTTCTTGAATTTAAAAATAGATAACGAAGAACATTTTAATTGAATAAATTTAACTAAATATCAACATGTATAAAAAAAATCCAAAAAAATAATTAGTTAAAAAAATATTTATCTAAGTAAATTAATTTTACCTTATTTACCAAAATTTAAATTTTAATTATAAATTTTATAAATGGAAAACTTTTTTATAAATCAATAAAAACAATTTAAAAATGGACAACGTAGCTGCGCCGAGCACGCCTGAATCTGACAATGCATGAAAATTGACTTGCTTAAGCAAATTTTTTAAAATGAAAAATCACATATAAATATTAATAAAAAATTATAAAAGAAGAAAACAAACATAATTAATTCTTATTCAGTAAGAATTATTTGCCAAATTTAACTTATAAAATACAAATATTAATATTAATTATTTTTTTTGGAGAAAAGAAACTATAAATTAATGTAAATAATTACATTTAAACATTTTTTATAAATTTAATTCAACAATCGTAAATTAAATCTTTTATATATTAGTCAATTGTTTTGTAAGACGCCATAAGCTTGCTTAACCAATCAGTTTGAATTTAAAATCCATTTAAAAAAAATATTTATTTACAATTTTAAATGAATGTGAAAAAAATAACTGATTTCCACTGAGAAATTGTTTTTCCCAAAAAATTGTTTGTAAAATAGTATATTATTATTTATTAATTCTTTGAATTTGAGAAATTTCTAATCCTTTGCGTAATTAAATTCGAGTAAGTTATAGTAGCTAAGAAAATGGTTTTAGTAATCTTTATTTTAAATAAAAACACTTTTTTATTTTGTGAAATTTATTGCCATATAAAATTTTTATATTAAAAAACTGCAAACATTGTCAATTAATTAAAAAAAATAATAATATATATATATATATATATATATTTACAATATTCAAAAAATTAAAATTAATATAACCTTTTTTTATAAAGAGAAAAATATTAATATTGTTATAAAATAAAATAATATATATATAAGAGTAGCTTTTTCAGTACCGAGAATGTCTAAAAAACATTTTGTACATACTATCACATAACATTAATTATATTTTCCGTTAAGCTAATGGCTAAAAATTCAAAATATCAAAAATCCATATTCTTTAACTATGTAAAAAATCTTTCAAAATTTGAATAAAAAAAGTTATAGAAAGCAAGGAGCTGATTCTTCAAAGAAAAAAGAACAGACAGATTCATGCTTTTAAATTTGAAAATACGAAAAGCTAATATTTAAATTAAAAGCAACAAATAATTTATTAAAATAAAAGTGATTAAAAACAAAGAAAACCCCAATATAAAAATTTTAACTAAAATTTTAGAAGTATTTAAAAGTATCTTATCAACAATTAAAAGTTAATAATCCATTATTCGTAAATCAATTTTGAAATATTAAACCATTTTTGAAAATAAATTTAAATAATTTTATTATAATTTTCTCTATTTGTTTTGAATTTAAAAAATTGGGAATATCCAAATAAAAGAATAAATCAGTTTTTAATATAAATTAAACGAGAAAAAAGTGAAGCAAAGCTGATATTGATAAAATTATTAAAATATAACATAGAAAAAAGTAATAAATACCTAAAGAAAAAATTAATGTAATATTGTAATTTTTTTTCAGACATAATATTTGTTTTACTACAATTTTAATATTAGTTGCTTCTTATTAATGTTTGAATTCGTCGAATAATTTTGTTTGGTTTAGTTTATTTTTTCAATATTTAATATTTATTTTATTATTTATATTAACGAATAAATTTTTAAAAATTATGTAGAAACTTATTCAAAAAAATAAAAATAAATAAACATTAATTTAATTATCGAGGATATAAAAATTTTATAATAAATTTGCTGAAAATTAATTAATTGGACAACCAATTGAAGAACCAAAATCATTTATTATCAACCTTTCTCATGTCTCTGTGCTGCTACTGAGCTGGATTTAGACATGCTGCAAGAATATTCACCAAAGACTAAGATTTTTTCATTAAATTTTTATTATGAATTGAATTAATAAGAAAATGAATTTTTTGATAAAATATAATTATTAAATATTTTTATTATGAATATTTGTTTATAAAAATAAACTTGAAATAAAATACATTAGATTCTTTACCATCTCCCTCTTTAAAAATATGATTAAAAAAGATATTATGGATGACAGAGAAAAAATATGAATAAAAAAATAAATTTTAATATTGTTTTTCATGACGAATGAGTTTTTCATTTTTTAATCATAAAAAAATTATATGATAATTTAAATAAAAAAAGTATTCATTTCATGTACCTGGTCTGCACTTTTTTTTAATTGAGTTGGCGTCAACAAATGCATTTTTTATATGAGTTAGTTTTTTGACTTTAAGATATTTTCTAATTTATGTTTTTAAATATTACTTTTTTTAAAAAGTTTTTTATGAAAAGATGTATTTTTAAATAAAAAATAGGAAAAAAAACATAAATATTTTTTTAACTTATTTAATTTCTTTTCTTTTTAATTATTGAATTTATTCACAACTTTTTATTTTTGTAGTTTATTATTATTGATTGCTTTTCGAATATAAATTAATAGTTTATGAAAGTTTACTAATTTTACACAAAAATAATAAACTTTAAAATTATTTTCTTTCAAATATTTTAAAACTTTAAAGTTATTTTCTTTCAAATATTTTAAGTTTACTGGTATTCTGTTTTTAATTCTATTCAAATTATTAAATTTTTTGGAACCTTTGTCTTGCACTTCGTGTTCTAGGCCCTAATTTAATAAATTTATTTATTTTAACCACTAATTTTAAATATTTTATTTTAAATCATTAATTTTTAATTTTGGTTCATAATTTCTGTTAGTAATTCGTTAATGTAAATATAAATAGTTTTATATGAAAGTAGGCACTAATTTGTTTTTCATTTATTCTCGGTTTGAATTGATACTTTTTTATTGTTTATTGAATATTATTTGCAGACCGGATCAAATTTTTTAAGAAAAGATAAATGAATTAATTTATTTTCTATCTTGTTGTTTTCACTTTTATTACATAATTTTGTGTTTTTTAATTTAACCATTTTTTTATTTGTTTATTTTGGCACCATATAAAAGCACTAATGTTCCTTTGGTATGCTCGATAAATTAAATTAATAATAATTAAATAAATAATTTTCTGTACACTTTTCGTAAAAAAGTTTACTGCCAAAGGGAAATTGAGAGCAGTATAAATAATTTCAGCATATTTCTTTAACATATTAAGAATAATTATATTCAGTTGTCTTTAAATTATTGTTTGCTAGCAATAAGTTAATTTACCTAAAAGCATCGACCGATTTATATAAATTAACTATAATTTTTAATGGCTGACGAAAAAAAATTGACTCGCATTGTTTATCACCGAAAACAGTTTAATGTCGCTAAATGAGTGAAAATGCTAATAAGTCCTACAAATTTTTAATGAACTAATTAAAGTTTAATGTCAATTCATTAAAAAATATGCAGAAATAATTCATTTACATAAATTCATAAAGCTTAACCATAATTGTAATTAATTAATAAAAAATTGCATCCAAAGAATCTTGAAAAGCGAAATCTTAGAAACTATGAAAAAAGAGGGAATTTAAAACATGAGAATGATTAAAGGAGCAAAAAGAGATAAAATACAATAAAGGACTTAGTTTTTAAATAAATGGACTGAATTAAATAAATAATTTTAATTACATTTTGCAAATATTTTATGAAATATAAAAAAGTTAATGAAAAAAATAAATTTTCTTGCCATTTTCGCAAGTAAATTAAAACGATTAATTACTACAAAGGACAAACAAAGAAATTGCTATAAAGTCAAATTAATGATACGATTCACAAAATTAAAAAATAATTTTTAAATGAATAAACAAAAGTAATTATACCTAATCATCAGTAAGGTCGTCTTGTAGCAGAGATTAGTGGATATTAAAAATTGTTTAAATTTTACTTTTCGTGAAGTATTCATGCGGATTTTAGAAAAATAAAAAAGAAATTGAAAATAAAAAATAATTTATCATAAAATCAAAATAATATTTTAAAGAAATAAAATTTAAGCATAAATTTGTCAAAACATTAAACTTTTGAATTAATAATCATAAATTTTAAATTTTAATTGCTGCTATCTCCGATTTAAATTTAGTAGATAAAACCGGGACTTGCCGACCTGAGAAGCCAGGACCGGGACCTAGATTTTTGTCCGGGACTGGGAACCGTGACCAATCGGGAATTTTTATTCAAATCAAATTACTTCATTTGAAGGTAGTGACTGTTGACACCGCCGTAAAAAATCTTTGATAAAAATTATTACAAAAAGAAAAAACAAAATATACCAAGGAAAAGACTTAGGAAATCAAGGAGATTAGCTATATATATTTGCCAAATCAAATTACGGTTTTCGTTAATTTCCAATATTAATAACTTTTATCACTTATGCATTAATGAGTAGTCAGTTGCTTACTATTCGTTCATTGTATAAACTTTTGGCGTTTAGATAGCCAAAAAAATTTCTTGTTTTTTTTTTGTTTTATTAGATATTTTCACTTAGGAAAATTCTTAACGACATTTATTCTACTCTTTATCTCATTAATTTTAAAAGCGGATTTATTAATTATTATTTTTTATTAATTTCTTGTATTTCACACCTTTATGTAGTTGATCGAGTTTTCAATGCAATAAGTTTTTCTTTATTCAATAAGTTAAATGCCATTTTAAGTCTTCTCACTGTCTTTCGTATGTTAGTTTTCTGGACACATTTTCTTCTAAATTACAAAGTGCCTTTATCTCAACTTAAATAATATTTAATTTTGTTATGTGATACTGATTTATTTATTATAAACCATCCCTCGTTCTTATTAGTATTTGGAACGATTTAAATTGGGATCCATAATTTATCGCAATCCTCAAAAAATCCGGGGAATCCTGATATTTTTCATGAATAGCATAATTATTTAATAAAATTAATAATTAAATTAAAGAAATGTTGTTTGTTCTTTTTCTTTATTCAATACAATTCATATGTTTTTATTAAAATTTTTAGTTAACTTATTAATGTGTATTCAAATAATTTATTTATTTTAATAATGTAATTAAATATTGAAAATAATAAATTGTGAATATATTTTATTGAATATTAAATAAATTTTTATTTGAATCTATTTTCATGTCTTGTTTTTTCAAATGGTTCTCTGGACTCGATGGCGACGCGCGGCGCTATATATGTATTATTTATTTCTTTAATTCCTGATAATTAAATAAAACCAATAAATTTGCTTTGTTTGATGCTTTTATATGTTAAAAATTCGTATTTGAATTTTAATATTTAATTCTAAAATAAAAAATAACAAGATTATCGGTATTAAATTATTTAAAAAATTTAATTTTTTATTTCAAGAAGAAATGACTTATTATGGGCATATTTAATTATAATAAATACATTCATTATTAAATACTTTTTTGCTATTTTGAATTTATTTATTTATTTTGAATTTATTTTTATATTTTGTAAAAAAAATTCATATTTTTCTTGGTTATTTATTATATTTTGTATTATTTACTATTTATTCTCCTCACGTTTATTGAAGACATAAGTCTGTCAATGTTTGTTCGTCTGAATAAAATTAATTAAAATATTATTGTATAAATTCATCTATTTAAATTGTAAAAAGTTAATATTCGATTAATTTCGCTTTATTTCTATTTCATTTATGATAATATGCCTCTAAAGAATCATCCGCTTTTCCATTAAACTTATAAACAAAATAATATGTCTTTTATAATTAATTTTAAATTTATTAAAATGTAAAAAAAAATAAAAAATAAATAATGATATTTTTTACTTAGTGGATAATTTTCCATCGAAATAAAATATTATTTTTTATAATTAATTCTAATAAAAGTTCATTATAAACATTTTATTTCCTAATAATTTAAGGCATTTTAATTTAATTTTCAGATTT
Organism: Heterodera schachtii; assembly: GCA_023374025.1. Classification (NCBI taxonomy): domain Eukaryota; kingdom Metazoa; phylum Nematoda; class Chromadorea; order Rhabditida; family Heteroderidae; genus Heterodera; species Heterodera schachtii. The sequence continues at coordinate 62,966 of SIJG01000170.1, forward strand.
ATGTAAAGTGATACAATTAACTTTTAAATGTGGAAAAGTCTATGAACAAGGAAGTTACAGACAAAAAATGATAAGAAATAGATTAAAAAAAACAATATATCAGTGACGGTTTATTTGGGTAGTTTATATTTAAATTTTATTTTTTCAAGATCAACTGTAAAAAGAATGAAACATTCAAAAAATAGAAACTTTCATTTATCTAATTATAATTATAATAGTTAATGACTTTTATAAATTACAGTGTTTTAATTTATAATTCTTATGAATGAATTTTAATTACAATATTTATTTTTAATTGTTCATTGCATTTTTTCATTAATGCTCATTATAATTTTATATGTTTTTTTTCTTCTGGAGCTGTGTTACTTTAATTCGGTACTTAACGATTTTTCGAAATAAAAAAACTTATATTTGTTTATTTCAAATTTTTAGTAAATTCAAAAAATCATTTTAATATTTGGGATATTCAAATTTTCCATTTGGCACAAAGTCATCTTCCGAAACTTTAAGAAAGAATTAAATGATGTTAAAGAAGAGGACTACTATATGGATATATAAAAAATTTAATTTACTATCCTTTAATTAAATTATTAAAATTAAATATTTATATTATTTTTATAAATATTTTTCCTAAAAATATATAATTTTCAGTGTATTGCAAATTAAATTTATAGAAAAATAGAAAAACATTTTGAGTAACACAAAAATTTCATGCGAAAAAATATAATTAAGTTTTATTATATTTAATTCTTTTTCTTTATTACCTTATTTATTTTTAAATTATAAATGTCCTGGATCCAGCCATGTACAGGTACAGGCAAATTTTTGGAATACATGTACAGGCCTTAAAACCTGTATTTCCTGTATTTATTTTTAAACGTTATTTTGGCGAAATGTTTGAAAAATGATGGTAAAATTCAAAAAAATATATCATTTTTTATTATGTACAGGTACAGGCTTTTTTCAAAATGTCGATCTCTAGCAATAAGAAATTATCAATGTTATTAATTGTAATATTGACTTTTTTGAATAAATTCTGTTAACAAATTACATTTCAAATTTACAAAATTTTCCCGCGGCGCCTATCGGCACCGCCGGCCTCCCCCTTGTTCCCCGAAAGTTTTTGAAAAAATTCGCTGCAAAAAAATTCTTAAAATTTGATTTTTGATTCCGATGCAGAAAGAATAATTAAAAAAATGATATTAAATTTAAAAAAAAATTAATAAACTAGAAAAAAACCAAAGTAAAATTTATGGAAAATTGGATTCTTTTTCTGAGAAAATTCATTCCGGAATTCCAATTTTTCCCCCGTCGACGCTAACCAAAAAAAAAATAATAATAATTTTATAAAATTATATGCAATTTTTTAAAATATTTATTATTCTTTTAGGTCAATGAATCATGCACATTATTCACCAGAGAACAGCTGTGAGAAGGGAAATGCCCTGATATTTTTTATTATAAATTAAATGTATCACTTTAAATGACCTGTCATACATATATATTTTTGACCAAATATCTAACTATTTTTATAGACTAATATCTTTTAAGCAATTATTTTTAACTTATTATTTTTTCAATTTTATACCGGTATTTACTTTGGATTAAATTTGTTTCACCTTTTCTATAATAATAAATATATTTTTTGCTATGTATTTTTTTTAGTTTTTTAATTTTCATTAATTTACTTTTGTAGCTTTATAACATATATGTTATTATTAATAATTTAAATTTAATTTTTTGCAACTATTTTCACATTTTTAGCACCTATTTTGAGGTTTTTTAAAACCTAAAAACTAAATATTTTAGCAATTCTTAGCAACTATAAATTACACCTTTATCTATTAACTTAGATTTAGTAAAATTATTTTAAGTTTTATTTTATTTAAAAAATTATTTTATATTATGCTATTTTATTTTATGAATGGAGATTCATTCAATCTTTTTTACAATTTATTTTATTATTTATTTTCTTTAAAAGGTTCTTATTATAATTATAAATATATTCAATTTTATTTAACAATTTACCCTTCACCATTTAGACTGCTCTAAAATAAATCATTATTGGTAAAATTTTTGTAAAATTTTCTTATTAAATTTATAAGTTAATAAACAATTAGTTTTATAAATTCTAATAAAAAATATTTTTCTCAAAATTCTTTGAGTGAAAAAATTTTTTTTTAATTATTTTTAAATCAACAATATTTTTTTATTCGATTAAATACAGATTTTACAATTTAAAAATCATTTATCCTGTCTTCGTTCCCTCTTATGTGTGCAGTGAGTGGAGTCATGAGGAAATGTCGTTGGGATCTATCTATTCAACGTATCCAATTAAATTTTTTCGCGAATTTCTATTGATTTAGTTTAAAAAATAAATATTAAAATTTAAATATTTTTACTAATATTGGCTTTCTTGAATTATTTAATATCGTTCACTCCACCAGAATCAATTATTAAAGCCTGGTATCATTCTATTTTGATTTAATCTTTATTATTTAAGTTTGTTGAATAGCTATTTTTTCAAATATTTTTAAATCAATCTTTTCTTTTTTTGCTTTTATTAAGGTCAAAGCAGAACTGTCAATATGGCTTAGAGATAAACGAGAACAATTTTGTCGATCAACGATACTGCTTATCTTTTTCTAGTTATTTCTTTTCTTAAATAGAAAGTGCGTATTATAAATATTTAGAAATTTAGATTTACTATTAAAAAAATGGTTATTTTTTATAAAACTTTCTAAATGTTTAAAAACATTTTTGATCAATTTTTAATTTTTCTCCTCAATCACATTGTTTTATATTAGATTTAATTTGTTTTATATTTGCTGAAATATTTAGAATATTTTATTAAAGTATCTTAAATTTATTTTCTTTATTGAATGCTGTATAGTTATTTATTTATTAAATAATATTTATTTATATATTTAATTATTTACTTTATTTATTAATATTTTAATTTTATTTTTTAACTAATGCCTCAAACACTTGCTCATCAAGTAGAAGGCTGTCCAAGATCGCTGCCAATTTGCCTTAGTTCATTATTTCATTTTTTTACTATATAATTTTAGGATTTTAATTATTTTATTTTCATTTCGGGTATTAAAACTGAGAGATTGAAACGAAAAAATTTGATTTTTAAATTTTTATTTAATTTGTTGCAAATATTTTCGACACTGTCTATTTATATCCTTTTTATATCTTTTAAATTATTGATATGGTAAACCGTATTGTATATTGACTTCTTTATTGCTTAAACTGCATTTCATTTTGTTTTTCATTTAATCTTTTTTGCTCATTTCATAAAATATAACAATGTGAACTATAAAAATAGAAAAAAAAATCAGAATAAACTAAAAATTAATAGACAATTCTCTTCGCAGACAAATGTGCAAGTATTATTCTGATATTACTCGAAGAATTTAGTGCAAACGATTTATGTCTTCAAGAATTTAAAAGAAAATTTCCACTTCTAATATTTTCTTTAAAAATTTAATAAATTCTTCAATTTAAAAAAGTTTAATTTACATCTCGTAACATTAGATTAATCAATCTTAAACTAAATAAACTTAGAATTAATCTTATATAAATTTAATTCTTTAAATTAAAATATTGTTTATCTTATATAGTATAAAATAAAATAAATCAATATTTAAAAATATTTTTCAATTAATTGTTAAATTTAAACGAATAAGAATGTCGAAATAAAATTTTTGTAAAAATATCAAAAAATGTTTTCAATAAATAATAACTTTAATCAGAACAATAAAATCTACAATTATTATTATGCTAAGTTAAAAAAAATCAATTTACAATTAATCAATTTGAATTTTTTACAAATTAAACCTAACTATGTATTTTGAAAGCAAAATATTCGGAAAAGCTTTACACTTGTTAAATAAAATTGAATATATATAAAACATATAACGATATTTTTCATTTATGAGACAAATAAAAGGGGCACTCAAAAATAATTAAAAATATTAGTTAAAAAAAATTATTTGCTACTGAGAATGATAATCTAAAGACAGGTCTTATTTCGAATATAGCAAAGTCTAAATTTAAAAAAAAAGATTTTTGAAAAATTTTTGAATTATATTTTTAAATAAATTATCACTTTCTTCTTACCAAAAATTGATCGAATCTGTAATAAACATCATAGAAATAGAATGTTAATTAATGATAAATAGGCTACTGTATTAAATAAAATGAAATAAATCAGAAATTTTAATGGTCATTTAAAATAATGTAATATGTAGGGTCGCTACTTTTAGTGACGAAAAATCCTAAAATAGTTAACTAAAATAGAGAGTAAAAAGGCCAAAATAGTGACAAAACAGTGGCAAAAAGTCCAAAATAGTGACGAATAGTGACATAATTTTTAGCCAAAATTGAGCAAAAAATAATTTTTATTCACTGGTTGCAGTTGCAAATGAGATACATTTCCTTTCTTACATTTTTTTAGCAAATATTGAAATTTTTAAACCAAAATTTTGATGAAAATTTTCCAATTCTTAGTGCATTTTTTTGAAAATTTTTTTGCTCGATTCTTAGGGGTGTATTTTTTGGTTTTATTGCATTTTTGTTAAGGAATTTTCCAAAAAATGCAGAAATACTGAAAAAATAGTGACAAAACGCCAAAATATTGATTTCTAGTGACCGATAATTACATCAGAATCGAAAAATTTTAACGCAGAAATGCGTTTTTTAAGCTCCTTTCTTCAAAACAATTTAGCAGAAAAAATATTTAAATCACTAAAAGTAGCGACCCTAGTAATATGATAGAAGGGAAAATGAACTTGAACGGACCTGGTTGAAGCAGACTTAATCAAAAAATCTTGTCTCAAAGATTGAAAATTAATATGAATCTAATTGAAGAAAGGCATGAATTTAATACATTAAAATAAATGATTATTTTAATAAAATTAGAAAAAAAATTAATTAAAATAATGGTTTTGGTGAAATTGATGAGCGTGTGACAAGCCTATTCTTTATGGTTGGTACCTGTTAAACATGGAAATTGTGAGAAAAACAAATAGACAATTCAATAATTTAAACTTTTAATATCATTTACTTCCGTGTTATTTCAAGTTAAATTTGATAATATATTTAAAAATAACATTTTTATCGTTAAAAATACCTGTCTAACCCTAATTAACTAATAACGAAAATAATTTTCTAGTCAAAATATGAATTTTATGAATAAAAATAAAAATTCATTTATCAACCAATTGATTCGTTACATTTCAAAAAAAATTAAAATATACCACCAAATAAAAACCAAAAATTATTATTTATTAAAAAAAATTTTCCAAGGGTATAATCTAATAAACTTTTTAGACTAGTAGTGATAAAACAAAAAATAAACTTGAGAGACTTTCTAAAATTTTTTCTTTCTATCAATTTTCATTTACGCCTATAAAAGTACTAAAGCAACGCAACAATATAAAAATATAATTAAAATACCTATATGCGAGATAGAATTAGGCATAATTAACATTGATTGCCTTTTCAGATTTTTCATTTCTATAAAAAAAAATTTACATTTCTTTCTTTTTGAAAGCATAATTTTGAAACAGCCAATTGGCATCATTTTCGGAAATGTCCAAAAAAATGGATTAAAAATTTTTTACCCTTTATTGAAAAATTAATGCAAATATTTCTGACACTATTTCGGTTTTTCCGTTTTATAAAAATTTTGAGGTATTTAGCATAAATAATTAGATTGCGGATTTATAGCGGATCAAAAAAATATCAAACAAGGAAGTAATTCCAATGTATTTCACTGCCACATTACTCAAAATTTATTACCAAATAATTACTTATTAATTAAATATTTATATTAATTATTTAACAAGAATAGAATCATTTAAGGCAACAAATTTGGTGAACTGTAGTTAACGTCCCGTAAAAAAGGGTTAAATAAAAAAAACTAAAACAAAACATAATTTCTCTCTCCATTTTCTCAAGCTAATTAAATAAATAATTACTACAAAGGACATAAAAAGAAACTGCTAAAAATATCTTAAGTATTATACCTTTTAAAATAAAATTTTTACAAGAGAAAAAATTAAATAAAAATAATAATAACTATTAATTAGTGTAGCTCAAATAAAAATGCTTTATAATGCTGAATAAAAATATAAATAATTTAAAAATAGATTAATAGATGATAATGGGATTAATTCAATCTAAAAATAAATAAATAACTAATTCGACAGATGTACTGAAATAATTAAATGGATTATTAAATAAAAAAATAAATGCATTGAAAAATAGAAAAAAACGCTCAAATCATTAATTATGAAAACATAGACAAAAAATAATTTTTTACTTGACTAAAAATCACCCATTTGAAATCTGGCGGAGAAAATATGTTTATTTGCTTCATTCTTAAAATACAATCCTAAAAAAAAGACAAAAACGTTAAATTCGTACCTTATAATAATTATTTACAATGATGCGTATATTTATATCATAACAAATATTAAATTGTTATTCTCATGATAATTAAAAATTCTGATTAAAAAATTAAAATGACAGAATTAAAAAAAAAACTATTATAAGAAATTCTTATTTGAACATTATCTAGTATAAAATAGAATTGATTTATAATTAAATTAGGTAAATTTTATCAAATCAAAGAAACAAAGAAATTAATTAATAGGGGAAAAATGGGTTTATGAAAATGAATGTGATTATTACAATTCATTTAAAAATAATTCAAAATAAAAATCATATAAATATAAAAATATTTAAAAATAAATTGGAAAATTTGCCTAAATAAAATTTAACAGGGAATAAGAAAGAAAATACTTTTTAATATATAAAATTGTGAAAATAATACAGAAAATAAAATGTTAAATCAAAAAAGGTTATTAATAAAGATTAACTAAATTCGAATGGCAACATTCATTTGGAATATAACTGTTGCTAGGACGAAGTCACAAAAACTTAAATGATTAAAGTATTTAAATGTAATTATATTTTTATTTATTTAATAAATGTCTATATCATTTTTAATTTATTTTTAAATACAAAGTCAATAAATTGTCAATTTATTAATGAAAATTCAATTTTAATTTAAGACATTTTTTTACATTTTTAAATATTAATTTGTTTACACATTTTAATAAACATTAAATATTTGAAAAGCAAGAAAAAAAAAGTAATACCCAACAAATTAATTATGAAAATTATAAAAAGTAAGAAGAAACTTAATATAATTAATCAAAAGTATGGTTTTCAAAAATGGCCTTTAAACTATCTCGTAAATAATTTTTTTGTATGCGACCTGAAAAACTGATTTTAATATGTTTAAGTTTAGTTTTTGAACATAAAAATAAAGAACTAGTGCAAAAATGTCAGTTTTTTTGCACGTTTGCTTGGAAACTCATAAAAATTGTAAAAATTACGAAAAAGCAGGAATAGGGTAAAAATTGAGCATTAATTAAGAAAGAGCACAAAAAATTATGCAATAATATTAAATAACTTAAAAAATACAGATTATTTAAAGTAAAAGACCGTAAATTTGAACAAATATTTTAAAAGAATAAATTATATTATTTAAAAAATAAAAGATTTAATGGATTAATAAATATATTTGTATTTCTCAATAAATATTCAAAAATCATCATTATAAAATTATAATTAGAATTTAATTTATACATATAATTAAATAAAAGAAATTTAAATTAGATTTACAATTCTTTTTATTGTATGCCTGGCAGAAACAGAAAATTTGTGCGGGTGACGTGGAAAAGAATATTTTTTAAATATGAATTCTAACATTAAAATTCTTCAAAAACAATCGTAATTAATGAGGACATAAAAATCTAAATTAAATTGAATTTATACATCAAATTAATTATCTTAGTGAAGAAATGATAAAATTAAAATATTTTTAATTGCTTCTGTATTCGATATAATCCAATAATATTGTGCTAAGAATGAATTAAGAATAAAATATAACAACAAATAAAAATTTATGCAAAATTTACATTTATACTTTACCGAAAAGAATAAGTTATTGTAATAAATTTGTTCTTTTTTGCTATAAAATGATTTGAAAATATATTTAAAAGAATTGTCCATTTTAAGAAAAAAGTTTAAAATTACTAGCCTTCTGTTTTGAAAAGTTCAAAAAACAAAATTCCAAATGATATCTAAATATATTTACAATAAAATCAATTAAACTTACCCTATTTTTCCCATCTTATTAACTTTTGAAAATTTGACTCACCGGTATTTGGTCATTTTTGAACAAAGATTCTGGGAAAAACACGACAAACCATTGAGCTTTTAAACAACAAAAAAATATAAAAATTAAAAGAGTAAAAAGTGCATAGATGCTAAACAATACATAACACAAAGGTTTTTTAAAAATGGTTAAATAAAAATTATTATTTTTAAATTTATTTATTTCAATTATAATTAGAGACCGCATTGGACAATCACGAGTTTTTTTTTACAATAAATTTGTTCATGTTCGAGCTAAACCTATCTTTTTGGTATAATTCGAAAGCAAAAAGTCTAGTTAATCTAACAATACGAGAAAAGAATTTTAACATTTCAAGAAAGTTACAAATGAAAATAATCAACAATTACTTAATTAATCAGATCCTTTTTCGTAATTGCCTAAACGTTGAGGTTTTATATATTTTAGCTTCGTTAGACGTTGTGCTTTCGAATGCTACCAAAAAGATAGGGGTTGTTCACACATGAACAAAGTTATTGTATAAAGTCATTTGATTGGACTCATAAAGTGCACTAGAGCCTTAAATTTAACTAAGCATTAAAACTATAGTAAAATGGAATATTTCAAAAAAATGCAATAAAATCAGGAATCACCCCCTAAGAAATAACTTGAAAAATTTTCAGAAAATATACCTTTAAGAATTGAAAAAAGTTCAAAAAATACATCGCTTTGAATTGAAAGTTTTTCTCAAAAAATGATCGCCAAAATTTCAATTTTTTTTCTTGATAAAAAAATTTTAAGTTTAAAATTTTTCCTTATTCGAAAAACATTATAAAGTATTTAATAATCATTTAAATGAACAAAATTAAGTTTTTGGTTAAGTTTTACGTGTTTTGCTCCCTAAAAAAGCTAAGAAAAATTTTTTTAATGCCTTTTTTCATGCCTTTTCGGGATTTTCGTGCCTTTTCATGCCTTTTTTTCAATTTTTTGGTGCCTATTATAGTGCCTTTTTCCCGGTTTTTGATGCCTTTTTTCGTTCTCTATTAATTATTTATGAAAAATTATAACAAAATATTTAAAAAATCAATAAACACTGATAATTATGGTTATCTAAATTTATTAATTAAAATTAGACATAATTATAAAGAAACAATAAAAAGGTATTATTAATAATTTAATATTTTAAGTTTATTTTCGCATTCTCTGGGCGTAGTTGAAGAACTGAGTATGGTCCACTTCAATAATTTTTAATGAATTTTATTATAATTTCATTATTTAAATATTTTTGTTTATTCTCATTTTAAATATCTATTTTTATTTGCTAGCAAAACGAATAATGATTTTTTTTTCTAATGAAATTTATAAAATTTATTTAACAATTGCTTTTTGGTTCGCGTATGTAGGAATATTATACAATAATTTTTTTTTAAATTATTATTTTGAAAATTTTCATGTGACAATTTATAATTGGATTCTAAGTTTTGGATTTAATTAAATATTTTATATAGAGAGAATTAAAAAGTAATTAAAAATCAAATATTTATTTCCGAAAACCTATTCTAACAACAACTTTAACAAAATTATATATAATTATTTCGTCCAGTTCTATCAATTCTCTTTTTCTGGAATGTTTTATTTAAATACAGTAGGTAATATTAATCTGTAGGGATGCGATTTTTAGGCACAAAAAATCGCAAAATAGACACCTAAAAAGGCATTAAAAAATCGCAAAATAGGCACTAAATAGGCACAAAAATCCTCAAATAGGCAAAAATAGGTAATGTATTTTTCAGCTTTATTGCATTTCTGTTAACGATTTGTCCGGAAATCCTGAAAAATTCGTCAAAAATGGCGAAATAGGCACAAAAATAGGCAAATAGGCATTAAGCACAAAAAGTCCAAAATAGGCAAAGTTAGGCATTATAAAAGTCATCGTTAAAACCCCAAACTAAGCGGAAAATATGTTTTTTCGTGCTTATCTGTGCGTATTAAGCGCGCAAAAATTTTAGGCATTTGCCTAAAAATCGCATCCCTATTAATCTGAAATGGTAAAAAGAATTGAAAAAAAATATTCGAGTACACAAGCCGAAATTAATCCTTTACAGATTTATTCTAATAAAAATTTATTATTTAATATTTTTAATAATTTTCGCAACAATTTTCTTTTTTTTATTTTTTATCTGTAAACAATGGGTAAATTAAATGACTTTCGCTTTTATTTCATTATTTATTAATTTGTAGCAATTTTTTAATTGTTTTTTCGAAAAATCGTATTATTGTATTTTTAGGTTATTTTTAATTAATTTTTTAAATGTTAATATATTAAAATATTTTGATAATTCTTAATTTTTATAATTGACTTAAATTTCCCACTCGCGTTCTCTTATGCACAATTCATTCCTTATAAAATTTTATTTATTTATATATCATTATTATTATACCCCTTAATGATATTTGGTAAAAAACATAATGCATTAGTTTATTTTCATTTAATATCCCGAAAATGTTGGATTCGGGTTCTTTGACCCAGAAAACCCCCATAAACATGTTTTAACGAATTTCTTCAAAAAAGGTGTCCACCATTTATAGTATTACCTTTTTCATTCTTAATTCAAAATTCTGCTTTAAATCGTCCTTGGGAATTTTTTCATTTCATTTTTTATGTTTGTAGGTAATAAAATATCATCAAAATTTACATTATTCAAGAAAAGATTTTATTTTTTAAATTATTGCAGACTAATAATTGAGACATTACTTAAATAAATAAAACAAATGTACTCAACACATAGAAAAATGAAATGACATTAATTATCGATATGCGAAAATTTAAAAATCAAGATTTTGCAATTAATAAACATCTCAATAATAAAAAATTGAAATGAATAATTATTATTTTAAAAAAACGACATGGTAATGAACTCAAAAAAAATAAATATTTTTAAAATTCCAAATTTCTTATGTAAAGAATGAAATTGAAATGTAATAAATTCATTTTTATTGAAAGCAAAATTAAATCAGAAAGTATTTAAAAACCGATGACTTTTTTCTAATGGCCGTAATATTTTGAAAACCATCAATTCCTGTAAGAAAATTGACTACACAAATCAAAAAGAATTAGAGAAAAATAACTAAAATAAAATTCATATTATTTAAAATAAAAGTGGCAACGTCTGCCACCGAGATTGCCTGGAAAAATGATTTGCTAATGAAAATAATATAAAACTGGAATTTTATACAGGTTCAAAATTCGAAATAATTCAAAAAAACCCAAATGTTGCTTTATGCAAAATAAAATGATTGCTGTCAAGAATTATAAAGAATAATTTAGATTATCGATCACACCTTTTCTCTTTCCTCTTGAAAATCGAGATTCCTGCTAATTACTTAATATTAAAATTTCAAAATCATTAATTTTTTAAATAAAAATTAAATTTTTAAAAATTTATTTCAGAAATTTTTTTTTCTCAGAAAACGAAAAATTGGGTCACAAAATATTCAAACAATTTATTGATTCATAACCGTTTCAAAATAACAACAAAAATCACATGAATGGAAAAATATTAAAATGAACTTTATCATCAATTGTAAAAAATGTTGATAACAAAAAAAAAATAATTTATAATTATTTTAATTTCAAATAAAGAGAGAAATGATAAATTGTGATGGGTAAAATAAAATTATTGTTGCACTAAACTTAACTGCCAAAGAGAAACCCAAATGGATTACTTACCAAAACCTATAAAAAAATATTTAAAAAAAATAAAAATTTACCAATCTAAAGTTTTACTACTCGTAACAAAAAGGAGAAATTGTAATAAAGCATAAATATAAAAAAATATAAGCTATCATTTTTATTTATATTTATAAATAATTTATTAAATTGAAAAAATCACTTAAAATTTAATGGCATTCAAATTAAAAAAGAAAAAATTAAATAAATAATAAGAAATATTATCACCTGCATTAAAAAATACTAACAATCTTTCGACAGTGGACATTTCGACAGAAATATTTAAAATTTGATGAGGCGACTTTTCGACAGTAAAGAGTAATTAAGTTTCAAATTTAGGGGTGTAAAAGCGTAAAATTTTATCGAAAAAGCAACATAATTAAGCCAAATCAGTATTGAGATAAACAATTTTTAAAATCAAAATTTTTTTCCAAGAAAATAGAAATAAATTTTAATTTTGAGAAAATTACCGTTTCTTCAAGCAATATATTTTGTTTTAAGCCGAAAAGTCCTTTGCTGTCGAAGTGTCCACTGTCCAAAAGTCCAGGAGCTATAACTAATAAAACTGTTTATTATCCATCTTTATAATATATGGGATAGGAATTAAAAATTAGAAATAATTAAATGCAATCAATAATATTCTAACAAGGAAAATATACTTTTTCATGTTGATCTATTAAATTCTTTTATTTATATTTCATAATAATAATTTTTAGTTCAGTTCCATAAATTGTTGAAAGCTTATTTATTAGCAATAATATGGATCACTATATATATTTATGCTTTTTTAAATTTGAATAACTTATTTTAAATAATAACTTAATTTCAATTTTATCTAAATTAATAAAATAAGGTTTTCTATAAAGGTATCTTTTTAATGCAGAAGAACTAAATTTTGTAGGTTATATATAATTCAATTTATTATAAATTTGTTAAATTAGATTGACTAAATATTCTTCTTTTTCTCTATTCATGCAATTCATATGTTTTTATTAATCTTTTCAGTACTTTTAATGAGAATTTCACAAACTTGAAATATAATCTTTAAATGTTTAATAATTTTTTTTAATTTTGAATTATTTTTAGTTTCATTTATTTTTTGCTTAAAATATTTTAGCTTTTGTATAAAGTTGTTGACATATTAAGATTTAATTATTTCATTTTTATTTGAAACAATTAATTTTTTCATTTATTTATTTAGCTATTTTTATCTTATGTTTTCGTAAATGTTTCTCCAACCAGTTCTTGCTTGAACATTTAATTTCTGTGAAATTAATATTTTTATAATATAAATTTAAATTAAATTTTTTCTTTATTTTTTTTATATAAACGATTCCCGTTTTGTTAAACTTTTAATTTTTATTTTCTGGTTAATTTTTTAATTCAAAGAATAATTAAGATTTTATCTGTTCTCAATTTCCATCGCAATTTCGTTTATAAAAATGTTTTGCATAATCAATTCTTTTATTTATTCATAACATAATTTTTAATTGTGTATGAATTTTTGAAAATTTTCAAATTAATATTTTAACTTCCTATTATTGATAAAAATATACTTACTTTTTTATATATTTTTTAATAATTCTTTCTGAAAAAAATAACTGTTTAAAAGTTATTGAATTAATTTAAAAAAGTAATTTAAAATTTATTACTAAATTTAATCTTAATATGTGAAAGAATTTGCCATTAGCTTATTTAATTTACTTTATTCTTTTCATTAATTGACATAAATATTAATTTTTCATTAACAATTTTTCTTTTTTCTTAATAATAATTTTTTTATTTTGCTAATGACAGTATATAAATGTAGTTATATCTATTAATTTATGGAAATTCATTCAAAATTTTTAGTTTGTCCAAATTTTGTTTTTATTGAATTCCTCAAAATTAATTTAGTTGACAACAGCATTGTTTTTTATTTTCCCATTAATTTTATTTGATGTTCATAAGAAATTATATTGCATTTAAAATGAGATTTTTGTGTTGTCCCATAAATATCAATCAATATATGCTTTTTAAATTAAAAAACTATTTTTTCGATGTTCGATTATTATTATTTTTTTAAATAATCTGAATTTTATGCGTTTTTGGTGTTTAATATAAGCAGAAACTTTATTTTATCATTTTATAATAGATTTACTGACTGTGCTATTTTTAGTAATTAGTATAAAAGATTGGAAACTTATTTTTTTATTTTATTTTTTATTTATTATTAACTATTCTTTATTTTCTTCTCGTTTACTGATTTAATTGAATTTTTTTGGGTTGTGCCCCTTTTATATCAATAAATGCATTTTTTTAATTCATCTAATTTCTAATAATTAGGGCTAGCACAAATATGTACAAAAAATGGTCAGAATATGTACATAAATATGTAAAAAATCCCGAAATATGTAAAATAAATTAACTTTTTTTTTAAATTTACCCTTTTTTTTTTGCAATTTTGTTAAAGAAATCAATAAAATCTCCTATGTTGAAAAAGAAAACGCACAAAGAAAAATGTGAAAAAATAAAAAGAAAAGTTGGGGAAAAATTGTAAATAACAAATTCATTATTTAATTTATTAAATCTGATAAATTAGCTGGGAGGCAGAAGCAATTAAAATATTTTTTTATTATTCATATCATAAATTCTTATTTTTCAAACGTCAACAGTAGAAGCAATACCAAAAAATCTAAAATAAATATAATTTAAGTGATTGAAAAAATATAAAAAAAAATTTTAATCTTTTTGTCTCAGATTTATTTTAAAAAATTTTTTTCTTGTAAATTGAATAATAATAGATAATTTTATTCATTTTATTAATGTCCATCCCCGGCGGGTCGTTGCGTAAATTTGTTCGGTCAAAAATTTTTTATTTTATTATTATTATTTTTTTATTATAATTTTATTATATATGTGAGAATTAATCAGTTATAAGAAAAAAAATTGAAAATTAATTTAAATATGGACACTTACTTAAACCGAACAATTTAGGTAAATACTAAATAAGCAAAAATTTGAAGATTAGCAAATAGGGAAAAAAGCGAAGAAGTGCAAAAAATATTATTATTTAAAATTTAAATTAGACAAAAAACATTAAATCAAAATTAAATAAAGCGAAAATACCCAGGATATTATTATTTACAATTTAAAATAAATGAATTTACTACATTACATTTTAATTAAAATATTGCTGGCCGAATGGATATAAAAATTTCTTTTGAAAAATAAAAATAATTTATAGCACAAGTTCAACTCAAAAGAACTGTTTTAAGGCTGGATTATTATATAATAAAAATATATAAAAGTTATGTAGTTATATAAACGAACTTTATAAATATAAAATAAATATAATAATTTTAAAAATATCACTAAATTTAAAGAGAAAAATTCACAATTTTTCAGAATTTTAATATAAAAGACGTTTTGCACAAATAGTGTTTTAGAGGAGAATCTTTCGACAAGAAAATAAATAAATAATTAAATGATATTTATAAATTGAATCTGTAAACAGCAGAGCTTAATATTTTGGATTAATATTTCAAACAATTAGATTTTTTAAATTTATTTTAAAATTTATATATATGAAAAAACATACATAAATTCAAGTTATTATTTCATATTTAAATGAAAAAGTCCCAATGAATACTAAGCTAAAATATCAATTAAATTAATTATAAAATAATTAAATAATCTGAAATGGTTATAACAATTTAAAAATCAGTTAAAACAGAAGAAGGATAAAAAGTATGGCGACATAGCCGTTGTAATTGGCATGAATTATATTAGACATTAAAATTTTAAAATATTTAAATAATTTTAAAACTAATCCAATAGAAATCAACTAGAAGAGATAAGTAAACAATGGTAACCCAAATTTAATTATAATAAAAATAGAAATTAATTTTTTTGCTTTTTCGCATGTTTTTTCATTCGAAAAAATCAGAAATATTATTAAATACAAAACTAAAAAAAAGGTAATTTTCTTAAAAACCAAAATTATAATAAAAAAATAATTTAAATTAAAAAGTAAAAAATAGTTCCTCCATATATGTACTTAAAATGAGCAAAATTACAAGAATATTGAAAAAAGCAATATTAGAAAAAAGTTTGTGATTTTCTAGCACACCAACGCAGAAATGCCGAAAATTAGGTTTTGTGCACATTGTAAGACCAAATGATAAAAGTTTTAAAGTTTAGTTTTTATGAATTATATTAATAGACTTATTTTGATGCATAAAATATAAAAAAATAATCAATTATAAGGTATGTGTAAAAATATGCATGATGAAAAATAGTATATAAAATCTACAATAAAAATAAGGATTTTTTTTTGATATTCAGAGTTATAAGAACAGAATAATCAAAATATAATGTATGAAATGCTTAGCTATAAAAAGGAGGTGCTATTTGACAAGCGAGCTAACTGAAAATAATAAAGAGCTGTGCACAATTTTTATTCAAATTTGTGGGCCACAAGATTAAAATACTCCAGGGAAAATTAATTTTCAATACATAATTTAAATATTTTTATGGAATTATTACTGGCGAAAATTGTTAGCCCGTATAAATGATTGTAAATGACAACAATAAATAAATAAATCGATAAAAATTATTTTCTACAATTAAAATTAAAATTCTTTTATTAGAATACAAAAGCAACATTAATTAAAACGACTACTGAATAAAATTAATTTTTAAGGATGGTAATAAGATCTGAAATTTTTCATAAAAATTTGGAAAAAAGGAAAGCAATTCAAAATTTAATAAAACTAGCCATTGTTTAAAACAATTCATTCTTTTTAATATTCAAATTTATTGTTTTATCATTTCTCATAATTTCACTGCTTAATAAATGATTTTGTTTTCTACAGTTCCTCTCTATTCTAGAAAGTTTAATAATGATTTTATTAATTTACATTAATAATATATGAAAAGTTTTAAATAGACATATTTTAATTTCGCTTAGTTTTTCTTCAATTTTTCTGCTTTATGATAATTTTTTTAAATTTATTGAATTATTTTTCCAAATAAACTAATTAATGTATTATCATATTAGTAAGGCCCCGATTTTTAGTGACGAAAAAGTGCCAAAAAAGTGACGAATAGTGACATAATTTTCAGTCAAAAACTAAGCAAAAATTTTTTTATATTTACTTTTTTAATGATTTCTTGGCAAATACCCATTTTAAACCAAAAATTTTTCAAAAAAAAAATTTGGTGAATGATTTTTGAGAAAATTTTTCTAAAAATTTTTAGGTCGCTTCTTAGGGGTGTATTTTTGAAAAAAAAAATTTTAAGTCGATTCTTAGGGGTGTATTTTTTGGTTTTTTGACATTTTTATTAATAAATTTTATTAAAAATCTAGAAATAGTGAAAATAGTGACAAAAAAGCCAAAAGTGAATTTTTACTATTTTAAGTGACAAAACGCCAAAATAGTGATTTCTAGTGACGAAAAATGACGTCCAAATGAAAACATTTTAACGCAGAAATGCGTTTTTTGAGCTCCTTTCTTCAAATCAATTGAGCAAAAAAAAAAAGTTTTTCACTAGAAATCGGTGCCCTACATATTAGCTTTGAAACTTTTTTAAGATCGAACAGACACCGGATGATTAAAGTTCAAAAATATGATTAATTTTTATATTGATTATATTATTTTGCATACTTATAAAATATAAGAATGAATATCTGCTCTAATAACCACAATTCTAAAATTCAAATAAGTAATGTTATATGCAAATTTTTTTGTATTTATTATTATTGTTATTTTTTATTTCTCATTTATTTGGTCTCGTTTAAGTCAAATAATTTTAACTTTATTTTATATTGTAAGATTAATATGCTGAAATTATTAATTAATATTTCAAAATAAAGTATTTAGGTGTGAGAATCATGTGGTGCATGTTCACAAGTTTCAAAAGGAGAAGGGTTGCATATTTTTAAATGATTGATTAGGAATCACTTATAATTCATTCTTCACCATTAATTTAAAATTTTATTTAATTATTTTTAATTTTTGTTTTTTGTTAATAATTTAATAGCAATCAGCGTACTGAAATTTTTCAAATGAATTTCAATAATAAAATAATAAAATATTTACTTATATTTTGGAAATTTAGATATTAATTTTTTATACTAATATATTTTTTTTAAAAAGGATATCTTTAATGTATTAACATTAGAATTATTGAATGAAGATATGTAATTTATGTTTTTTTTTCTCGGGATGTATGCTAACATTTTGATAAGTGCTTGTGCTGCGAATTTTTAAAAATTATTGTGCTAATTAATTTTCGTTTATTTTTCTTTAGTGTAAATTCTGTTAATTCCTAAGGTTGTTCTTAAAGTATTTAATTAATTACTTTTTAAGTGCTTATAATTTTATAATTTATTTGTTATGTATTTTTTTTATAAATAAATAATAAATTCATTTTTAAAGAATATATCAATTAGGTTTTTTTTAAATCAATTTAATTTTATGGAGAATGTTGTTTATGTATGTAAAAAGACAATTAAATATATTTTAATATAATTTATAATCTAAGAAATTATAATATAATCTATTTTTTCTTTTCTATTCTTGACGTTCCGCAACTGTTAGCAGCCAATTTTTTTTATTCACTAATACTTTATATTTTAATATTCACAAATTAAGATTATTAATTCAAAAATTAAACTGGTATTATAAATTAATTTTTTGCTAAATTTAAAACACATTTTAATGGGTTTTAAAATATTTTGTTTTAATTCGAGATCGGTTCTTGCCTTTTACAAGCAAATGATTTAAAATATATTTTTTAAATTCTTAAGGCATTATTCAGTTTTACCGAGGGAAATTATTATAATTTAAAATGCTTTAAAAAATTTTTCTTCATCAATTTAATTTAAATTTCTAAATTTTCCTCGCCGGGCGACCGCCACATAAAATTATTTTTAAATTAATTAATGATGACATAGTATAAAATAAAATTTAAATTTATTCAATATTTGTTGTTTAATCATCAGTTAAGAAAATTTATTTTAAGTTCAATTATTAATATTACATTATATTTTGAGATAAACTGTATAAATATTTTTTGTATATTTTAAAAATTTAATTAATGAAGTGTCAAATATTAATTAATATCATAATTCTTATAAAAATTTTTTTTCATTTTTCTTATTGCTAAAAAGATTTTCAATATTTTATACCATTGGTATTTACTTTATATTTTATTTGTAAATTTCGTATTCAAACCATTGTGAAATGTTTACTGAGTAACAATTAACTAATTTTATTTCAATGCTTTATAATTTTTTAAATTATACTTTTTAACTATTTTTAAATAAGATATAAATTAGCAAAAAAATGTTTAAATTTTTTCACATAATTGTTTAATTAGTCAAAAAGATTTTATCATTGAACACTATTTAAATTATTCGATTCTTTCCAACATAAGGAATGGAAGTGGAAAATATAAATTTTAAAAATAAATAAATTTGTTGAAAATAAACTAATACAAATAGAGTTGGGGAATAACCATGGTATATAAAAAAAATTTTTTTTGTTTAATTTAAGGAAAATATAAAATTGTATTGCAAAATTAAAGAAAATATAAACTTACAATTTTATAAACGGAATTGCTACACTTGATTAAAATAAATAATTTTATAATTAATGAATCAATTAAAAATAAAACGCTTACCATTCTGTTAATGGGCATTTATTAATATTATAAATTGTCTGTTATAATTTTGTTTTATTGCTTAGTAATTCATTTTTATTAATCTTGATAATGCCACTGCATTGTTTGAAAACATTTCTTCTCATTTTTATAAATTGGTTTCGTATATAATAAATTTTTATTATTTTTAAATTTTATTAAACGAAGTAATTTTATTTTGGAATAGTTACATTTTGTGAAATTTTTAGGCCTTTTATGACTAAAAATTTTCACATTTTATTTATTAAAGATTTAAAATCACATAAAAAATTAATATTTCTTTAAAATATTATTTAAACATTTTAATTATTGAAAGATATTTTATAAAATATTTGTCTCGAGGAATGAAAAAATGCTTGAGACGGATTCTTATTTATGGATAGTTTTGTAAAAGATAATTTTATTTGCTTTTATAGTTGACTTCGTGCTGAGACGATGCAAAATAAAACTCAGTGATTGATTGGTCATTTTCCTGAAGCCGATGGCACCACTTTCGGGCACCAAAAGTGCCTGATCCGGAATTTGACCGGCCCGGCTAAGAACAATTTTTTATTCAGTTTATCAAGGGCTATCTCCCAGGCCGGGTCCGGTCTTGATCAATTCACTTGGAGCTCGTCATGGGTCGGGCACATCTGCCGGAGGACCCTCAGCCTCGCCCCCGACCTTGGCGATGTCCAACCAAAGCTAAGCGTGCCGTTACCAGCGGCTTTTTTGTACAGCTCGATGAGCTCTACAAAACTATATCATGGCGTCCGGCTGTGTCTACTATAAATGGAGAAAATTGGCGAGAAATTTTTTTTTATTTTTTCAATTTTTCGCATCACTTTTCGCCAATTTTCTAAATTAATTCAGCAATTATAATTCGTTATTTATTGAAATATTAGTATATATGTGTAGTACTGTAAGGTGCCATTGGCTCAACCAATCAGAGCGGGAGGGACCGCCCACTCTCTCCTTTTAATTTCATTTAATCCTTTTGGCGGATGAGAGAGAAAATCGCAAAAAATTTTCCATTGTTGCCGTTGCAAATAAACAAAACATAAAACTATCGCTGAAGTCGAAAGATTTGATTTACGCGTCCCAACCAGTTCTTTTTTTCGAAAAGGCAACTCGTATAATAACAAATAAAAATACAAAATAATGCCTAAGATGATCGGGCATCTGAATTAAATAATTATTTCAATTTTTAATAAATTATTCTCTTTTGACATTAATAATTGTTATTTCATTAATGGCCTAATTTTATCATTTTTTGTTCAATTTTCACCGAAAAATCGAACCATAAAAAATAATTTTACTTATAAATTAAAATAATTTATTGCTTTCCCTCGTAAAATGCCATTGTTAGTGGTAAGATCTATATTAATCTCGGTCACAAATCGGATTCGAGGTTTTGTGATAATAAAAATGGCCAAAAATGTTTAGACCGATAATAAGGTTGAATACAATCGTAGTCATTTCAGACATAAATTTATATGAAATAAATTTATTAAATAATAAATTTGGTAATCCAAAACACAAACTTTTTTTGCTGTAAATGAATTAATGAATTAAATTCAAAGAGTTTCTTTGTATGAGGAAACATTTTTTATTCATTTATCTCTTATATTATTCATTTTTGTTACTTTTAAATTATTTATTTTTATTATCATTTTTGTTACTTTTAAATTATTCATTTATGTTTTCCTGAATTTTACTCTTTTAAATTACTCGCACAAAATCCGATGAAAATAAATTGCCCATGAGAAATGTATGATGTAATACTATTATGTGTTGCTATTATGACGAAAATTATTTATTTTTTAGTTTTTATATCATTATAATGGTTTTTATTCACTTTATTTAATAAAAAATATATTGTTTTAATTTTTAAAAATTAAAATAATTAAAGTAGCGTTTATGTTCAATAATTTTCACTTACATATATTATTTTTATAATAAAATATAATTTATAGGCGATTTTTTGTAATCTCCTGGATTTTTTTGGTTGTTTTTTTAAACTGTTATCATTACACATTAACACTAAGATTTATTGTTTTAATCTTATTTAAAATAAATTAAATAGTGTTTTGATTATTTCTTTTCGTTTTAAATTTGATTAAAATGTTTCTTTTAAAAGGTTACAAAATAATATAAAATTTATTTCACTTTGGGGTTTTTTTGATCATTTTTTACCTAATAAAATTATTTTTTAAGCCATCCAAAAACGATTAAAATTTAAAATGAGGACCAGCGTGTAAAATTTATTTATTGAAAATGCCATCGTAACAATACTAGGCGAATCATATTCAATTTTTTTTAATACATTTTTCAAATTTTTGGTTTTGTTAAAAATTTTGCATGTTTTTGAAGATTTAATGAAATGGAAAAAAAGAATTCCATCTTTTCGTTTTTGCTTTTATTTGTATTTTTTTGTAATAAGCAGGATTTTTGTGCCTATTTTACGATTTTTTTTTTCTTTTTAGTTGCATATTTCGCAATTTTTACTACTATTTATTTTATTTTTGTTTCCAGGTTTTAATAAATTGTTTTTTATTTAATATAATTTATTTTGTTCCAAAGGATTTCCTTAATAATGTAAATTATTTGATTAATATTCTATTGTTTATTATAATTTTATTTAAAAATTACTTTAATTAGATGTTTCAGTTTTTTTATTGGATTATTATATTTTGATTGTGTTTAGTATCTGAATTAAATAATTTTATGGAAAAAAGGCAAGTGTATTTCTCTACAGTTCCTCTCTGTTCTTTTCTTTATTTATTTATTTATTACTGAGATTATAGAAAGTTTTATTACATTTTTAACCATTTTTATTAACAGAAAAATGCGCTTTAATATTTATATTACATTTTTGGGAGATTTAAAGGACTTTTTAATGATTTAAAATAAGTCTATTAATATTGAACGCTTTTTGTATCATTTTTTTTAAATGAGGTGTGCCATCAAAATAGGAAAGTAACAAAATTAATAACAACTTTTAGACAAAGAAAAAAAATTTATAAATCCGTAAAATGAAAAAAGACCGCGAATTTGAGAAAAATAAATTTTTAAAAAATATTAATTTGTTTAATTTTCTGAGCAAAGTAATTAAATATTATATAAATAATTAATGAGTTAAATATTTAATTCAACGATTTATTAATTTATATAATACTTACTGTAAGGCAAATAATGCTAAATTCGAAAATTTGGACTTCAACTTTTTGTTGGAATTCGGGTCCGGGGTTCAGAATTGGCCGAAATGGATACCAGATTCGTGGCCAGTGTCCCCGAAAACGTAAGGAACTTGTTTTTATGACAATAAAAATTTTCACTGACGCATTTTCCGGGCGCCTTCATTATGTGGTACAAATTTTTTCAATAACTATGAATTTCGAAAAAATGAAAACCAATAAGCGTTAAAATATTTTCAGGTTAGGTTAGTACTGTGGTGAATTTGTGCAGCTAAATTCAAAATTAATAAATTGTTTTTTTTGAAAGAAATTATTTGAAATATGTGAAATTTATGCAATCATAATTTAATCTTCTTTTTTTTTACCTCGCCGCTCCTTTTTATTTTCTCTTCTGAATTTACGAAATTGCCTTGAAATTAAAAACAAAATAATTCATTTACAATTCATAATTAAAAATTTCATTAACAAGTAAATAAATAAATTAAAAGAACATTTAGTAATGACAAAACTAAAAATTTAAATTAATTGGCAAACAGAAACTCATAAGAACCAAAAATTTTAAATGTAAAAATTTGTACATGGCAATAAATTTCACAAAATAAGAAAGTTTTATTTTAAATAAAATATTATTAAAACTAATTTTCTTAGGTTTTATGCTTTATAACTTACTCGTATTTAATTACGCAAGGATTGGAAATTGCAAACTCAAATAATTAATAATTATCTTACTCTACGCATAATTTTTTAGAGACAAAATAATTTTCTCATATGGTAAAGAGTCAATTGAATTTAATTTTACAGAAATCGAATTAAATGCTTATTAATTATTTCTAAATATAAATAGTTTTTTTCTCATTCATTTAATAATTGGAAAAAATATTTTTTTTACAAAGAACAGAAATGGAAAATATTAATTATATTTACCTAAATATTTCGCATGTAAATTTAAAAAAAAAATTATTTTTTTTAATATATATACCAAAATTATTAATTTAATAATTATTATAAATTTTACAATTTAATCTAAAAATAAATAAATATTATAAGAAAACGCGTCATAACGCTGGAGTTAACAACAAAGATATGCAACAATTATCATATTCATTAAAAAATAAAAAATAAATCGTATTAACAAATCTAAATTTAAAAAAATTGTATTTTGTACTGCGAATGAAAAATTATAAATTTCTTTTTGTGCACTATTTATTTATTATTTTCTAATTATACAATTTTAATACGTTAATTTTTTATTTAAGTTCGCATTTTTTAATTATAACTTTTATTTTTATTTTCGCAGAAATTTACACATAAAACGAATTAAAAATAATAATAAATTCATTTTTTTTGAAAACTAACTTAATAAGAAAGTTTTTAAATTTAGGTGACCTAATAGAGAAATGTTAAATTTATCGAATAATACCAAGAATGTTTAATTTGGATTACATAAACAAAAGTTATGGACATTTTTTGCTGGAAATTTTGATTATTTATTATAATATTATTTATTATCATAAAACTTCAAATGGGTTTATATGATAAGAATTTAATTACTTTAAATCAAAAATACTTATAAAAAATTAATAATATTTTCATTGTTGGCTCAGGACTGAAAATTTAGCACATAAAAATAAATAAATAAATATTCGAAAGCTTTTTTTTTAATTGACCTTATCCGAATCGCAATTAACTCTGCTTGAAACCGATAACAGTTCTGCGAGATTAATTTTGAGTAAATATTTTTTTGGAATATTAACAAATAAGAATATTAATATCAAAGAGACTCAATAAATTTAAATTTTATAACTATTTTAAACAAAGAAATATATTATATATAAGAACAGATAAAGAATGATTTGAAAAAAAAAATTATATTCCTAATTATTGAACTGCTTTAAAATGCTCACGAGCTTAAATAATAGTTATGGAAGAACCTTCGCTAAAAAAATATAAATTATTATATTTTCAATTTAAACAACAAAAAAATAAAAATATATATACCCCTTAAAATGAAAAATATTCAAAAATAATCTCCAAAAATCATTTATTTATCGCTTGAAAAGAATTTGTAACTTGAAAAATATATATATATATATGTTTCAATGCTGTTTGGTTTAATTTTGATACTTTCGGGAGATTTAAGTAAATAATTTGAATATGATAAAAATTTTAAAAAATAATTTTGACTTTCTAAAAATACTTGGACAAGATACAAATATTTTCTAATAACAATAAACAATTTTTAGTTATGATTGTACACCTAGCTAACCAAAATTTTGTAAATTATAAGCATATAACCATGACTGTAACCGAAACAAAGTATAGAAATCTATGCAAAATACTTTTTGAATATTTAATTATTTGAATGCGTATATTAATAATAGAAATGCATCCCCTCATTCGACAAACTCTTTCTCAGTATGGCAAATGAAAATTGAATAAATAATAGTTGATAATTAATAGAAATTTTTTAAATTTAAAAATGAGGAAATAAAATTGCCAAAAAATAACAAATTAAAGAATTTAATTTAATGAATTAATTCTTCGAAATTTTTAAAAATTTAAAACATTAAAAATTTTAAAAATATTTTAGAAAAGAAATTAAACTATTCAAAAGGAAAAGAAAAAATGTAAATACTCTATTTAAATTTTTTTTTATTTTTATTATATACAGCATTTTAGAATGTAAAATATTCTATTAATAACAAAACAAATAAGTCAGTTAAAATGCAAAAAGTGAATAAACTTAAAAAATTTTTTGCTAATAAACAATAGCTTTTTAAGGAATAAACATTTAAATAAATTCTAAAACCATCTCGTAGAAAAAAATAAAATAATTATATAAAACAATATCTTAATTTAATATGCTTCTGATTTAACAATGCCAATATGACAATAATTGATACTAAAAACTAAAATAAATAATTAAATAAACAATTAACAAATTAATTACAAAAACTTATATATAAAAAAAGTTTAAAAAAATTATTTTAAAAATAAACACAGAAAGAAATAAAGAAGATTAATTCTATTTAATTTAGGGTTAAGCCCCGAGCCCTCGGGGGGGCAAAAAGTCGGGGGCCGGGGACCTCGTGGGGCGACATGTCGGGGGTCGGGTCGGGGGGGGGGGGAGCTCAATTGTCGGGGGTCGGGGACCCCGATCGGGTAGTGATCAATAAATTTTTTAACGAAAAACTCAATTTTTATTTTCAAATTATCATAAATTTTTCTTTTTTTCACTTTAATCATCTGATTTCGTCAGCGCCAGCAAGAGTGAGTCCAAGCTGGCCTTCAAACCAGGGGTTTCTATTTGTTCTTATTTATAAGAATTTCTAATTTTGGGGTAGCGACGAAAATCTTTCTGGTTTCTTAAATATATATATAATTTTGAAATTTTATGGCACAATGTCACTATTTTTCAAGAAATTTTAAGGTCTGCCGCAAAATTTATTTGATCTTTTGATACCGAATTTACTGAAATCTGTCCTTATTACTAAGATTTTCCTATTTGCAGGCATCACCTAAACTTTTTAAATTTTTTCTGATTAATGTTTTATTTCGCTGGTTTTTGAAAAAAAACTTTAAAATGGCCATTTTTATGTAAAAAATGTACCAAAAACTCCCAATTTTCAAATTTTTTTTCCGGCGGCACCTATCGGCACCGCCGGCCCTAATTTGATAGCATTTTGATGAAATAAATTGTAAAAATTTACTGATTTGAAAAATGTTGCTAAATGTTATTATTTTTGACCCTTAAATCTTATTTTTCGGCCTTGTGTTCATATTTTGAAAAATTATCGATCGGCACCATGGTTTTGGGGGGCCGGCGGTGCCGATAGTCGCCACCGGAAAGTTTTTCGTAATTTTAAATGAATTTTATTAAGAAAATTTGTTTAAAATCTCAAAATTTTTCAATATTTCCCGCCTTCGTGGATAAATTAACTTTTAAATTTTTAAAACGCCGGAGTCCCCAATCCCCCGAAATAGTGTCGGGGGGTCGGGGGGCAAAAAGTCGGGGGTCGGGGACCTCGGGGGACGACATGTCGGGGGTCGGGTCGGGGGATCGGTTCAAAAAACGTCTCGGGTCGGGTCGGGGGCCGGGGGGCTCGGGGTCGGGGCTTAACCCTAATTTATATTAAAGAAATAAAATTCAATCATTCCTGGTAAAAGAATATTCTTGTAATCTGTTTTTAAATATTTAAAAAATTTAACATTTAATATTTTAAAATTACTTTTTTTTTAATATTTTTAATTTTGTTTGATTGCTATTTAATATTTTATTTTATCGCTTAATTAAAGTATTTTTAATTAATTCACGATTTTGGTTATATATCAACGAGTTATTTTTAGATTTATATGAAAATGTTTTTCCTTTTTTTCATTTTAATTTTTTTTTATAAAAAAAATACTAGAATAAGTAAAATATTTAATTAATTAAGAATACTGCAATGTTAAATTATTTGATTTTAAAATTTAATAAATACACGAAATAATCGCAAAATAATTTTATATTAGATTTAAATCTTCGATAATAATTTCATATTTTGATTATAATTAATAACGACTATGTTAACATTTTTTATTTTGTTGAATTTATTTTTTATTTTTGTTAATTAATTTCTTATAAAAAAATAATATATAATATAATATAATTTTAGCATTTCTAGGTATTAATTATATTTATAAAATTAAAAATATATTTTAATAAAGTTATTCTATTTTCTTTATTCATTATATTAATTTGTCTTTCATATTTTTTTATTTCATTTAATTCAATTGTTTGCTTTCTTTATTAATATTGTTTTATTGCTTAATTAAATAATTTTATTGAGAGAATGAATTCCATTGTTTTTGGATGACGAATGACCTTTTCTCAAATTTTATAAAATATTGTTTTCAATTTCATTTATATTTTTTTTTAAATAACTTGCCAATTCGCGGCTTCTTTTATTATTAATTGGGTTTGTTTCTTTTAATTTTGCGCACAAACCAATAATTATAAAATAGTTTTTTCTTTTAATTACTTTTATGATTTTGATTTTTTTATTATAAAATAATTAAGAACTAATTATGTTTATTTATCAATATCAATTAAAGTATATTTTTTTATTTCTTACTCATTTTTCTTTAAGCTAAAAATTTCATCTATTAATTATTTTTGATTTATGGCTTTTTGGCTCTCAAAGAATTTGAGTTGAGTTGTTATTTAATTGTTGTATATTTTGATGTTTATTTAGAAAATATTATATTATTTCTATATTATTGTATATCTATTTATTGAAGTTAAATATATTCCCTGATACATTGTTAAACTTTTAAACAATCTAATCAATTAAATTTAAATATTCTTCTTTCATTCTCATAATGCAAGAAATTTTATTATTTAAATATTTTGCATCATTTAAATCAATCATTTCCTTATCTATTCAAAATATAATGCACTCGAGCTGCGAAAAAAGGTTTGTCTAAATGAATTTGGTTTTATTTTTCTTATATGTGATGGGGTCAATATATAACTTTATTCGGCGTTAGTCTAAAAGTTTCATATCAAAAATTCATATAATTGATTATTTTGCATTTTATTATTAAATATTTGGCTTTTCAATTAAATAATTGTTTATTAATTTAACTATTCTCTTCACATTCCTTACTTGTACGATTACCTATTTTTCTTCAGTTTCTTTTGTTATTTATCCTGCGACTTCCATTTTCAAAGCATGCATTACTAAGAGCTCATTTAATGACATTTTATATTAAAGTTTGTGAACCCAGAAAAAGTCAATCATTTATATGCAATATCGCAATAACTATAAATAAGGTGAAAAACTAATCAGCTAAATTTTTAACAAAAAAAACATTTTACTTTTTAAAGAAAAGGTGACAATTAAAATTCAAAAACTTGACCTCAGCTCATAATTTTTTTTTGGTAGATATTAAAATAAAAATTATTTATTTATTTGAAATGGAATGAATAAATTTTGTTATACACTAAAAAATTGTTTAACAATTTTGTGATAAAAATTTTTTATTTAAAAATGCGTATTTTTCATGAATTATATTTCAACTCTTCAATAATAAAATATGTTTTTTTGACTTTACTTGGTTTAATAAATCTTATTTTATTTATCATTAAATTTAATTCATAAAAAACAAATAAACGCCAATAAAATTTAAACAATTTCATGTGTTTTCTTTAATAAATGATAATAATAACTAGAGACCGGAATTTTGAAATGGCCGGCACCGGGACTTGGAAAATGAACCGGGACGGGATCCCGGGACCGGGACTCCCGTTTTACCGGGACTCCCGGTCCCGGTGGTTTGTCAAAAATAACCGGGACCGGGAGTCCCGTTAAAATCCCGGCGGGATCCCAGTCCCCTCCGGTCTCTAATAATAACATTTTAATTATATAAGAATTAGCTTTTCATTTGCATATAAATATTGCACATCCTTGATCGTTTTTATAATTATTTTTAAGTGTTGCTATTATGCCGTGCTTTTTCATTAATCTTTGATATTTTTTTTTATCTTTTTTCCTCTTTTATTTGAACATTGAATTAGAAGTTTACATTTACTTTATTTTCTTTTTAAATAAAAATTTTACTAACAAAATTATTATATTTCATCATTAGATTTTATCTCGTGAACCCGAACATAAATATGTTATTATTTGTTACAGATTTTTGTTTAAAATTCACATAATAAACTATTTCTATAACTAATTAAAAATAAAACTAATTTTTTATTTTTCTGTTTTGTATTTTAATCATTAATAAATTTAATCTTTACTTGAATATGCATTATGTTTTATGGCTAAATTATTTTCATTGGAGAATTATTCAAAAAAATCTTATGGATTTTGTTTTGTTTTTTATAAAATAGAGAAAATAAAAATAATAAATTAATATTTTTCGAATTAAATTAAAAAATTCAACAATGGTAAATAAATTATTGTAATGAAATTAATTTTTAAGATAAATTATAAGAAGGCCAATAATAATATAATTTGTAAAATTCATTGAATACAAAACAGATAAACTATATAATATTTTCTTACTTGTTTTGTTTTTAACAATTTTAGGGTTTTGAAACAAACCGAAATTAAATAATTTATTAATAATAGGGAGTCTTAAAATAATGAAATTAATTATTATTTTTTCTATTTTAATCTCATGGTTTGCATAATCGTTGTTTTCTCCTTGGTTTGATCCTTATCAATTAAAAATGTTATATATTTATTTGTTTTCGATTTAATCATTTATTTCCATTTTATCCATTTTATAATAATATGATTTATTTGTTTAGATTTATATCTCTTTATTTTACATTTATTTTTATTTTACATTACACTATCTGTATCCATTTAAAGAAATTTAAAAATAATTTTTAATTTTAGGTAAAAAAATTTACGTTAATTAGAAAATGTTTTTAAAAGCGGGATAGGGTTCCCGCACTTGAATCAAGCCTTTTCCATTTCCAATAAATTCTCATCTGTAAAAATACAGGAAATTCAGGATTTTTAAGCATTTTCTTCCATCTTTCTAATCTATTTTCATGCCATAAATCTTCTATATTGACTTCGTTCCATAGTTGTTTCTCTAATTATGTTATTTACAAATTTAATAAATTAATCTTCTTTAATTGATTTGTATAATTTATCTTTTTAAAAACTCATATTTGCGTTTTATATTTTTGTTACTAATTTAATTTAATAATTAGCGTAAAATCAAATTAAATGTTTGGTCAGCTGAACAAAATTGTTGAAAAATGAACAAATATCGTAGAGTCAACTTTTTATAAAGTTAAAAGATGGAGACTTGTCCGGATGGCCAAAGACACCACGAGGAAAATTTTCATTCCGCAATAATTGTTTTCAAAATTGTTAATTTTAATTTTAAAATGAATTTTTTAATTGTAATTTAAATTCTGAATTATAATCCCTTATAAACATATAATTAGACGAACTAAACATTAGACCGAAAAATGTTCTCGACAAGAGATTTATTTAAAATGGTAAGATTAATAATTATTATTTTTAGATTGTTTTGGTATAGTAAAATGAAAATACACTAAGAAAGACCTTATGAATTAAAATAAACGCAGATTAATTTTTCACTTCTTTTAAAAAATTCGCAGCCGAAGAACATTATAAACTAGCGAGCATACATCCCGAGAAAAAAAAAGTTAGAAAATAATATATATTAAAAAAATTTAAAATTGAAAATAATATGTTTAATTAAAATATAAATTAATTTTAATTTAAAAAATCAAAGAGAGTTTTAGGCGAGTAGATTTTTATTTGATTGCAAATTTAGTGTTTTTAAACAAAAATCTATTAAAATAATTATTTATATAAGTAACAAATGGCAGAGCACAAAAATAACTCAAAAAGTGAATTTCTTTTTATTCCATTTTTTATTAATCAGTTTCTATTATTCAAAAAGTGACTTAATTTATCGAAAAAAAATACTGAATTCAGGGGATTTTGAAAAGTCAATCTGATTACAAAAACAAAAAAAAATTATTAGCTGATTTAAAAAAAAATATAAATACATAAATTATTGCAAAAATACATCATTAAAGTTAGCAATAATATAAATTGAATTTTAATTTTTTTGCTAAAGAAAAATAATAATTATAATTTGATAAAAAAACATTAAATAATTACAAATACAATTTTAATTATTTTGTTATTAATCTTAAAAATGATATAAATAATTTACATATTTTTCTTTATTTTTTAAACAAACAAATGATATTTTGATAACCCCAGAAAATGTTTAAAAAACTGAAAACCTCAGCCTCATTAAAGCTCTGTATTTTAATACTTAACTGTAGAAATGAAATTATTAATAAATAACGGAAAAATTCCCTCAGCGCATTTAAAATTTTATTTTTAATAACTTCGATTACATCATTTATTTATCTTAAAATTTCTGCTGTTAATTATAAATTATAATGATTTAAATTCTTTTAATAAAACTTTTTAAAAATAATTTATTTTTTCATTATTTTTGTAATTGGATTTTATTTTATTATTTAATTTATTTTACTTTCTTTTTTCTATTCATTTGAAATCTCATGTTCCGTGGGCGTTTACTTAATGAACCCACATATAAACCATTTAATTTTACGTAAATAAATTTCATTTTAAGATAATCTTAATAAGTATTTATTTTTATTATTATGTAACTTTAATAAATTTTTTTCAATTTAATTTCAGGATAATATTAAATAAATAAATAAAAAAAACTAGTTGCTTTTAAGCAAAGTTAAGGAAAGTTTTCTTAATAATTCTCATTTGAGCATGTTTATTAATCCTTATGGGATTTTTCTATTTGTTTGATAAAATTTATTATCTTTGAATTACTAAAATAATTAAATTGTGTTTACTAAAGAATATTTATCTTTTACTAAAAATTTTATTTAACTATTATTTATTTTATTATATGCAATGAATAAATAAACATTTCATATTTTGTACGGTCTTTAGCTTTGACAATCGCTCGATTGGATGTTTTTTAAATATATGAATTTAAAAAATCTTAAATATATAAGAAATACTTTCCATTTCTTTATCTTACACTTATTATGTATTAATAATTATTTGTTTCACCGTTTAAATGAATCTCTTGTAATGACTTCTACGTGAGTTGTCGTCCTTGGTTGAACGTTCTATATTTGCAGTTTATATATATATATATATATTTATTTTTGTTTTAAATAAATTTTCTTATTTATATTTTAATTAAGATTTATATTGCTGATGTAAACAACATTAGAATCAATTAATTTATGTAATTAAGCATAATAAAAATTAAAAGAAAGTAAAAACAATAGATTTAATTTAAATTACAATTGTAATAAAATTCTTTTGAATTGAAAGTAATCAAATAATATTTCAACAAATTATCTTGTCTATTTATTGACTTTTAACCTAAAAATTTCTATGAAACAAGCTATATAATTGTATTAATTAGTTATATATTTGAAAATGAAATTATCAGCCACATAAAAATACAAGCCATGGATTACGATAATAATTGTTTCTTTTAAAATAATAATATATAATACAAAGATTATTTATAATAAGCAGGTTGGCATCCAATTTAAATTAATTAAAATGAAAATACTTTTTAAAAATGGAAAACAATAGGAAGAAACTGAGAACAATGTTCGCTCACAGACATGATTATTAAGGAATTAATGAAATAAGTACAAAATTGTTTAAAAATAAAATACAATGCTTTTAATTTGAAGTTTTAAAATATTTTTTAATTGAAAATCTACTAAATTAACATGTTATATTCTTTCACCTTTTTATTTATTTATGATTTAAAAATAATAATACGAGAAAAGAACACAGACAAAATCTTTCAATTGACGTTTTTTTGTATTTGTTCAATTTAAGATAAAATATGTAATAAATACTGAGTAAATAAACAAATAAAAATTTGCACATAAAGTAGTCTTAATTTATTCAAATGAATTTTGTTTTTTAAAATATAAAAAATTAAAATATAAAATCGGAATAAATTATTTAATTTATATTCATAAATAGTTTTATGCATATCTAATTTTTTATATTGCCATTTAATTATGAAATTCTTGAAAATTATACGCACAAATAAGCACGAAAAACGCGTTTTCCGCTTTGTTTGGGGTGTCTATGATGACTTTTATAATGCCTATTTTTGCCTATTTTGGACTTTTTGTGCTTAATGCCTATTTGCCTATTTTTGTGTCTATTTCGCCATTTTTGACGACTTTTTCAGGATTTTGAGAAAAATCCTTACCAAAAATGCAATAAAAATGAAAAATATACCCCTAAGAAACGACCTAAAAAATTTCAGAAAATAAATTCTTAAGAATTAAAAAAAAATTTTCACAAAAATTCTTTCCCAAAAATTAATTATTTTTTCTTCATTAATTTTTTGTTTAAAAAATTATTTTTATCGAAAACAAATTTAAAACAATAGAAATATAAGAAAATAATTTTTTAATTAATTTTTACTTGTTTTAATACTTAAAAAGCGTTAATAAATAATTTTTTTTGCCTATTTTAGTGCCTATTTGATGATTTTTGTGCCTATTTAATGTTTATTTTGCGATTTTTTGTGCCTAAAAAAAGAAGCCCTAACCATGTTAAATAAATTGAAATATATTTAATTGTTTATTCTATAATCCATAATAAACAGCTTTATCAATAAATAAAGTAAAAAAAGCTTTATATTTATTAATCATTAAAATGCCAAAATTTTAAATAAATAAAAAAACACGGATTCACACTAAAGTTAAAATTGCTAAACGAATTCGCAAAAAAAAATACACATAAAAATAATAATTCAGTAAGAAAAAGATTATAAAACAGATAAGATATTATGAAAAGAAGAAAAAGTGAAATTTTTGATTATTGTGACGTTCAGTCGCTAAAATAAATAAGAATAAAATTAATAAAATGAAAAAGCATAAAATGTACATACTTTTTAATTTATATGGAACAACGACAACGGCAAATCCGAAGATAAACGATGCATGAGATTAAAATAGAAAAAATGATAAGAGAGAAAAATTAAAATAGTTTATATACTTTAATAATAAAGCACTTTCACAATATGTTATACAGCTTAAAAATGGAACTTATAATTAAAAGCAAAAAATAATTTAATTCAAAATAAATCAACTGTAACCTTATTTAATATAATTAGTTTATTAAAAAAGTTAAAAATTAATAAAAAAAATTATATTAAATTTTGTATAATTATAAAAAAATTTAACCAATAAAAGAAGATTAATTGTTTTAAACCATGAATTGGAGAGAAATAAAATTAAAAAATTAATTATTACTCAATAATCTTTTTTTGATAAATTAATTTTAATTTATAATATAATATTGCTTTATTTAATTTTTCGGAGAAAATAAAAAATATATAATTGTATCAATATATATCAGATAATTAAACGAGTTAAAAATTATTTTGTCCTTTTTACAACCAAGAATAACATTCTAATACTGGTAAAGTAGCCTAAAATTTTAGAGCGTTTTTTGTATTAGTTAAATTGTACTTACATTTATGCTTATTAAAAAAAATTTTTTTAAAGTTTTATATTAAATAATATTTATTTAATTTAATAATTTTATATTGAAATTATTTTTTTATTAATGAACTAATTCATAAAAATTATATGCATTTTTTGTTTTATTCAAAAAAATAAATTAAAAATTCATATAAATTAAAAAAAATGGTAGATTTAACCAACATCAGCTCACCGAATCCTTAAAATAATAAGTTTTTTCAATACAAGAGAAATAAATAAATAATTATATTTATAAAAATAATTATTTATTAAACATGTCAAAAGACCTAGAGAATTTTTAAAATGAAAGCTATTTTATAATTATACTTAATAAACGCGAAAAAATGAATTATTGCCGAAGAATTTAGTCCCGGTGATTGGAATAGAGTCGAAAACCCCTGTAAGGCCGTAGACTGAGTTCCAGTGATTGCCAAGCAGAAGAATTGGTGAGATAATGCTAATGAATTAAGTCCCAGTGATTGGGATGCCGGGGGGGAGATTGAGTTCGGGTGATAGAAATGCCGAAGAATTGTTGTGCTTAAGTCCCATCGCTAGTGGTTAAAAATTAAAGAAAGATCTTTCATAAAGCCAAAAATAAATTATAATTCCTTAGTTGCAATATCAATGATTATTATTTTCTTTAATAAAATTTTAATTAATAATTTCACGAACGAATATAAAGTAATAATAAACAAATATATAAATTACTTGAGAACCTTTTTCTTATTTGTTAAAGAAATAAAAATATTCATTGTTTTTTAGCTTAACCACAACACAAAATCCAAAATTAAATGTTAAATGTAAGAAAGAAATAATCAAGAAAGATTGAAATAAATAAATTAAATTATTTTATCAAAATAAAAACTTCAAGCTTTGAGTTCCGCATGCACTCGAACATCTTATGTACATGTGAAGTGCATGAAGAAAAACCCATATTGAATGTGAAAATTTTATAATATCCAATTATATTGCATTTAATTATTCCAATGAAAGCAAATTTAAGAAAATTATCCAATAAAGAAAATAAAATTTTATCATTAAGTTTTAACAATATGATTATTGTAATCAATAAAAATATAAAACCTTAATCTTTCATGATCATTCAACAAACGAAAAAATTAATAATAAATAATTGTTGTGATGAGAATAATTAATAAATAAACTAATTTTTAAAATTAAAATGAACCAAAAAATAAATTTAAAAAGTTTTCAAATGAAATTTTTTTCCTTCGATCAGATTTAAAAAGAAAAAACAAAATAAAATAATTTAGTATACAATTAATTCTTATAGATTCTGATTAAAAAATTATAATTTCTGAAGAAAAAGATTAAATATAATAAATTTCAAAATTTAAAGGTAAAAAATTAAATTTTTTTTCTTTTAAATCTTTATTCCGACATTAAATTATTCATTCTTTTTATTTAAATAACTATTTATTATAACTTATTTAAAATTATTAGTTTTTTGATTACTCATATTCGTAATTTGTATTTTTGCGAAAAAAAAATTAAAAAAAAATTTTTTTTTTGATTTAATAATTTAAAGTTTTCAAAAGTCATTTTTCTAAATTCTATTGTTTCAATTTTGTTTAATTATTGGTTTTGTATTATTTGTCATAATTCTTAAAATTTGGTATTTATGTTTATGCTAAAAAATGTGAAAAAATATGTTAGTAAAATAGACAAAAATTTGTAATAAACCTACTTAAATATAATGATGAAATTAAAACATGAAAGTTTTTGTTTATGCAATTGTTCTTATTTTGTATCTGCTAATAGATAAGATTCGTTTTGCTTCCGTTTTATTAATAATCTCGGATATGAATATTTTAATATGCTTTTTTAATGGATTTGTGCGCGATATCGTAGGAATATGGTTTGTCTAAAAATTGAAAAAAAAAATTATGTTTTAATAAATGTGATAAATGATGAAACCACTGAAAATATATTTAACATATTAAAATGTCTTTCCTACTAATGATTTAAATTAATTAAAAAACTTAAAATAAGAAATATAAAATATATTGTTTTTAATCCTTTTATTATTTCGAGAATTATTAATCAAAACATTACAAAAACAAGAACAAATAAGCCAGGACCAACAACAGAAAAGACTGTTGAGCGTATTCGACAAGAAGAATTTTAGTCTGAAACGAAAATGCACATAAGCAAAATTCTTAAATAAAACTAGAAGGAAACATATTGATTATCTAATATTACTAATGCCTTTTTTTTACAAAATAACAGTAAAATGGCCAAACATAAATTTTGCCAATTTAATCTTACCATAATTTATTTTTTAAAATTTATTAAATGCAAAGAAAAATTCCATTATTCTTAAAAAATTGCTGCTTTTAAAATGTAAAATACTTTGAAATGCTTAATCGCAGTTGTAGCATGATGAACTATCAGTTACATTAAAAATAAGCCAATTTATTTCAAGCCATTGAATATAATGGTAAAAATTATTTTGTTTGGGTATTTCTACATGTTATTTATTTTCTATGAAAATTTCTTATTAATATAATTTATTTATTTTGCTAATTTAGTAATTTGCAAGTTAACAGTTTAATTATCAAAATTATTAGTAAATTAAAATTTAAACAAATACTAAATTAAGCTATTAACCTTGAGTGCATTAATTAAAGAAAAATTATATATCATGAAAAAATTTTTTACAAACAAAATTTGAAATTTGTCAGATATTGTTATTTTATGTGAAAATTCAAGTTTCGTTTGTTAAAAAAGCATTATTCTTAAATATTTTAAAGATAATTTTGATATTTTAAGTAAATTAAAAACAGAGCTTTAACGATAAGAAATTAAATACTTTAATTAAGAAATAATTGAAAATTGTTTATAATTTTAATTGCTTCGCATGAAAACTGAAAACCAACACGAGATGTTATTTAGAGGTGCTATGACGAAGCGACTAAATATGGGTGTTCAATAAAATTAAATTTAAATATGATTGTTAATTTATTTTCAAGTATTATCCTAACTTAGCTCAAACTTGTGTCAAATTAATGAATTTAGTATTAGCGACAGCTCGAAACATCCTCTACTACTATGTATTTTATCTTTGGGCTATCTTTTTGTATAAAGCACGGAGTAAATTATGATCTTTGACATTTCATGCATTTAAACGACTTACATTTTGGCTTCCATAATATTTATTTTGGCCCTTTGTAAATTTTCTAATTATAACTTTAAAGTTAGGGTCAAAATTGTTTAGTCATAATTTTTCTTACATTTTTGGTCACAACTTTTTGTAAATTTTTACTAATTATTTGAAAATACATAAATAGTAGAGGATGCTTCGAGCTGTCGCTAAATACTAAAGTTCATTAATTTGACTAACTTTAAACTAAGTTATGATTAATTACTTGGAAAATAAAATTAAAATAATAATTAAATTCATTATTACAAACACCCATATTTATGTTGCTTCGGCTCACCACGGTATTTAGATAGTTAATTCATAATTATTATTTTTATCTAAAATAA
Organism: Heterodera schachtii; assembly: GCA_023374025.1. Taxonomy (NCBI): domain Eukaryota; kingdom Metazoa; phylum Nematoda; class Chromadorea; order Rhabditida; family Heteroderidae; genus Heterodera; species Heterodera schachtii. The sequence continues at coordinate 101,338 of SIJG01000170.1, forward strand.
TTTTAAAAGTTTTAAATTAGTCACCATGATAATGAAAAATATTAATTGTGTCATTTAAAAGCCTGATATATTTTCTGATTTAAAATAAGTGAGTCATAAACATTAGATAAAAATCAGAGAAATATAATTTTTAAGAACTAATTAAATTAATTATTTCAATTTATTTTTTTTGTTTTAAATTAAACAATTAAAAAATGATATTAATATCAGGTCAAAATAAAGAAAAACATACAAAACAATAAAAAAATCACAGTAAAATATCCTTTTTTACTAACAGATCAAGTACAAAATTTTATAATAAAAGTTGATCGGACCGAGTGTTTTGGCCAAACCCGAAAAAAATTAATATTTAAATTTTATTTTAATACAATTTTTACAAAATAATGCAAATATAGCACGTCATCTGTTATCAAGGACAACAAGATAAAAGACTATACAAAAGATTATTTAAAATTGTTAATTTAAGTTATTGTTTTTTATTTTTATATTAAAATGATGAAAATGCTTTTAAGAAATATTTAATATTAAAGGAAATATAGTAATATTCCAACGATATAAAATTCGAGACAAAATTGGCATAATCATTCCTCAACATTTCTAGCTTCAAAATACAAAAAATAATTTAGTAATAAAGAAGTCTTTAATTTATTTTTAAATTCATTATATTTATCGACAGACAAAAGGCGACGTCGTTAATTTTTTGAATAAAATTTTCTATTTTTTTATAAATACATATTTTTTTTGTTATTTGACTTATTTTTTATGTTTCCAATTTCAAGCAATTATACATATAACGTTTAATCTATGTAGATATATTGTTATTTGCGCTCTTCCCAATGGGCCAATTCATAATTTCAACATTTCCCAACCAACTAGGAATTTTTTTAAAATTTTTTTCCGATTTTCAATGTATTTTGGGTGATCATATATATCACTAAGGACTGCTCTGAACATGTTGGTGTAAAAGATTTTTGATCAACATCAAAAGTTCTACTAGTATGTATTTTTGATATTTAAAACCGAGGACATTTACAGCCCTGGTCATATGTTTATATAATATTTTTCAAAGAAAAATGTCTATAACGTCATGACTTGTAGGGCGCATAGTTTTGTGCCTTTTTTGGCCTTTGGATGCCTTTATTCATGCCTATAAATTAAGCAACATTTTGGATTTTGGTGGAATTTTAGTTTGGTCGAAGACATAATTTTATTTAGATTAATAAAATATTCAATCTTGAAGGATTGATATAAAAACATATTTTTTTATAATTGGCTAAAATTACAAGACTAGAGTTTTTTTTTGTGTGTAATCTTTTTGCTTTCTAATCTTGCTTTAAAGTCTAAATTGAGTATGGAGATGATTGAGTTCGGGTGTGTTATAGCAATGGGCAATGTATTTTTGCAGTGTTGACATGTCCATAAGATCAAAAATAAGTAATACAAAGTTTTGGCTTTTTTTCGATACCGTGCTGGGACGTTTCGTAAAATCCGCCACTTTTGCAATTTTTTCGACAAAACATGGTATAACTTTGCTAAAAAACCAACCAAATTTTACATTCTTGTTACCATTCGATAGCCAAGCTTTTTCTCTATTAGCCTGCAAAATCTAAAAAAATTTGGTCAACTTTAAAAAAAGTTGTATAAAAATAAGTAATATTTCTGCCATAACTTATGATAATTTTTTTTTCTTTGAGATTTTGGAGGCTAATAGAGAAAAAACTTGGCTATCGAATGGTACCAAGAATGTAAAATTTGGTTGCTTTTAAGCAAAGTTATAGCATGTTTTTTCATAATTTAATAAATCATTAATTTAAATAAAATTTTATTTGAGAAAAATTGCCAAAAAAAAAACCTATTTTATTATTTATTTTTTTATCGTATATAGCGCAGAGAAAATTTATATATTTATAACCTTTTGATAAGCAAAATTTACCAATATAAGAATGACTATACGGATTGCAGCCGTAGTATACTTTAAATAATGAATTGAATATTTGGATTTAATTTTCTTTTAATGTTTTCAGAAAATAAATAACAAAATAAAAGTAACATTGAATATGTTTTTAAAAAATTAAATAAAAATGAAATACAATTAAAACAACATTACACATAATTAAATAATTATTAACTTAAAAAAGTATTTTTAAATAATATTTTTGTTTATAAATTTTCTAGCTGAGCACGTCAAAATGAAATGAGTTTTGGTGGTGCATTTATTGCATTTTCCATATTTTTAAGTTTTCGTTTTTTACTTTTATTTATTTATTATCATACAAATTTATTTTAATTGTTCTCGGGAATACATCTTTTTGAAGTTATGTCTTTAAATAAACTTTTATATTTCATTAATATTTACGAATTAGCTTCATTTAGTTTACACACAAAGTGAAAATATTTAACTGAAAACAAACACCAACTAAATAAAATTTTATTTTTTATATTTTAATTAAAATTAGCCATATTTTGTCGAAAAAATAGTAAAATGGTGGATTTTCGAAACGACCTAGCACCATTTCAAACGAACAATGCATTAAATGAAACAAATAAGCCAAAAGAGCAAATACATTGGGAAAATCATAAATTCAATTTTTTCAAATATTTTCAGGAATATTTTTTATGAATTCATATATTGTAAAATGTATCTTATTTGTAACTCTAATCAGTGAATAAAATTGTTTGCCTTAATCTGGAATGATATTTATATAAAAAGAGCAATTTAAAAAATTATATCCTTAAATTTGGATTTTTCGCATTTATTACGCCTTATTTTGGACTTTTTTTAAGATCTTCCATTATTTTGCATTTAAAAATTTTGCTTGAAGCAAATAATAATACTTAAAATTTATAAATATTATTTCAAAAGTATAACAAAAGAAAGAAATTACTATTTGCTCTAAATTATTTTATTTATAAAATATAAATTATTTTAATACTTAATTAAATTAATTTATTTAATTTTGATCACATAATTTTATTTATATTTTATTAATTGTTGTATTTTTATATTTTTTTGATTATTAAAATATTTCTTTTTCAATTATATTTATTTAATCTCGAGAACAAATAGGGCGTGAATAGCATTCTTGGTAGTACATATCAATTACTTAGAATATGGTAATTCACATCTCATGAAATGATAAAATAATAAAATAAATTTTTCTCAGTACGTTGCCTCTTAGTTTCAAATTCATCTAATTTAATTTTAAATTTTGAATTTAATTTTTACTTTACAATGAATTGGTGATTTATTTTACAATTTCTGTAAAAATATATAAGACAAAAATAGTCGTTTCATAATATTCTCTTCTCGGTACCTTCATATATCATACATGATGGAAAAAAGAAATTTAAAACCTTATTATTTTTTCAATCATTGATCGCCGTCGGCTGGGCAAATTACCGGAGAAAAGGGCAATTGTATAAAATTATAGTGACAAAAAATAAGTGAAAATATATTCGCCGTTATATTCAGAATATATTTTAATATAAAATTAGTTTCGTTTATTTAACAAAATAAATATTAATAATATTATTATTAATATTATGATATTTAAATGCATGTATTTAATACTTATTAATTTTGTTGCTTCATATTTTTATTAATATAAAAACCTATTAATTGGAGCAGTTAAAAAAATTATCTCTTCAATTTTATTATTTTAATATTTATAATGATTTAATTAATAAAAAAATTTACGAAATTTGAAATGGAAAATAAATTAAAAAAAAAGGAAAAAGCATTAGTAAAGGAAAATGCCTTTTTTAAAATTAACTCAAAAAATCGTTGTCCGTTTGCTAATTAACTAAATAAAAAATGGAAGCAAAAATATAATTAATAAAAAATAAACCCCTACAAATATAAAAATTATCATACACATGAATGCTTATCTTACTGTACAAATGCGCTGAAATTTTAAGAATTTGCCTAAAAACGTATCCCTAATAATTAAAAATAAATATAATTCCGATTATATGAAATCAAATTAAAAAAAATTAACATAAATAAAAATGCTTAAACTATTAAACAAAGAATTTTTACCACATCGATACCTTAACAACCTTCATAATCTCTTTCTAATAATAATAATACGAATAAATTGTTAGATGCTTTTTAACAGCGTGGATTTGAAGTGCTTAAAAAATAAATAGAAGCAATGAGAATAAAACAAAAATAAGTTGCCCTTTAAAAAATTTATAAAGATAATTATGTTAAAATCAAGATTTAAATAAGAAATAACTTTATTTAAAATTAGAAATGTGTTTTTATGTTATTTTGATCAAGCTAAAATGGAAAAAACCGCATTTCTCTACAACTTCTGTACGATTAACTTTGATCAGCATAAAAAGTTATAATAGTATGAATTTTTCAGATTTTTTCATGCCCTCTAAAATAAGTTATATGTCTTCAAACTTTTGAGTTTATAATTTTGTTATTTGGGACAATTTTCGTAAAAAATTTATTTTCTTTTACACTTTCCAATTTTTTGTGGGGTTCTTAATATTTATGGGGGAGGTATGCTTGGTAAAAATTTCATCTCGATTCGTCCACGAGAAATAGCTGAAGTAGTAAAAAAATTCTTGAGCTTATAATTTTGTTACAGAGCATATATTCTATAGCCCAAAGATTTCTCTATTATTCAGTTAAATTACAAAAAATTCTATTGAGTTTCAATAAAGTAAGGGTCAAAATTGTTGAGTCATAATTTTTCTTACTTTTTTGGTCACAACTTTTTGTAAATTTTTACTAATTTTTTGAAAATTCATAAATAGTAGAGGATGCTTAATAATTAAATTTAATTATTACAAACACCCATATTTATGTTGCTTCGGCTCACCACGGTATTTAGATAGTTAATTCATAATTATTATTTTTATCTAAAATAATTTTAAAAGTTTTAAATTAGTCACCATGATAATGAAAAATATTAATTGTGTCATTTAAAAGCCTGATATATTTTCTGATTTAAAATAAGTGAGTCATAAACATTAGATAAAAATCAGAGAAATATAATTTTTAAGAACTAATTAAATTAATTATTTCAATTCATTTTTTTTGTTTTATATTAAACAATTAAAAAATGATATTAATATCAGGTCAAAATAAAGAAAAACATACAAAACAATAAAAAAATCACAGTAAAATATCCTTTTTTTACTAACAGAGCAAGTACAAAATTTTATAATAAAAATTGGCCGGACCGAGTGTTTTGGCCAAACCCGAAAAAAATTAATATTTAAATTTTATTTTGGTACAATTTTTACAAAATAATGCAAATATAGCACGTCATCTGTTATCAAGGACAACAAGATAAAAGATTATACAAGAGATTATTTAAAATTGTCAATTTAAGTTATTGTTTTTTATTTTTATATTAAAAATGACTGAAAATGCTTTTAAGAAATATTTAATATTAAAGGAAATATAATAATATTCTAATAATATAAAATTCGAGACAAAATTGGCACAATCATTCCTCAACATTTCTAGCTTCAAAATACAAGAAATAATTTAGTAATAAAGAAGTCTTTAATTTATTTTTAAATTCATTATATTTATCGACAGACAAAAGGCGACGTCGTTAATTTTTTGAATAAAATTTTCTATTTTTTTATAAATACATATTTTTTTTGTTATTTGACTTATTTTTTATGTTTCCAATTTCAAGCAATTATACATATAACGTTTAATCTATGTAGATATATTGTTATTTGCGCTCTTCCCAATGGGCCAATTCATAATTTCAACATTTCCCAACCAACTAGGAATTTTTTTAAAATTTTTTTCCGATTTTCAATGTATTTTGGGTGATCATATATATCACTAAGGACTGCTCTGAACATGTTGGTGTAAAAGATTTTTGATCAACATCAAAAGTTCTACTAGTATGTATTTTTGATATTTAAAACCGAGGACATTTACAGCCCTGGTCATATGTTTATATAATATTTTTCAAAGAAAAATGTCTATAACGTCATGACTTGTAGGGCGCATAGTTTTGTGCCTTTTTTGGCCTTTGGATGCCTTTATTCATGCCTATAAATTAAGCAACATTTTGGATTTTGGTGGAATTTTAGTTTGGTCGAAGACATAATTTTATTTAGATTAATAAAATATTCAATCTTGAAGGATTGATATAAAAACATATTTTTTTATAATTGGCTAAAATTACAAGACTAGAGTTTTTTTTTGTGTGTAATCTTTTTGCTTTCTAATCTTGCTTTAAAGTCTAAATTGAGTATGGAGATGATTGAGTTCGGGTGTGTTATAGCAATGGGCAATGTATTTTTGCAGTGTTGACATGTCCATAAGATCAAAAATAAGTAATACAAAGTTTTGGCTTTTTTTCGATACCGTGCTGGGACGTTTCGTAAAATCCGCCACTTTTGCAATTTTTTCGACAAAACATGGTATAACTTTGCTAAAAAACCAACCAAATTTTACATTCTTGTTACCATTCGATAGCCAAGCTTTTTCTCTATTAGCCTGCAAAATCTAAAAAAATTTGGTCAACTTTAAAAAAAGTTGTATAAAAATAAGTAATATTTCTGCCATAACTTATGATAATTTTTTTTTCTTTGAGATTTTGGAGGCTAATAGAGAAAAAACTTGGCTATCGAATGGTACCAAGAATGTAAAATTTGGTTGCTTTTAAGCAAAGTTATAGCATGTTTTTTCATAATTTAATAAATCATTAATTTAAATAAAATTTTATTTGAGAAAAATTGCCAAAAAAAAAACCTATTTTATTATTTATTTTTTTATCGTATATAGCGCAGAGAAAATTTATATATTTATAACCTTTTGATAAGCAAAATTTACCAATATAAGAATGACTATACGGATTGCAGCCGTAGTATACTTTAAATAATGAATTGAATATTTGGATTTAATTTTCTTTTAATGTTTTCAGAAAATAAATAACAAAATAAAAGTAACATTGAATATGTTTTTAAAAAATTAAATAAAATGAAATACAATTAAAACAACATTACACATAATTAAATAATTATTAACTTAAAAAAGTATTTTTAAATAATATTTTTGTTTATAAATTTTCTAGCTGAGCACGTCAAAATGAAATGAGTTTTGGTGGTGCATTTATTGCATTTTCCATATTTTTAAGTTTTCGTTTTTTACTTTTATTTATTTATTATCATACAAATTTATTTTAATTGTTCTCGGGAATACATCTTTTTGAAGTTATGTCTTTAAATAAACTTTTATATTTCATTAATATTTACGAATTAGCTTCATTTAGTTTACACACAAAGTGAAAATATTTAACTGAAAACAAACACCAACTAAATAAAATTTTATTTTTTATATTTTAATTAAAATTAGCCATATTTTGTCGAAAAAATAGTAAAATGGTGGATTTTCGAAACGACCTAGCACCATTTCAAACGAACAATGCATTAAATGAAACAAATAAGCCAAAAGAGCAAATACATTGGGAAAATCATAAATTCAATTTTTTCAAATATTTTCAGGAATATTTTTTATGAATTCATATATTGTAAAATACAATTTTTATTTTTTCTTTATAAAATTATGTGATCCAGAAAAATATATTTAAATGTAATGAATATTTTACTTTTTCGTGCCAAATTTTGTACCGTAGAATAAATTAATATAATTTAAATTATTTTATATTTTTGAAAAAAAAGAAAATTTGATTGATAAAGCGCTGCGCGCTTTTAGTTTCGCTACCTTTATAAAGCATTTAAAAGCATCAGAGTTGCACATTTTTATTGGGTTCTTTTTGCTTCTAATTACAATACGAATTTGTAATTGTCCAGCGAAGTATAAAATATAAAATTTTTTTTATAAGGCTTTGCTGATTGGTCATGTTCATCTTTTGTCGACAATTCCATTGAAAAAAATTCGTTGCCGCGGCCTCCAAATCTTTGCCATTTTTCTTTGGTTTATCGGCGTCCCCAACCTTTAAAAGAAGTTATTAAAAGCTAATATGTCATTTATTTCTGCCAATTGTACATCTATTAATTAGCCTAATCAATTAAAATTAATTTTCCACGCGCCTTTATGCCCCGCCCCCTTTGCCTAATTTGTAATGCTGTTCGAGCGTGTCCTCTAGAGTCTCAACTCAAGAAAGGTCTCTGGTCGGTATTGATCTCGAGTTTCTGTCACATACATCCTTTGGAATTTTTTCGGGGGTCCGTGCCCGATTTTAAAGTGAACGAGAAATTTTTAAGAAAAGTCTCGGGCTTCAGGGTATTTTGGGTCTCTGTCTCGTGATTTTCGGTCTCGAGTCTCGGGGTCAAGCCTCGGTTTCAAGGTTAAGTCTCATATCTGGAAATTTTCGGTCTCGAACATCACTAATAATTAGAATTAGGACCCCTCTTTGCCCTTTTAAAAGCCTGTTGATGATTGACATTAATAAAAGCGGTCAAAAATAATCACCTCGGCCCCATCCGTTGCCACCTCATCCACCGCCCCAGCGGTTTCCGCCCCATCCGCCGCCCCAACGGTTTCCGCCCCATCCGCCGCCCCAGCGGCTTCCGCCCCACGGGCCCCACTGCGCGGATGCGCGGTCGACCAAAGTGCAGGCGCAGAACAGCGCGACCAAAAGTAGCACCAAAGTGAGACGAGACATAGCAAAATCAATTTAAGAAAATTGTTGTTTTTTGATGCTGAAATTATTCAAATTGCGCGATTGGAACCCGCGGATTAATTCCGCAAATCCCGCATTTAAATTTGCGGATCCCGCGCGGGTTGCGGGATTTTGAAAATTTCGAAAAAATTCTGAATTAAATTTAAAAATCCCCAAAAAATTAACTAATCAATTTTGAAAAAAAGTTTTTTAGGGGCTGATGGCATATAGGGTTGATGGGTTCATCAGATAGTATAACCCGGAAAAAATTTCATAATAATTGAAAAAAATTTTCTCAGAATTTAATCCTAAGCTACTTTTTTCTTGCAAAAAATTTAAAAGTTGTCACATTCGAAAAACTGTTCGAAATATTAACAAGAAATAGAACAAGAATCTTGGACATGATTTAAAAACTAATTATATATATTTTAAAACTATTAGTGCAATCAAAGCATATGCCAAAAAATAAACATTTGAATCATTAAAATTAACAAAAGTAAAAAGAAATTTAAGTTTAATACAAATTAAGGAAAATATTGATCATAGGCCCCAAACTCAAAAATGCTTAAAAACGGTCAGAATCGATGTAAAAAGGTTTGAAATGGGTTGGATTAATAGAATTAGGGGCGCGCTTGCCCTTTTTCAGGATGAAAAGTGCCGAAAATGGAGTGCCAAACTCAGCTGGGACTCAAGTGACCGTGCTATATAAAGCACTCAAAAGACATTTTAAATAATTTTTCTAGGGTAAATTGTGGCGCTGAACACGAATAAGACCTTTATTTTGCAAAATTCCGAACCCCGAACCCTAATTATGAAATCGAACCGACTATTTAATAGGTCCTCAAAATTGTTAAAACTATTTTTAGACCAGCAGACAGAAAATGGTAAAAGAACGTCAAATATAAAAGATTGAATTTAGCTTATTGCGCTAAAAAACCGCCGCACACTCGACTACGGCGGCCAGTAGGTGGGGCGAGACTACGGGCTACGGAAGAAGTCCGCGCGTGACCCGCAGGCGGTTGACTGATTGGCGGGGGCCCTTCGGGCCCCAGCAGTCAACCGCCTGTGGCGCTCGTCAGACTTTTTCCTCCGCCCTCCGTCTCGCCCCACTACTTGCTCCGTCTTCGCATGCTCCCTTTTGCGAAAGTTATATTATCTTCGATCCGTGTTCAGCAACCTCAAAACCCCTTAATAATATGTTTTCTTTTATTTATAAATTTTGAGTTTTTGTTCGAATTTGGGTTCGGGGTTCGGAATTTTGCAAAATAAAGGTCTTATTCGTGTTCAGCGCCAAAAATTACCCTAGAAAGTATTTAAAATGTCTTTGGACTGCTTTTTATAATGCGGTCACTTGAGTCCCAGCTGAGTTTTGCACTCCATTTTCGGCACTTTTCATTCTGAAAAAGGGCAAGCGCGCCCCTAATTCTATTTTTCCTACCCATTTCGAACCTTTTTACATCGATTCTGACCGTTTTTAAGCATTTTTGAGTTTGGGGCCTATGATCAATATTTACCCAAATTAATTGCGAAATGTGAAAATAATATATTAATTAAATAATATTAGAAAACAGATTAAAATATTTGAAAAGAATCTTTTCTTAAGAATAATAATATAACAAAAAAAATTGGTGCAGATTCTGCCTCTTGTCCAACCAATCCTTTGGCCATTCTTTACAGGATAATTTGTTCGATAAAAATAAAACTCAATGTTGAAATGCCAAAATCATGAGTTTACTTTCGGATGAGATTGTTTTCATGGTTTTAATTTAAAAAACAATTATTAAATTAATAATAAATAAACATATAAAATTAAGTAAGCAAATATAATTTTATATTTAATTCTCCATCGACAGCGCAATTAATTATTTTGTACATTTCATGAGGCTCAAAACCAGGGGAGTTTGCTATTCATAAACATTATTTTTTAATTATCATACGGACCGAAATTCGGAAAAGAGAAAGCTTAGTTTACAATAAAGAATAATAAAAATTGAAAATAAATATAAAAATTTATAATGGTAAATGATATGAGATAAATACTTATTCTAATTGGCTGATTAGAAATAAAAACAGAAATTGCAAAATGATTTAACAAAATTTAAAATACCAGAAAAGAATTGACAGAATAAGTAAAAATATACCAAAAAAATTATATACCAAAGAAGAAAAAACAAACATAAACTAAGTATAAAATCAAAAATGTTTATTTAATAACTTCTTCTTTTATTAAATATTACATTTAGCGAGTCCCAACCCGACTCGCAGCCGGATGAGGTTCGTTCACAGCGTGATTATTAAAAGAATAAAAATTAAATTCCAAATTATCTTTATCTTATTAAAAAATAATTTTTGGCAAAAAAAATTTCAAGACAATGAAATTTTAGAAATACAATTTTAATGGGTTTGAGAAATCAAAAGATAATCGAAAAATATTAATATCCTATTTAAATAAATTGAGTGGTTAATTCTTTATACATAAAAAAGCCAGAAATAAATGTGCTAAAAAATGATAAAATCTTAGTTAATTATTTTGGAATTTTTAACCTCTAAAAGGCGCTTCTTAAAAATATTAGTAAAAGAATAATTTACACAAAATAAAAATAACAGGTGAACGGGAAGAAAAAATTGGATTCCTACGAGCGAGAATAAAAATTAAAATGATTATAACTAGTGTTGGTCGGGCTGTGACCAAAACACGGACAACTGAGTACAACTGAGTACCGAATTCCCGGTTTTTTCCCGTTTTCCCAGCTAAAAAGTCCCGGTTTTTCAATCCGAAAAGTCCCGGTCCCGACAACCCTAATTTTAACAACCATAAAAATTAAATACCAAAAATTTGAGTTTGATGAAATTTAAATTATTTTGGAATCTCTCAACTAAATGTTTCTCAAACCTTTATAAAAGGTGAGTGTTCATTTGCGCCTCCACATTTGCGCCCCAATTAAAAAGAAAAAAAATTGTCTGCTTTGGCCAGAGTTAAAATGCTTCACTTAAATGATAGGAAATTACGAGGAGGTAGCAGACATTGAGTCCACACAAACCACAAGACGAATTCTAATGAAAAGATATTTATATAAAATAATTTAAATACTAAAAAATATTTATTATAATACATTCAAGTTGGACAAACCATAATACATTTATTTTTTTGTTTTAATTTTATTTTTTTATATTTTCTTTGTTTTTTTATTATTTTCTTGTTTTTTTTTTAATTTTCTTATGTTTTTTAAAAAGATGCTCAATCGAGCCAATGATCAATTCCTTTTGTGGTAAGTCGAAATGACATTACGTGTAAATGTGTAGGAAGTGCCTTGCCCAAGGGCTAACGGGACTGATTTTATCAAAAAATCATCATGCACATCCAAATAACTCTTGTCTTAGCCCAAGCAATGAATGAATAGGCGTGTGCAGCAAGCAGGCTTGCTTAACGCAATCGCAACTGATAGCAAATGTTTAACTTTAAAAAAACTTAAAATTTTGCAAAGAAAAATTTAATTTATTTTGGGTTTGTTTGAAAAAGAATTGTTATTTTTAATCTCTTAAAAAATATTTTTCATGTATTTTTTATATAGAATTCTGTTTAGCTTAAATCAAATATTTTATTTAATTTTCGTTTTGTATTATGAATTTATAAAACTTTTAAATATTAAATTTTAATCCATGTATTCAAATTCTCAAAAAATAAATTTGCTTTAAAAATTTTTTTAGTTTTGAATATTATTTAATGTTATTTTTCATTTTAAATAAATCCTCCATTGATTATTAAAATATTTTTATTATACAAGGAAAGTAATTGTAATAATGATTATTTGGAAAGGATTGCTTAACTTCTTGGAAAAGGCGAGGCTGAGTTCGAATTTGGAGGGATCTGTTTCTACTTAATGAATTACACAAATATTTATTCATTAAAAAAATTTCCAATCTGATTAATTCAATAAAATAAAAATGGAATTGAAAGGCACATAAAATTATTAGTTAAATATTAAAAATTTTATTAAAATTAAATTCTAGATCTGCTGTTAAATCAAAAGTAAGAGATTGGCAAGAAAAGAAAACTTATTTATAATTTCGAATAATAATAGATAGACAAGCAATAAATTTTAAAAATATTTAAATAAAAAACTAATAATTTTTTTAATAGCTTATTAAGTTTATATTGAAAGGAAAAACCAATATAAATAAAAGAATAAAAATAAAATATTTTTAAATTAAATACTATAATTACGAGAGCAGACAATTAAATAAAGAGTGTTTTGTGAATCAAAAAAGAAAAGAAAAAGATTTGCTAATATTCATTAAAAAAATTCCAATCTGATTAATTCAATAAAATGGAAATGGAATTGAAAGTCACATAAAATTATTAGTTAAATATTAAAAAATTTTATTAAAATTAATTATTTTTATGAGCATTTCAGCAATTTCTTATTTTAATATTATCTATATTTGATCAAAGTAATGAATTTTTTGGAAATTAAGGTAGAATTTACAAAGTTTTTTATATTATTTGTGTCTTCATTCAACTTATTTAATGATCTTTTTTTTAGAGATTTCGCAGTGTTTTTTAGTCAATTTAAAATATAAAACGAGAATTTTGGTGCACTGGGCGTGCCGAAAGCGTAGCCGAGGGGTGGCTGAATGGAAAATGGAAATTTTGGTATAATTTCTTAAAGATTTTTACCAAAAATCAAATTTAAAAATATTTAATAAATATCCAGAATAAAAATTTAATTTTCAGACTAATGGTTTTTTATATTTTTAAATTAATTTTACATTCGTTTGATTTTTTGCATTAAATAAATTGCTGATTAGTTTCATGGTTTTGAAAAATTTTTCTAATAACACTTAATCCTATAGTTAAATTTAATTTATGAGAATCAATCTTAAATTAATATTTTTAAGGAACAAAACAATGAAAAATAAAAATAAAATGGATCCGTTAACAGTAAGATTAAAGAAGCTTAAAATTATATTGGAAACATTAATTGTATAAAATTTATGGTAATCAGTTGAATATTAAAATGAAATTTTGTTAAGAAGACTTGCTAATATTTATAAATTTTTTTAGATAGTTTCAAAGCAAAATTGTATTCACTTAAATTTATTATTCTCTGCTTATTTATTTCGAATTTTGTAGATAATTATTATTAATTATTTCCTATTTTTTTCATTTGAAATGAAATGGCAACTTTTTCAAGGGAAATTTAATTACAATGATTAAATATGTTTAATGAAATTTAAATAAAAAATAAATTTATATAATTACATTGAACAATTTTTAAACATTATCAACAACGAGACCAGAAACAATTACAATTCTACTCGCATAGACGTGAGAAAAGGGTAAAAAGAGATGAAAGATACTAAAATAACTTATTTACAATTATTTAAGAAAAGAAAAGATCATTTACATATTTTATAAAAAAAAATGAAAGCAAATAATAATTTCGATCGAATTTCGCAAGTATGCTAATGACTAAATAAAATTGTAACAAAAACATTAAATAAAAGTAAATTTATAATTTGCAAATAATTATTAAGGAAGAGAGAAATAAAAAGTGCATTTATTAATATATTAAGTAATGCCCACAGAAAAAAGCATTTAATGATAATAAAACGCTTACCACGACAAGTGACAAATCATCACGCACCTCGTCATGAAAATAAAATAAATATTAGTTTAAATAAATGATAACAATTTTATTGATACCTAAATAATAAAATGAATGAAAGGATCCCAATTTTTAAAAGGATTGCGTTAATATATAATAAAATAAATGTCTGATAGCATGAAAATAAAAATACAATTTAATTCATAAACACTCAATTTAAATTAAACTTTTTTTTTAAAGTTTCGAAGAATATCTTCTAAATATATTTAAATATTAGTCAATGCTGAAACAAAATAATTGTTCTTGTTTTATTAGTTTCATTATTTTAATGGTATTTTCATAGAGGTATTTCTGTTTTTTTTTCTTTTATTTGTGTAATTAATCACTATGATATTGCCATAAATCCAACAAATAAAAGAAAATTTTTAGAAAATTAAAATTCTATTTTTTTGACAATTAGTTTTTTAAATCCAATCAAAAAAGCATTGCAATTTATACAAAAACTGCAGAAGGAAATAACAAGTCATGTTGAAAATACAAAAAACTTACTTTAATCAAATAAGTGAATGGGTTCTATCCGAAGACTGATACCTTGAATCCATTTTCATAATTCAAAAATATATAAAAAACACAAAAAATCAAAAAAAACATACACATGAAAATAAAATAAATGTATATTATATAAAATATCATATGCCTAATATAGCCATTAAAGACAAAAAATTTAATTATATAAATATAAAAATAGAATAAATTTTCAAATGTAAATAATTTTAAAAACAATTTTAATAAATAGAATACCGTCAATAAAATCTCATAATATATGCACTAAAAAGTCAAAAATTCAAAAACATATATATTAATTTACAAAAAATTAAACTGGCAATATAAATATCATATTAAAACTTTGATTAAAATGAGAAGAAACTTTCAAAATATATTTTGAATCACATTTAAAATAAAAACATCAAATTTATTATACATTTTACAGCAAATAAATAACCTAGACATTTAAAAATTATGTTTACCCAATACTTATTTTAAATAAAAAAAAATATGAAAAAACATTAAGTTAATGTGATTTTTAATGAAACATTTGCAATTTTTAATTATATCAAAAATGCTAAATGCGAATATATTAAGATAAAAACAATAATAATTATAGTCAAAATACAAAAGAGTAATAAAATACAAAACAAAATTCTCAAAAAGATAAAATAAAAAATAGATCATCAAAAAAATAACGAATAAAAATTGGTCAAAATATATACATAAATAGGTAAGAAATATGTATAAAAACTAGAGTGCCACGGGACCGGGAATTTTTGCCAAAACCGGGACCGGGACTTGCCGGGACCTGAGAAGCCGGGACCGGGAACCGGGACCAACCGGGAATTTTTAAAAATTCAAAAAAATTCAAAAATTTTTAAAAAAATTCAAATTTTAATTTTTTTTTAAACTGAAAATAATACAAAATTAAATTTTTATTTTGTTTTTTATTTAATAAAATCCAAAAGATAAAGCTAAATTAAATTAATAAAAATTTTCAAACAAATTTCTTTAATTATTTCAAACAATTAATCATTTTTTGGACTAAATGATTGAATATTATTATAAATTAATATTTGCTTTTCACATCACATTCTTTCGGCGTGCTTTTTCTAAAAACTTTTGGGCAAGAAAGGGGTCCGGCGGTGCCGATAGGCGCCGCCGGGGGAAATTTTGAAAATTTGGGTGTAATTTGTTAACAGATTTTCAACAAAAAAAGGTTCGTTTTTGGAATTATTAAGCTCAATTGGTAGGATTTTCATTTAAAAAATGATAAAATATGTGTCGATTAAAAAGAATGAGGAATCATATTTGTCGATAGGAAACCCATGGGTATACAAAAAGAAAATTAAAAATAATTTAATTTCTGTAGAGGGATTGAACCATGGGAACGAAAAAGGGAAAAGTCAAGGAGAATAGACACTAGGCCATTTTCACAATTATTAGTGTCACTCTTAAAGAATATATTTCATATTTTTTTAAATTTTTTCCTTTGGTTCATTAATTTTTCACTCAAACCCCCATTCTTACCAGTGCTTGTTTTTCCCGGTTCCCGGTTGCCCTACCGGGACCAGGACCGGGACCTGAGCTTTTCAAAATCCGGGACCGGGAACCGGGACCGGGACCTCGGATGACCGGGAATTCCCGGCCCGGTCCCGGTCCCGGTCCCGTGGCACTCTAATAAAAACCCAAAATATGTACGAAAAATAACTAAAATTTTTTAAATGATTAATTTTTGAAAAAATCTTCATAAAGTGTTAAATATGCATAAATGGAGGAAAAATGACCTAAATAGTTTAAGCACCTTTTAACATTTTAAAATTATTTTGGTATTTTTTAGGGTTCATTTCAAGAGATTTATAAAAATTTTCAAAAATTCTCAAAATAAGTATAAAAAATGAAAAATTTGCAGAACTTTCTTAATTATTATGACGTCCACCACATAAAAAATTAAAAACAGTGACATGACAAGAGTTTATAAACATATTTATATTTACAATAAAGAGATTAAAAGGCTATGTAAATAATTAATTTATTGCAAAAATCGACACAATTTTGCTTTAATTTTTACCATACTATCTTTCATTTCACTTTGGTCGAATTGATTGTCATTATTTTAAAAGTTTGTATTATAATTCAAGATGGTTGTATTTTAATTAAATTTATTTGAATTTTTATTCAAAGTCAATGTCTAATTTTTTGAATAGAATTGAATGTTGTAGAATTGATTTTCTAATTTAATTATTTATGTAAAATTTATTGTCTTGAGGCCCTAATATAAATGTTTTTAGCAAAGGTATCATTTTTCCTTATTTTAAGAAATGTCCCCAACTTTTCTTTCGAAAATTAATATTCGAAAACTTGGCTGATTTGTTTAATTTGTATTTGTTAATTTTTTTTTTGTTTTTTAAAACCGTTTTCTTATTGTATGTAAATTAATTTCGTGTTTTTGTGTTGGGATGCAAACCCATAAGAATTTATTTAAAATAAATCAATTTTTTATAAAAATAAATAATCAATTCAAGAAAAAAAAGTTATTAAAAAAACATCAAATTTATATTTTTAGCAAAATGATATCAGATTAAAAAATATATAGTTTAGGTATTTGTTTCTCCTATATATTAGTAAATATACATATCGAATAACTAATAAATTGTTATAAAATTTTATTTCACTTATATTAAAATTTATTGGGCGAATTTAGCAACAACAAAATTGTTCATTTTAATTAATACTTCCGACACATTATTTTTAAAAAATTATGATATTTTCATTGGATAATATGATTCAGGCTTAATTTTAATTAATTTTATTAGTAAGGAAAAGTTTTTTTTTAATTTTTCAATTGCAATCATTGGTAACTTCAACATATGTAATCGTTAGATTAAAAAAAAAAAAATTATTATTTTATTAATTAAAAGCAAAAAATTTTAAACATGGATTATTAAAGAATTTTACATCCAAAATCATTTAAGGGGTAAAAATAATATCACATTTAAAAGTTGACTATTTAACAAAAAATTATTTAAAAGAAATTTTAAAATTTATAAGGTGCGTCAGAAATTTATAAAATTAAATCATTTAAACTTTGGAATGCAAAATTAAAAAATAACAATTTTTAAAAATATTTATTGGAATACTCTAGCTTTCATCAACAATATCAATGTAAAAATTAGCAGAAATTAGAAGCCATTCTAAGAGAAAAACAATTATTTCAATTTAGTTGAAAATTTTATTGTAATTTAAGCTGGTGAGATTTAAAACAGATTAGGACAAACGATTTTGAATTAACTTAATTAGAAAAAAAATTTTCTGGTAAAAATTAATAGAACAATTAAATTTAAAAAATGTTTCTTCAGGATTAAATATGCCTATTGGAAAGTGTTATCACAATATAAATGAAAAAAATTTTAGATTATCAGAAATAAAATTACACAGCTTGATTTCAAAATTTAAAAAATTTCCACTCAATTTTATTCTTGACCATAATTTTTATGAAATTTTACTTCTTAAATGTAAATCTACCAATAAAGAAATATTTCATGAATTTTTGCACAATAAAGCAATGAAAAATGAATAAATCAATTATCATTTAATCAAATAATTATACTATACTTTTCATAATCCCGCAATTAAATGTAAATGTAAATAATTTATAGAAGAAATATTTAACAGAGATGAAAAGGCAAAATTTTATTACTTAATAAAATTGAAGCAGCCAAAATGAAAAAAACCAAAAATTTTTAAAAAAGAAAAATCAAACTAATTTGAAAAAAATGGATAACATTATTAATTCATAAAGCATCACAACATCCTTTTCATTAATTGATTCACTTCATTATATAAAAATAAATTGAATAAATGTAAAAAAATAAATTAAGAATTATAATCTATCTATTACATAAAAAATTATTTTTATTTTTTTGACAATAAACTAAATAAATAACATTATAAATGAAACTAAATAATAATATGAATTTAACAAACAGTTTAAAAAAATAAAAATGAAATACAAAACTTTTAAGAAGAAATAAATGTATCTATTTTTTATTATAGTTTTTGAGGCATTCCAATTATTTTTTGAAAAAAAAAACTTAGAAAATGACGAAATAATTTGTTCGGTTAATAGGTAAATGTTTTAGATACGACAAAATTCTGGAGTTTGAAGCTTCAAATTTTAACTTTTTGGTGCTTTTTATATATTTTTAAAGAAAATCACTCAAATTCTTTAGAAAATAGAGATTTTTCGATTGATATTATATTTAACAATTAATTTAATTTTTATAAATTTAAAAAGGTTAAAAAGAGACTCTTTAAATATTTTTCTCATTTAAATTTATGTTAGTTAGCTATTAGCGTAAATAAATATAATTATTGTATGTGAATGTAAGAAATAAATTAGTTTTTCTGCCTTTTGAGAAATTAGAAAATTGGTACAAAGATTTTCATATTCAATTTTTTTTAAATAAAAATTACTTTGAAAATTCTACCTCATATATAATTTTTTTGAGTTAAATTAAAGTATTTGCATTGCTAAAATAATCTTTGTTTAATTTATTACGTAATTTTGGTGCCTTTTTTGACTTTGGGTGCCTTTTTTCATGCCGAAACATCTTCAATCACTTATTATTTTTTTTTGTGATTTTTAATTATTTCTTATATTATCAGAATTATTACACATATTTATTTTTCTCGCTTTAATTCACCCTGAAGAAAATTCTTATTACATGGTTTTTAAGTAAACTTAACGTAATAAAATAAAAATAAATAAATAAATATCTATCTATTTATTTTTTTAATTATATATTATGAAAATGTTCAATATTTTTAATTTATTACGAATTTTAGCGATAAATTTTTGATTTTTAAATAATTTGTTTTATCAATATTGTACTGTATTTTTTAAAACAAATTAACATATTTGAATTCATATTAAATAATTATAAATTAGAATTTCTAAAATTTAATAAATTTATTTTAATTGAATTGTTTATTCGTAATTATTTTTATTTTATTTTGCCTTTTTCTAGATTTAAAATATTTTTTATTTTATTTATTTAAGTTATAGTTCATTTGACATTAATTTATTGTATTATATTTATATTTTGGGTCATGGTAAATGAATTTATTTAATTTTTATTTTTGTTGATAATTAAATTTTAATTATTTTCTTTGAAATATAGAATTAAATATGTTAATTTAAAAATCTAAAATTTATATAAAATTGTTACAATTTATTTAAACTATTATTTAATTTTATTTTCATGCTAAGTGGACGAGGCTTCAGCCTGTCGGTGTGGCGCCATTTCTTATTAGTGTTTTTTTTTTAATTAAAATACCATAAATATTTATGAGGAGAAAATTAATTACTACAATTTGGCTTGTTTGTTGATTTTAATTCAAATAATTTTTTATCATATTAAATTGCTTTCCTTGTCTGATTTATAAAAAATCTTAAAATTAAATTTTTAAAAATGTAAATATAATTAGTTATGTGTGTGTAATTAGTTGTGATCAGTAATTAATTTAGCAGCCATTCAACCGCCGGATGATTTTTTAAACCATAAAATCATTTGGTTGGTCTGTGAACTCAAATCCACTACACAATCAAAAAGAACAAATTATCGGAAAGCAAAAAAGGTCGATTTACATGGCTTAATATAATTCTAAGCTAAAATAAACAACCAATTATTTAACTTTAATTTTGAAATGTTTTACTTTTAAAGCATGCAAATAATATTGGTTATTTTCTTTGGGTAAATCTTTTTATTATTTATGGAATAAATTTTAAGCGACTCTTCTCTGAAAACCCAATAAAATAATAATAATTTTTTCTTTGAATAAATTTTACTAATTAATTAATTAAAAAATTATAAATATTAGTGAACATAAAAAAAGTTTGACACTAACATAAGCTGAATAGGTGGGACAATCAATATACATGAAAAAACTATATAAATGAAAATAAAAATGAGAACAAATATTTGAATTAATATTAATTATAAAATAAATCATGAAACTTCGTCCAAAGTTCACGAGACACAAGCCAACAAATATGTGCAAAATCGTGGGAAAAATAACTTAATATTATATATTTTTATTATTTTCGCTAAAGACTAAATAAATTTGTAGAAAAAGCATAAAAAATTAATATTCAAATGTTAAATAAAATAAAAATAATAATTATTATAGAAAAGATTAAACAAAGAAAATTTAATAATTCACCAAAAAATTATTATTCTTAAATTGTAATTTCTCTTTAAAATTATAAAAATATCCAAATATCAAAATTATTAGCAGCAAGTAGATACTTTCAAAATATCAATAATTTTATAATTTCTGGTCGTTGATTTTGTATTTTTGCTTCTTGCCCGTGAAAAAAAAGGAAAGAGTAAAGAGAAATAAATAAATAAAAAAAAAATTTGTACAAAAAATATAAGTCAAATTATTACAATTTTTATAAATAAAAAATGAAATTTTCTTATGTTAATAAAAATAACATAAAAAAAATGCAATTATTAATATAGAAAATGATGCCAGAACAACGAAAATTCGAATCCGATTCGGGACATGAAAACAAAATAAATAATAATTTCATATTTCAATCAAACAATTAATATAAATTTTATATAAATAAAAAAGTAGAGGAAACGAAGTGGAAATATAAATTAAAAATATAATTTATGGATAATTATTATATAAAAAATTAATATAAATCATTTAATAAATAAAATATTCAAGCCACCAAAAAAATCATGTATATTTATAAAAATAAAATTATATTTCGAATTTAATTATAAGCATTATTTTCAAATGAAAAGACAAATAATAAATTGAGATGGGTTTCATAAAAGCAAAAATAAAATTACACATCAAGTGTTTTTTTAATTGTAATAAAGCAATAATATGACGAAATATAAACTAACTTTGTATTAGATTTATGATTAATATTAATTAAACAGAAATAAATTAAATATGGACCAAAATAAAAATCTTTTATATTAATTAAAAAATTTCTTTAGAGAACGAGTAATAATTGGTTTTTCAAAAATTAAAATGGTCTTGAATAGCAGGTCGTATGGACCTGGCTCATGGCTGCACACAACTGGATTTTCAATCAACGAAATCCGTAATCCGTAATACGGGGGTCGAAAAAGAAATATTTTCCGTACACTGATCCGTGATTCGTAATTTTAAATTTTTATTTTTTTATGTTTTCGAATTTTATATATAAAAATTCCAATAGAAAAAAAGTTAAAAATCAATTATAAATTATGATTAAAATAAAAGCTTGTAAAGTCTTTTTTAATTAATAATTTATTCACTTTATTATTTTAAAAAATAAAAGTTTTGAACTGAACCATTTTAAATAAATCTCTTGTGTTTCTCATTGAACATATTGTGCTTGATAAAGAATGAATCGCTGGTAGCTTTCTTGATCAAATATTTTTTCGGATATCTTTTTATTCTTTTTTTTTTTTACTTCCGAACTTGCGCAATTTAAATAGGTTTTATTAATTAAAAATATCATTTAAACTCAGTTTTTTATTTTATTTTTTAAAATTTTCTTTATTTATTTAAGAATTTAATTGCTTTGCTAGTTAAAAAATTTTGGCATAAAACCTGCTTCCTAGAGCATTTTTGTCCATAACTTAGTTATTCTCTCTCGACAGAGAAAACCGAGCGAAATTGAATTGCATGGTTGGTTAAAAACAGGTTTTTGGGCCATGGGTTCAAATCCACTTGCCTGTGAATTTTTTTCAAAATTATTTTTTGGGTTTTTGGGCCGATGATCACGAATTTGAAGTCCATTTCGTCCGATTACGAATCCCTGGCCCAAATTCGACAAAAAAACCAAATTTAACTAAAAAAAAATTCATTTGTTTTTCTCTTTTGATCATTTTCTGGTTAACCCCCACCGATGTAATCACAAATTTCTTTCTTGAAACAAATTTTATAATTTTGTATAATTGATTTTTTGTTCGTATTTGGGTCAGGGATTCGTAATTGGGCCAAATGGATGCCAAATACTTAATTGACGGTTGCAAAAACTGCAAAAATAAAGCTTAAAAATATTTAACAGGGAAAATGGATTTGAATTCATGCCCCAAAATCCTGCTTTTAACCAACCATGCAATTCATTTTCGCTTAATTTCCTTTGTAAAGAATGGCAAAATTTCCAATTTTTGAGGCTCATAACTCTCGAAGGAGGCAAAAAACTGCAATGAAATAAGTTATGATTAATATCATTCGATATCCCTAAGTGTTTTTTATTTGCTTGTAACAATGCAAAAGTGTCCGTCAAGTTTGAGCAAAGCTGCAGTCAAAAGTACACAAGGTGCCAGTTTTTCAAACATTTTTGGCAATAACTTTTTTTGGGATTTAGTGAATTTTTTGAAATTTTGCAGGCTAGATAAAAACATTTTAGGCTATCGAATTACATCAAGTTTTTAATAGTGTTTTTTTTTTAATTTATTTATAATCGCTTATTTTTAGCTGCAAAATGCTTAACAAAATTCAATAAAAAAGAAAAATACACCTCTAAGAAATTACACAAAAAAATTTCAGGAAACTACACTCTGAGACATTAACAATTTTTTGTAAATATGATAAAATTTATAAATTGCTTTTCGAGTCTGAAGATTAATTTTATTTGTCTATTAATTTTTTTTTTTTGATTATCTTCATAGATAGTTTTTGAGGCCTTTCTAACTGCTCTTTTTATAGATCTTAATTATGAATAAATCAACAACTACTCATTAAAATATTATTATTATTCATAAAAAAATTAGTCAAAAATAATATTACTTTAAACATAGAATTTAATGTTTAAAAAAATATTCTCAAATAAAATTTATCTATAAATTATTATTTTTTAATATAAACTAATCATTTATTTTTTTAATATTAGACTAACACACAAAAAAAAAATTATGGATAAAAGTTTTGAAAAAATTATGGAAAATAACAATTATTTATATTTTATGATTATACAATAAAGAATGAAGCAAATTAATGCACCAAAAAAAAAACCCAAAAATATAGCAACAACAGTGTCAAAATGCCAAAATAATGCATATTATTTTATTGGAGAAAAATAAAAAATAGTGATTTATAGCAGAGGAAAAGCTATTTAAGAATTTATTTCAAATATAATATTTTTTAAATTTCTTTAGAAAATCATTACTCATAAAAATGTCAAAAAAATTGCGATTATAATTTGAGCAAAATAATAAAAATTATTTAAAATGTTATCCCATTTCAGATCGTCCCGAGCACTAAATTTATCGGTTCTTGATTCTTTATGTTTATTTTATAATTTTTTTGGAATTCTGGCCTCAAAAAATTATCTCTACTGTTTTTACCGGTACATGTATCGGACTTACAGTACCGGTCTTAGTCTAAAATAATTTCTTAGAATTGCTCAACTAGTCAAGTCTCGAAAACAGAGACCGATCCCCAGTTATTTTAAGAATGTTTAATTTTTTCTGACAACCCGAAAATTTACATGAAATGAAAGCATTTATATTGCCTTGTTCATAAGAATTTTGAAAAATGAAGATAAATAATTTAAACAATATAACATTATTGATAACAAGAAATAAAGAAAAACACAATAAATATCGTTCAACAAATAGATTATTTGTTAATCAAAAATGAATTTTTTAAATAACTTAATTTATTTTTTACTTAATTACTATTGATTGATATGCAAAAAAAAAAAATTATTCTTTCAATATAAATGGCTATAAAGGATTAGATAATTGAATATATTTTTCTTTCTCTTCCATAAATAATGAAATGAAACCGACTCAATTGCATGTTGTACACATTAAAAACACCTTTAAAAAAAGTATTAATGACAAAATAAAACATTTGAAAAAAGAAAGCACAAATTTTTATGCCAATTTTCGCCAATAAAAAGCAATTGATGAGAGTATTTAATACAAAATTCATTTATTCAAAATGAAAATATATGTGATAATTGTTTTTGAAGTGAGGAGAGACAATTACAATGATTAATAATATATTTTTTTAAATATTTTTTGTACAAAAATAATCGGTTCTGTTAGATGTGATGATATTTAATTATATTAAGTATCGACACGAATACATTTATTGATTAGTTATTTGTTGATGGGTCCACTCCCATCGACCGTTCTTTGTCATTTGTCTTATTTTGCATTTCGGTGTTTTATTTTCGGACTCTCTTAAATTGACTCCGTCGTAATTTATTATTGTTTTGTGATTATAATTTTATTCTTTATTTAACAAGTGCCTCTTTTTGAAGGCTTAATTGAAGTTTCTCGGACAGAATGCGCGATTTGCGTGCACCTTTGGATCTGCTTTTGTTCACCGATTTGTTATCAACGATACTGTCCAAAAATGTGCCTTCCAACATGCCCGTTGCGAGCGAGCCGAAATGACGCTGTCGAAGGAAGAAGTCAAGTGCATGATCTTCATGTCAGGTTTGACAGACGCATATAAGGACTTGAGGCAGTAGTGCCTCCGGCAGTTGGAAAAGGCGAGAGCCGCAACGCCGCCTCAGGACATTAGCTGGAAAAGCTTTTCGAGGAGTGTCGCGCCATACTGTCGCTCAAAAATTCGTCCGCTGCGCTCGTCCAGGCCAAGTCCATGCAATTTCAACCCGACCACAAAAACTTGGGGATGCCACAAACTTAATCAACACAGTATAAGACTAAGCTTTCTGACACTGAATTAAATGCTGGCATAAATTGGAATATATTAAGAAGACTTCCCCGGCGTAATTACACTTCACCAGATAATGTTCCTTACCTTTTATTAAAAAATTGGAGTTTTAAAGTTAAAACCGGCGAAGAACTGCCGTCCTTTATTGCAAATGAAGCGTCGTCATCAGTTGGCATAAAAATGTATGCCGACGATGTTAAATTATTTTATGCCCATGAAAATGATAACCATTTGAATCAGTTGAATAAAGCAATTGAGGCCTTGAAAAATGGTCAAAAATAAATGGGTTAGAAATTTCAACTGAAAAATGTTTTGTTTTATATTTAGGGAAAAATAACAAGAAAAAAGAAAATTTTATTAACTCAAAAAAGATTTAGAAGAAAGGACAAAAATCAATGATTTAGCAACAGCTTTTAAAATAATTAAAGGGTTCACCAGCCTAGAAGCTGCGAAAAGTTTTTTTTTCTCAGAAAGGCACAGGAGGCCTTTACTTTTATGAGTAAAGCGCCACACGGCCAAAACTCAAAATAATTTTTTTCATAGGATAGTAAGAAATTGGAATAATCTTCCAGTGGTAGCGGTGCAAATTTATAAGGCAAAGGAATAAGAGGTTTGCTAAAAGCAATGAGTTCTGAGTAGGAAATTTTTGTGTGCTACATTTACACTATATTTTAATCAACTGTGAATTTTTTGTTTAATTTTATTTTTATCACGGTACTCATTCTGTAAAAATTATTGTTACAATTTTAACGTTTGAAGAGTAAAGGAATCTTAAATATTAAGAGTAAAAATTTTAATTCAGACAAGCATTTTAGTTTTCATCAAAATTTGATAATTTATAAACATAATTTATCTCATAAATTGATTATTTGTAATTGCTTATTTTATAGAGCTTTAAATAAATACTATTAAAATAATTTATTTTTCAAACGAATAAATATTTTTTCAATCGAATACCTGGAGTTTTTTTTTTGGGTTTTCTTATTTTTTTGTTGCTTTTTTAATTTTGCGCCTTTTTGAGGAATTTTTCCCTCCAAATGACAGCCTAAAAATTTCAATTAAATAAAAAAATATAAAATTTAAAAATACAATCACTAAAAATCAATTTCTAAAATACGCATAAAAAAACTAAAGAGATTCAATATAACAGAATTAATGAAATTATAAAATAAATGAAAAAAGTGAGTTATTGCTCCGGATATCTTTGATCCCCTCACGATCACAAACAAATAAAACCTAATCGATGGAATTACCGACCCAAATAAATATTTAAAAAACAATTAAGAAAATAAGCATATAAAGTCATCAGTTCATCCAAAAATAGAAAATAATGAATAACAAATATTAAAAAAAAGTTCCCATCATATTGTCCAAAATCGTCACAATTCAATATATATAAATGAATAAAATTTTAAATGACAATTAACAAAATATCTAGAAAACATTGTAAATAAATAGGATTATTATAGAAATTTTTTTAAGTAAAGAAATTAAAAATGAATATATTATAATCTAAGAAATATTATTAACATTAAAAACATATTCATTGGCTTTTTAAATTATTAGAAAATATCGCGCTTCTGGTTGCGTTGACGGTGCTTCGTTTAAACGGTGCATGAAATTAACATTTAATATAAATTTATATAAATGAATAAGGAAAGGAAATGAGACAATTTAATATTTAATTATCATCGTTAGTAACAGAAAGCAAATAAAGATACAATAACTACCGTTTAAAATAATTATTAATTAATTAAACCTATATTTTTTAATAGACTTTTTCTATTCTTTGAGTGCCAAGAAATAAATGGCTAAAAAAGTTTAAGATGATGTAAAAATTCAAAATTAAATGAAGAATTAAATTTAATGGATATTATTCATTACTAAAAAAAATTTTGTAAATTTTTAGATAAAAAGACAAAATGATTTTAAAAAATATTAATTAAATTTTCCACAATTTAATATTAAGGAAAAACAAAAAACAAATAAATTGTGTGCGCTCGAATATTTAAAAAAACCAAAATTTTTTGCGTAGCTTCTCTCATGTAATAATATATTAAAAATTGTAAATAAAATCTTTTTCTAGATTAAGTTTGTATAAAAAAAAGCAAAACAAATTGACAAAAATTTTTTTTGTTATTTAATATTATTATTATTTTTTCAGAAAACATTTTTTGCTTTTTTAGTTTTATTTTCACAATATTCAATTTTATTCACAATTTCTTCTTACATTTTTAATTTGATAGGTAATTCTTTATTAATTATAAAGGTAGTATTTTTTAAACAATGTTCACATACTAACTTAGAGTAATTTATTCGATTTAAATATAGATTTTTCAAAAAATTTTAAATTTTTCTTAAATTTAAATCCTCCAAATGAACCGATAATTTCCCACTTTCTTATGTTTTTTATTTTATTTATATTATCAAAATCATTATTCTAAACTTAATGCATTTTTCATAATTGATTTATTTTTATTAATTAATAATTATATTATTTCCCACTTCTTTTTATTTTTTTATTGAATAATTTTCTTAAGTTTATTTATTGGTGTTAAATCCTTATTCATTAAAAATATTGCATATATATTCATTTTGGTTTTTACTTTATATTTGAATTTTTCACATGTTCCATTTGATTTAATGTCACGACAATTCTCAAATTGCACAAGGAAATGCATGTTGAAATTTTAAAATGTTTTTTTCTGGAATTTTTATTTTTTTGATAAAAAAATATTGATCAATTATTCATTATTTTGTTGCACAAAGTAAATAGAATATATTTTCTATCAAAATTTCATCATTGCATTTCTCTAAATTATAAATAATAAAGTGATTAAAATTATTTGTTAATAACAAAAGAATTATAATTATTTAATGAATTTGAAATATTAATTATTATTTTATTATTAGTTAAAATAGTGACCAAATCATTTTAATTTTAATGAAGTAAAAGTTAGACTTTAATTTTTCCGGTCTATTTAACAGAAATAGAGTTGGTTTTAATTTTATTTTTAAATTGATTTAATGATTTTATTTCAATAAGCCTTTTATCGAGTTGGTTCCAAATTTTAGTTACCCGACCTGCAAAAGGTATACATTTGTTAATGTAAAAATAATTCAATTTAAATAAAACATTAATTTTATTTTACTTTCAAAAAAACTTATTAAAGCATAATAATTTAAAAAAAATTTTGAAAAAAAATTAATAAGCAATTTTATTTTAAAGAACGGCAAAAAGTTTAAAAACATAGCAAAAATAAATAAATGGAAAAAATAAATTTATTAGAAATTCAAAAAACATTTAATTTTAAATTTATATACTTGAAAAAAACATAATATTTTTTAATTTTAAACACAAGCTTAAATAAATATAAAACACCACAAATTTCAAACAAGAATACCGAAAAAATAAAAAATAAATTTTAATTTAAAATTTTTTAATTATTACAAATAAATAACATTTTCTTAAAAAAACAAACATAACTAAGCCGATATTTCTTTTAAATTAATAATTATTAATCCAACGTACTATTGAAAAAGAGTTAAATCGAGAGCTTACTTTAAACTGATTAAAATGTATATTCTTTTTCTCAAAATATTAAAAATGTAAAATTTAATCGAAGACGTTTTAATAAATTTCTTTTTTTTTAAATCACTTTTTTATTAAAACAAATAATAAATATAAAAATGTATATATTTTAATTCTAATTTTAACTATTTAATTATCATAATAAAAAAAGAATATTATTAAAAATCTAAAATAAATCATTATTATCACATCAATGATAGAAAAAATAAAATGAATAAGCATGAGATTAGAAGAAAAAAGAGTAAAAAGATGTTAATAATTAAACTTATTTTAAATATTTATAAAATTAAAAAAAGATGCAAATAAAGACGAAAATTATTTATGATTCATTAAAAAGATTTTACAAAAATAAACAAAAATAATTTTTCTATTCTATTTTATTTGATTTTATTTTTTCTTAATTAATTAATATGTTTGCCATTAAGTCTATGTTTAAAATAATGTTTAAAATATCATTAAATGAATTTAATTTTTGCAAACGAGTAAATAAATATCAAAAATAATTAGATAAAATAAATTTTTTTTTCCAATATTGTTTTTTTCAGGTTTTTGAAATTAAAATTAAAATTTTTAACAATAAATAGAGGTTAAATTTAAATTAAAATTAAAACTTAATTTTTTCGCTAATGAAAAATGAATTTAGAAACAAAAACATAAAAATTCAAATACGAATTTACACATGAAAATTTAATTAAAAATTTTTTTTTAATAACTATTGAAAAATGTTAAAAAAGTCCTATTTATTGAATTAGCATTTAATTAAAGGTATCAGAGAATTACAAATAAATGCATTTCTTAATTTATAGTCAATACCAACCATGACTTGAACAGAGCGTATCGTATACATCAAGAAAATTTTATTAAGCAAAAATAAATTTAAAATAAAGCAAAGAATAATTTATGCATGAACTAAACAGTGCAATTATTAATTAATATTTAACAATTTTTACCAAAACATTAATATTAGATCGCGATGTAAGTAAAGGAATTGCTATTAGATTTTCACTAAAAAATTATCAAAATAAGTTATTTTGGGCCATTTTTTAAAAAAATAATAAGAGTTTTGAGTTTTTGAAGAACGGCGGTGTCGATAAGCGCCGCCGTGGGAAAATTGGAAATTTTGACCATATTTAAACAGATTTTCACTGAAAAATGGCAATTTATAGATCAATAAATCAGCAAATTGAAATTTTGCGCTTTGAACTTATAAAAGTATTGAAAATGGAGAAACGAAATAGTTAATAATAATAAAAACACCACAAATATATCCAGCAATGAAATTTGAGATAAAAGAAAAAATGGTAACAACAAAAATTATTTACTTTAATCTAGTGAATAAAATAAGCAATAAATGATAATTACTATTTAAAAGAAGGGTTGATACGAAAAAATTGAGATGAATTAAAGCTTGTTTTGATGCAGTAGATTATTCATTAAAGAATTGCTAGCTGAAATTACGAACGAAAATTAAAAATGATTGATTTAAAATAAATATTTAAAATTAGTGGTTAATATACATAAATTTATGAAATTAGCGGCTAGAACCAAGAATACATAATCGAGGTACCTAAACAAGAAATTATTATAATTCAATTATAATTAAAAACAGAATATCAGTAAACTTATAATATTTGAAAAAAATAATTTTAAAGTTTATTATTTTTTCTGAACTTAGTAAACTTTTTTATTAAATCTAAAAATTAATATTTATTTATATAATTTCAAAAAAGTAGAGGAAATGAAATGGAAATATAAAATTAAAAATAATAATTTTGTGGCTTAATTAAAGCGTTTTATAAGGCTATTAATAATATAATAAAAAATTTTAATTCTTTATTTAAATTATATAATTAAACAGATTGTCTTCGCCAAGAAAAATTATAAATTTTCATAATTAAACTGTAAATTGTAAATAATTTTTAAATCATGATTAAGACAAAAATCACTGTATGAATTATAAAATTATTTTCAAATTTAAATTTTACACCGCAGCAAAAGTTATTTGTTTTGTTTTATTTTTTACAAGATAGAAAATAATTTTAAGATAAAATTACGTAATTTAGAAATATTATATAATCTGTCGAAGTTTATATTTATTTCCGTATTCTTTGTATGAATTTGTTTTGTAATGGTAGCTGAATTATTACGCGATTCTTTACAATTTTTAAATTTAAGGTAAAAAATTAAAAAATTTTATCCTTTTCTTTCATTTCTTTAATTTAGCTGAATTTAATTTATTAATTGTTAAATTTTTTGAAATTTTAAAAATATATAAATTAAATAATATTTTAATTTTTATATTCATTTCTTTTTTAAATAAATTAAAGAAACTATAAATGCTAATATGTTATTAATTTAGAAAATAAACTGCTAAATTTACTTTTAATTTTTAGGTTTTATTAAAGTATTAATGATGTTTTTAAATTAACTTTAATATATTTTTAGTATTTATATTTAATAAAAAAACAATATAAGAAATAATACTGGATAATTATCATTTGCTAATATGAAAAGCAAAATCAGATGAGAAGTGCAGAGGGATTATTAAATTTAAAAACTATGAAAACCATTAAAAATATGGCATAATTTAAAAAAAACAAAAAAAAAGTAAAAAAAAAATAAAAATTTAAAAAATAATAAAATTATTATTTGCTAAATCATTAGAAGTTATATATTATAAAAGGAAAAATAAATAAATTGATATTCAGTAAGACTTACTTATTTGCTAAATTTAAATTTGTTAGTAAATATAATTTTTTTTTTCTGATCATAAAATTATAAATAGAATTTAAAATTTTTATTCATAAAAACATATTAAGAATAAAAGATTATTAAATAAAAAATTATTCTTTACTGCAAAATAAATAATAAAGGCAAATAAAATAAAACTTATTACTAACAACCGAATCGAAGAAGCTCGACAACAAAACAGCAACGTTAAAAAGATTTTTTGGTCGTGAAATGAAAAAATAAAAGAGATAAAAGATAACAAATAAACTAATTTTACAATTAATTAAATAAATAAATAAAGTGATTATTAGGGGTGCCAAAAATATGCACATGCATATTTTTTTCCTGGACTGCGGGAAGCCTGAAACGCACGAAAAACATGTTTTTAGCTTGATTTTAAGCTTCTAGGATGACTTTCCATGTGCATATTTTGCATATTTGTGCATATTTCGCGATTTATGTGCATATTTGCATATTTGTGCATATTTTGGCATTTCGTGCATATTTTATGTGCATATTTTGGCATTTTTCCAAAAAACCTCTAATAGAACGGCTCCCAGCAGACAAATTGGGCCTTTTTGACCTCAAAAACCGGAAAATTTTCAAAAAAAATAATTTTTTAGCAAAATTTCACGAAAAATATTGAATAAATTTAAATTTTCTCAAAAAATAGTTAATTTATGTCAAAAATAAGCAAAATTTCGCTTTTTGGGTTGGTTTTTTCGCTAAAAATGAGTAAGTTTTTGCTTTATCATGTTTTTTTCTCCTAAAATGATTTTAATATCACATTTAGCCATTTTTGAAGATTTTACTTTATATTTAACAAATTTGAAGAAATTTTGAGAAATTACACCCTCAATTTGGAAAATTTTATGTGCATATTTTTCACTTTTTATGTGCATATTTCACGATTTTTGGTGCATGTTTTATGCGCATATTTTACGATTTTATGTGCATATTTTTGGCACCCCTAGTGATTATTACTTTTAAACATAATTAAAAATTTAAAAATTAAAGCAACATAATTAAATTAAATGTGAGTAATTAAAATATATTTTAAAACACTTGGAAATAAATTAAGGCTTACTCTGAAAAATCTTTAAAAACAAAATGAAATTACAACATTAAGGATATTTGTATGTTTGCTAAATTAATAAATTTCAAGCTTTCTCCAAAAAATTTTTGAGAAGAGGGGGATGATAAAAGAATCTAATGTATTAATTTAATATTACAAATTCACGTAAAAGATATTAATTTTCATTGACATGAAAAACATACCTAAAATTTTAATTTCAAAACATAAAAATAAATTCGAATTATTGAATTATGTTAATCATATTTAATTCTTTTACTCAAAAAATAAATTTACATCAAATTCATATATCCTTCAAATGAAGGGAGAAAACAAATTAAGATTATATTTTTTGAATTAATTTTATAGAAATAATTATTAATTTTTTTAAATATAAAAACAGATTCAAAAATAAAAAATAATTGAAAAAAAGGATGAAATATAATATGTAAAAAATAACAATGAATAAATTAGGGATATCATCAAAATTAATAAATTTAATGATATCTATTTTATATGGATAATTGCTTAAAACTAAAATAAGAAATTAAAGTGGAGATTTTACCCAGGAATTATTAAAGACATAGAATTTATATGTGATTTTTCAAAACTTACATTTGAAATGAAAAAATTTATGTAACATTGTTCATGAGAATTTTGAAAAACGAATAAACAATTTAAACAAATTAATTTGAAAAATTTACAGTACACACAAAAACCCGATATTTTTCTCGCACCGATGCCGACATTTCGACAAGCTCTAAAATGGACAGATACCATTATTGATAACAAGAAATAGACACAATAAATATCGTTAATAATAAATTATTACTTAAAAATAAATGTTTAAAATAACATAATTTATAAAAAATTTTATTTTATTACTATTGATACGAATAGAAAAAATTATTCTTACATAATTACTTGCTTGTGATTTGAATTTTTTCGCTCTTCCATATTCAAATAAATGATATCGATTCATATGCATGTTGTACACATGAAGACTCCTTCAAAAAAAAGAAGAATTATTGTCTAAAATAAAAATTAAAATGTGGGAAGTACAAATATTTATGCCAATTTGCTCCAATAAAACTAATCATTCTATAAAGAAGCAAATTGATTTAAAAAATATATATTCTAAAATTCTATTAAAAATTCACAAAGAAAAATGAGAAAAATAGTTAAAAAGTAATTTAAAAATATTTTAAATTCATAATGTTAAATGATAAGAAAGCAAATACATAAAAATTTAGTAATAAAGAAATACAAGTATTATTTATATAATACAAATATTTAAATGGAAAAGAATAACGGGATCAAAATCCACAAAAGAAATGCATGTGAAATAAAAAAATCAACAAATTGAATGAAATAAATGCACATGAAATAAGCTGAAGAAGAAATCAAAAATCATTAAAAATTTCAATATTTCAAAAAAACAAGCATTTTACAAAAATAAAGCTAAATTAATTTAATTTACCAAATATTTACAAATGAGAAAATATAAATAAAACTTATTGTTGAGAAATTAATTAATAAAATAAAACAAGTTATATCTATTACAATTTTTTATAATTCGATTTAATACAAAAAAAAAGTTTAAAAAATTTGCATTTTAATATGATTAATTTGTTTTGATTGCTTTATACATTGAATTTTTTATATAAGTTTTAAAAATTGCTACTTTATTTTAATAAATCTGTTATAGAAGTGAAATCTATTCATATAATTTAAATTAATACAAATTTATGCATATTTAAATTTAGATTTTTATAATAATCTTAGAAGATTTAAAGAAATGTAAAAAGAATTTCATTCTGTTCCATTTGGTTTTGTTTTCTGTTTTTTGTAATAATTTTTAGTATTTGAATAATTAATAATTCATTTTGGTCTGTAAAATTTTTTTTAGATTTTAAAAACTTGTTACGGTCAACAATCTGTTGCTCTGCAGTAATCGATGCTCCTTTATAAAATTGGTTTTTTTAATTTAAAAATTATGTTTTGTATAATGAAAAAATAATTACAAAAGAAGATAATTAAACACTGATAATAAAACTTCTAAAAATACGTTTATATT
This sequence comes from Heterodera schachtii, assembly GCA_023374025.1. Taxonomy (NCBI): domain Eukaryota; kingdom Metazoa; phylum Nematoda; class Chromadorea; order Rhabditida; family Heteroderidae; genus Heterodera; species Heterodera schachtii. Next base: position 136,289 of record SIJG01000170.1, read on the forward strand.
TCACTTAATTGTATTTTTATAGTGTATATCAGATTAGTAATTAAAGGAAATTCGTATATATATATATATATGTATATATATTGTTTTTGTGCTAGCATAATTTTCTGTTATGTATATTTGCGAATTTTTTATCATCTACTTGGACAATAAATATTGAATAAATTCATTTTTGTTTTTACGTATTTAATTTTAAAATATTCATTTCACCTCATATAAATTTGGCCGTTAAATATATTATGAATTTGCAAAAATTACAAAAAGTTCATTTTTAAATATATTATGATTTTAGACTATTTTACAAGTTTTATTAATTCAATTGCATCAAATACATATATATTCTTTTAAACACAATGAAATTCTTTTATTTTTTGATTCATTATAATATTACATAATTTCTAATTACATGAGAAATGTGAAGGAAATTAAATATTTATTTATAAAATATAGACTGTTTTAATAATCATTTTTTGCTTCGTTTCATTGATTAAATATTTTAAAATGAGTAATTTAATGCAATTAAAGTAATTTTTAAACAAAATATATAATTAAAAAATTCATAAAAGCCAATTAAATAAATGCGTTTCCGGCAAATGTTTATTCATTTAGTAGCTCATTATGTTAGGTTCACATTCTTTATTGCTTTTTATTTTTTTTAAATATTTTATAAAACCTTTTTAATATTGAATAAGCAAGTATTTTTAGTTGTTTGACTTATGGCCGCCCACTCCATTCATCGCTTCAAATAAACAAAAAAATTACTAATATGAAAATTAATAAATCAATTCATTTAGATAAATTTTAAATTCATTCAGATAAAAAACATATATGTATGCCTTTTGTACTTTATGCTCACAAGGGAACATATCGGACTCTGAGTATCCAAATCACTTAATAAAAGCACTTTTATAAATTTAACCAAGAAAATTTAAAATAATTAACCAGCTGTTTATAACACTACCAAAAAAGTTATTCATTATTTATAGTTTAAAATATTTTCATCACTTAATACAACCAGACGATTGACTATTGTTCTTTTCAAGTTTTTTATTTTTGCTTTAAGAAAATTGGCTGTTTTTCAAAAATACAAATAATTTTTTTTTCTATTATTAACATATTTTTTAAATTTACAGAGATTAAAGACTAAAGTAAAAAACCATAAATAATTCACTATTATTATTTTACTTTAAAAACTTTAATAAGAGAATTCTTTTAGTTTCTGCAGAATATCTTTTAAGAATATTAAAAATAATTATATTCATTACAATTTTAATTTATTTGAAAATTATATCATAAAATAAGATTTATTGTTTTTATTATCTCAGTAATTTCCTTCTTAATTTTTCAGTGGTTTCATGTTTTTTTTTTTCTTATTTACTATAAATAATTTTTGAAATTTTTATTAGGTCCGGGATTATAGATAAATGTTTTTGAATCAATTTATTCACCTATCATCCTTTATTAAATGAAGTTTATTTTAATCAATTTCTAAATTATGATTTTTTATTTTTTAAACAATTTCGTACCTTATCTCATTAATTCTTTAATGAGCATTCATTTGAGCGATCATTCATTATTGTCCCAATTTGTTTATTTTAATGCAATATTATGTGTCTTATAAATTATTTATGTAAAATTTTACTAAATCGCTCCAGAGTGCAAATCCTCGAGTGGTTACCAATTCACATGAGTGAATATTATTTTTTGTCATAGTAATCAATTTATTTAACAATTCATTTCTATCATTTTTATTTTATTAATTTTCATTTTATAAGCAAATATTTTTTTGTAATTAAATAATTTTAAATTTTAGCCAATATTATAGAAATATTTTTAGCTTATTTAAATAAATAATTTATAATAATATTATATTTTATAATATTGCAGTAGAACAGAGAAATTCAACATACACTGTTATTTGAAAGTATAAATAACTATTTTAAAAACAACGAAAATTCGTATATCATTTTGTTGTTTCAAAATTATGTATCAAAACATTGATTATTTTTAAAATTTTTGAAACTTTAAAAATTCATAAGCTGAAAATGGTCAACTTTATATAAAGATAAAATTAAGAATTATCCTCAAAAAGGTATTTTAAGTAAAAATTTTTATTAAATTTTCACCTGATGAAAACATAAATAGGCTTTTTACAATTTGAAATAACACCGCAATAATAATGATAATAATAACAATAATTTAAATTTAATTTATAAAAAAAAAATTGAATTCATATGTCATTAATTATTCTAATAAAAAAATTTTCTGCAATAAATGGAGACAAAAAAGCGCCGATGTTATTGCCATTTAGTAAAAAGAGTAACATCAAACAAAAAATTGTTCTAAAGTTTTTAAAAATATTTAATAAAAAGATAAAAAAATAAATAGGTATTTAATTTAGACGAACTTATTTAATCTAATTCATTCAATAAATAATCTAAGCATTATTTGAAAATGAAAAAATGGAATTTATCAATCGAGTATGAATATTGCAAATTATAAGTTACTTGGTCCTACAGGTTGAGAAATAATTTATTATTATAGTTTAAAGAAAATTCAATTTTATTTTAATACCTATTTTAAAATCAGATAAACAAACACTTGATAGTGATGGTTATTTTTCTGAAATTTTAACGCTTTAAACCAAAACAATATTAACATTTTTACGATTTTTAATTTATAAAAGAAAGATGAATATTATAAAATCATTAATATAAAATAAATAAAAAATAAACAGAATAAACTAAAAACATTGAAAATCATTAGTGTCTTCATCATTATTGTTTGTTCAAGTAATTTATATCCAAAAAATTGCAACTTTAATATTTTTACTAAAGTAAACATTTCAAGTATTAATGCCCTTTATTTATTAATTTTTTTTTACTATTTTTTATAATTTTAGTCTTTGATTTTTTTATCGAATGGTCTCAGTTTTTGCTTTTTTTAAGTTTCTGTCGGTAGTAAAATATTTCATTTAAAATTATTGAAAGATCATTTATTTGAAATTCTAATTTATAAACAGTAATTCCTTTAATCTCTTTTTTGATTGTTACATTATATTTATAATTTTTTTTCTCCGTAAAATAATTAAAATAATATTTTGTAATTTATATGTTAAAGTTGGCAAATAACTCTTACGGAATAACAATTAATTATTTTTCTTCTTTATTATTTTTTTTTATTAATGTTTATATATGATTACTTATTTAAAAAAAATTTCTTAAACAAGTCTATTTTCATGCAGCGTCGTCCGGTTCAGCAGAAGGAGTGGCGCGGCCGCTGTGGCTCTGACTTCCCATTTATAAATTGTTTTTATATAATTTTCATTAACACATATAAACATTTTAATTTGCGATCCTATGTTTTCTGTTTTAAATTCTAAAAGAATTAATTTACTTGGATGTTTTACTATTATTTATTGTCACATTTATTTTTGAATTTATTTTTGACTTTTTATTCTTATTAATTTTTGAGTAAATTTAAATAAAATTTTTTCAAGTATCATGTTTTTAATTTTTTTGCTTTTTATTTTTGAATCAATCAGAGAAAAATAATAATGATCAATACCGAAGCTAAAATATTAATCACCGTTTCTTCTAAATGAATATTTGCATAAACATTTAGTTTAATTAACAAAAAATTCTAGACATATTTATTTGTTTGAGAAAATTATTAATAATTTTATAAAATTTACTTAGATTTTTCTACTTCAATAAAGCAAATTAAGCACTTAAATTGGTTTAATAAAAATTATTTGATTTGTTAAAATTTATTTTCATTTAAATATTAACATTAGTAAAATCAATATATATAAATTATGAAGGATTTCTCGGTATGATATATTTATAAATAATTCATAATTGATAATTAAACTGTTAATAAAACTTATGTTAAGTTACGTCACAAAAAATTTTATTTAGACAACATAATTTTCAATTGTCATTTTTCGACTTTTGAACTTAATTAAATTTTTGAATATTGGTTGTTGTTGTTGTTGTTTTTTTGGTCCAATAGCTTTGAATTATTTTTTAATAATTGCCAATTGTTCGTTATTATAATAATCACATAAGATTTTTTAATATTGTATAAACAGAAATAATATCTTTTTATTTTTATTTATTTATAGAATATTAATTATACAACTCTTGAGTGTAAACATGTTTTTAAATAATGCTTTATGAATAATATTTCATTATTTGCTACTAGATCATTTTAAAATTTATTTAAATGATTTTAAATTTATATAAAATATAAATTTTATCAAAAGAATAATTGAACTTTTAAATAAAAAAATACTAAGTTTACAATTCAAATATTTAATAAAAATTTTAAATAAACAACATTTGAATATCTAATATTTATTGATATTGTACAAATCCATTGACAACAATTCAGATCGTAGAGGGTCAAACACAAGAATTATGCCATAAAAATATTTAATTTTAAACCTGGAAAAATATATTACTAAATAAAAAACATAAAATATTGTTAAAATTTTTTCTAGAAAATTTTCAGCTTCCAGGAAAAGTTTATTAAAATTTCTTTTTTTCTTGTATATAAAAATCCCGAAACTTGAAGTTTTTTTTTGATTTCAGGAATGTATTATCTACAAAATATAGAAAATAAGCAAATTTTTAAAAGTAAAAATGAGAAAAAAAGCTTTTCTGGTGACAGTTTATTTCAAATTATATAATTAATTAAGAAACCATTTCAATATAATTATTTGTTAATGTATGCAATGATTTAATAACTTTAATTATAAAATATAGTAAGTTGTTAAAAAACAGCTTATCAACCAAATTAAATCATTCAACCCACGGAACATGAAACTTCAAATGAATAGAAAAAAACGAATAAATTTATTTGTAACAAAATTACAAAACTAGTGCCAAAAATATTGATTTGTATATTTTACCAATTAAAATTTGGCATAATTTATTTTTCAAAAACATTAAAAAAATAATTCATTTTTATAAATTTAAAAAAAGGTAAATTAAAAAATAAATAAGTTCAATGTAGCAATTGAAGAAATAAATATTAATAATTGACATTTATTATAATAATTAAAATTTGTACTATCACATAATTATATTTAGAAAAAAACCTTCATTTTTTGCAAAGAAAATTTTTAAAAGATAAAAAATTCATGGTGAGACGAACCGAAAATAGTCTCAGTGTGGGCGAACCGAAAATGTCTCAGTAGAGGCGAACCGAAAAATAATTTCAGTGTGGGCGAACCGAAAATAGTCTCAATGTCAATAAAAATATTTAAATTTAATTATACAATTTAATTCGGTCACGAAAAATAATAAATTTTAATTAGACAATTATATAAAAAATAAATTAAAATAAAAACTTTCTCACTCCCGATCAAAAAAAAAAATGAAATTGAACGAAAATTTTAATTTCAAATCTTGAAGCCATCAAATTGATAGAGTAAGCTTACTACTGTAGAGGATTTTTCATTAAAAAAACAAATCTACTAATTTTCTTCTGAAATTTCATCCAAAATTTTAGTAAATTTAACTTCTTCATTCGTTTAATGCATTTTTCCTATAAATTTTGACTTCATCACTATACTTCTTTTCCCTAATGTTACAATTCAAAAATTATTTGCATTTTTAATGGTATGAAAGTTAACATTTATTTTGAGCAGAATCTATGAAGAAAAAACATTGAAGAAAAGTTAAAGCTCTGACTTACATTATTAAAATTTTTTAACATTATTATCATATTTAAAAAAACATTGCTTTAAAATAATTAAATTTAAATATTTTTATTGACACTGAGACTATTTTCGGTTCGCCCACACTGAGATTATTTTCGGTTCGACCTAGCACCAAAAAATTAACTATCATACTAAAGCATAAATAATAATAAATGTACAATTTTCAAAGAAAAAATTCAAAATTTTCAAATAAATAAAATGGTTGGATGATAACAAATTGCTGAAAACTTATTAAAAATAATCATATTTTTAATTAAAACTCACTTTATTTATTAAAAAAAATATTAACTTCACTTTATATAACCGCATTTCGTTAAAATAAATAAGCAAATTTGTAAGCGTCCAAAATAATTGGCGTAAGTAACAATAAAATAGAAAAGAATTAATTTCGATTAATTCTACGAAAATTGGCATAGTGATAGAGAATGTGTGTGTCAGAGCAAATTTTAATAAATATTCAATTTAAATTCAACAAGTTTTAGTTATATAATAAAATTTTAGTCAACAATTTATCATTAATTAAATGTAAAAATAATAAACCTTATTCATATTAAAACACTACATTCTCAACTGAAACATTCCACCGAATTTGTCCTTTTAATATACATGTAATTTATTTTCTTTTTATAAATGTCATTTTTAATGGTTTTATAAATATGCAAACTAATGCAAGAAAAAATATTAGAAAAAAAGTCTTTTAAAATTCTAATTTTAATGAAATGTACAGTACGCAACACAATAATAAAAATAATAAAATTCTTGGCAAAATAAAAAAAAAACAATTAACATAAACATAATAAAAATAAAAAGGATTACTATTATTTAAAAATTTTATTCGACGTATTGATGTCATATATCAATAGTTTACAAATATTGCCGAAGAACAAAACGCCAAAAAACCCACTATTTAAAAAATTGCTGAGAATTTTCCTTATAAAAAGAGAGAGCCAATCTCGAGTTAAAAATTTAACTTCTATAAAATAAACTGCCGCGGCATTTTCGAGTTATGCGCCTGCAACGGCTTTGGAGGGGCCAAAATAAGATATAGTCACTTATATTAATTGAGTTTTTTTCATAATTTTATAAATGTTTAGGACAGCTTACTAAAATCATTATATTAACTAATTAATTAAAACGATGGCACAGATAGCTTGTTTTACAAATCAAATCAACACTTTTATTGCTTATTTTTAAATTTGAGATATATAACACCAACTATGACTAATTTTATCTACTTGATAGAAAATATTCAAATATATATAAATTTATCTTCAATTTGATTATCAAATTATAAAAAAGACATTCAAATGATTTTTTTGTTAAAAAATTTTGGTTTAATTTTTATTTTCCTTATTTAATTGTAGAGAATATTTAATTTTTAAAGCTTTTATGTATCATTAATTAAATTTAATAAAATTGATTTTGTTTTATCTTTTTTCATAAAAGATTTGATTAATTGATACATAATAAATATATTTTTATAATTTTATTCGCTCTACTTTAACTATTTCAGTTTCGTTTTAGCTTTATAAATTTAGAGAATAAAATAATTATACTTTTTTTTTTTATAAATAAGGCGCGGATATTTAATGGGAAAATACTTTTGTTATCATTATATTTTATAATATATTTATGTCGCCTAATTTTGTTTTCATGTACACGCGCGATTAAGCAGTGGTTTACGGAACTTACTATATTAATAAATGTATTATTTAATTTCCCTAATTGGAATAATTAATTGAAACTTAGTAATTACCTTTTAATTAATTAAGTTTATAATTTATCATTTATTAACTTTAAATTTACGCTAACAAAATTATATAATTATGAGCAAAATTGATAATTCTCTATGATAAAATGGAACACTTACGATAAAATAAATATTTCATTTAATAAACATTTATATTAATATTTTAGTATTATCTACCAGAGGTACAAAGCAATTTGTTTAAACCCAATTAATAAAAAAACCATAAAATTTTTTTTTAATTAAATACAAAATCATAATAGTATTTAAAATTTAAAATCCATTAAAATTACTTTATACGAACTTGAAAGGAATTATTGAAAAAGATTTCATATAAATAATTATTTTACTGAATGATGCTTTTAATAGACAAATAAAATATTATTAATATGAGGAAAAATCTTTTTTTGGTACGAATAATCAAATTAATAAAATGAAAGCGGGAGATATTTGATTTAGCCAATGATCCCTAATCTCAATGTGATAATAAAAATAAAACTTATTGTAACAAAGATTTAATAAAATAAAATATTAATTTAAAATTGAAAGTATAAAAAGAAAACCAAAAATGTATTAATCACTATTGAAAAACATTAAATTAATTTTGTTTACGATAGTTCTCAAATATGGCGCGACACAGTTCAATTAATTTTATTATTTCATATTAAAAAATAGAAAATCAGTTTAAAAGACATAATTATTCAAATAATTTATTAAATTCTCATTAAGCCAATAACAATGAGAAAAAAATCTTTTTTTTAAGACATATATTCATAAAGTTAAAGAAAATTAATTCATTTACATAAACAATTAAAACAAAAAATCATTAATGAAAAAATTTTCGATAATATTTAAAAGTAAATATTATTTTAATACCATTTCAAATAGTAAAAATAAATGACATTTTTATTTTTCTATTTTAATGAATAAAAAAATTTCTAATTATTGTATAATTTAATAATGATGTTAAAGATACAATAAAACGTCAAAAAGATTTAAAAAATATAAATGCCAAAATAATTTAATTTTACAAGTAAAGAAAATAAAATTAATACGTAAAATTTAATTATTTTTTTTCTAAATGTTTTAATAATGATTAAATTAAATTATAGCAAATAACAATTCATATAAAAATCAGCCAATTTAGGCTTTTTAATATTTTTTAATAAAAATTCTAATTTGATTATTACAAAGATTCATTTAATAAGTCTTTAAGCTTTACTTTTAAACTAAATACACCTAAAGATTAAAAAACAATAAAAATTTGAAAAATTTTTATATTAAAAAGTTTTATTTGTAATTAATTTTATTTTGAAAGGCTTTGACAGATATTGTACTCTTTTTAATATTAAAAATAAAAATAAGAATGGTTGGCAAATTTTATTTAATTAATAAATATTTTTACATTTGAATATGTTTTAGAATAAATAGTTGCAAGCGTCTGTAAGCCATTTAATATTGATTTAGAACTAAGTTTATAACTAAAAATTCTACAAACCTTTTTAAAACAATTTTTAAATTGAATAAAAGAAATTGCAAATAAAATTTAGGTTTAATAAATTAAAAAATTAATATTTATTAAATAGATTAAATAGAAGGACATGTTTTAGCTCGTTCGAAATATTTCATAATATTATTTTTATTTAAAATAATTAAAAAATATCGTAAAATAGACATCATGATAATAAAAAATATTCATATATTTTCTGATTAAAAATAATGGAGTCCTAAATAATAAACAAAATATTCAATTAGATAACAAAAATGCCGAGAATTATCATTTATAAGAAAAAAATGCAGAGAATTATCATTTATAGGAACCAATTGAAATTAGAATTTTATTATTTTAATAATAACAAAGCAATTACATTAATTAATTATAAAGGAATACAAAGTATATAATATAATTATTTTCATTAATTAAATACTTAAAAAACCTTATGAATTAGTCCAATTTACACTAAAGAAAAATAAACGCAAATTAATTTTTAGAATTCTTTTAAAAAATTCGAAGCCCGAGCACATTACCAACTCGTGAAAATTCATCCCGAGAAAATAAAGATAACTTAATTAATCTTCATTTAATAATTTTGATATTTAAAATAATCGAAATAAAATTTAATCTTGAAAACATTACTGATAATTCTTGAACAATTAAGTGGTTAACTCGTTGGAAAATTTATAGATAAAAAAGCATGTAAAAATATACAATTAATAACGCGAAATTTTTACAAATTATATATAACTTTTTGTAAAAAATTAAGGTATTCAATTAACAATATAAAGAAATTTAATTATTATTAAATTTTAATTGCCAAATAATAAATTATAACTTAGCTCAAATTTGACATAATTGACAAATTCGGAATCTTAATTTTTATAACTTTTTTGAATACAACTTAAAAATTTTTGCAAGATTTTGAAAAAATTAAGATATAGTAGAGGATAGCTAAAGCTATTTTCTAATACCTAAGATTGATTAATTGGGTTAAGTTTTTGATATTTTTGTCACTTCGTCCTATCACCGATTTATTCAGTTTTAAATTAAGATTTTAAAATATCACTTTTAAAACATTTGGTTTATTACTTTTGGAAAATGCCGTCTTTGGTAACCACTTTTAGACTCGGCCTTCCAATAATTCACTTATTAGTTGTTAAAGTTTTTACTTATAATTTTTTGTAGTTCTAATTTTACTCTATTTACTCACCTTTATTTTACTCTATATCTATTTTCATTTTCTTTAAATCAACCATCAAAAATACTTACTCCAAAAATGACAAATTTTTCTTTATCAACTCTAACTCCTTAAATACTTTTCCAAAATAGTTAAATAATGCTTATTGATAAACATTAACATACCAATTTAAAAAAATTTGAATATGGTTAAAAATATTTATAATATATTTATGTCTTCATTTCTAATAATTTTTTAAAATTTACAACTTTAAAATCAAAATAAAACAAATTAATCAAGCATATTAATTTTAAAAGCGATTCAAATATTATCATTTTTATGTCGCCATTTAACGAGATTAAAAAACACCTTGCACACAAGAGATTTATTGAAATGGTTAATTAATAATTCTTATCCTAAATTTAATTTAATAAAATGATAGAAAAAAAATTTAAAAAATGAGATTACGAAGGAATTATTTCATTAGTATTAAAATTATTAAAACTTCACTGTGTTAGTAAGTATAATTGAATTAATAATTCGATTGATATTTTTTCGATGAAATAATAAAACGAAGGGTTTGAAATACCTTAAATTTTCAACTTAAAATTACTTTGAATTATTTAACTTTTATTAATTCTTCCTTTATGCAGAAGAGCATGGAGAAAAGAGCATGATGCAAGGTAAAATTGAAATAGCAATATTAATTTTTCATTATTAATTATATATTAGTTAGATATTAAATAAAAATACTAATAAATATTAAATTATAATCTATTTACATGAAAATTTAATTAGTTTAAATAATTCCATTATGTATTAAATAATGTTTTAGTTACAAAACACATATATGAACATAAATATTTGTTAAAAAATTATAATGAGAAGGAAAGAAATAAAAAAATAAACTGTTTTAAAAAATATAAACCAAAATTTTTTTTTCATTTATTTTCAAATTCCTCATGTGTGATCCTTTAAATTTCACCTATATTTTCATTTCCCATCCCTCACTCGTTCCTTGTACTTTTGTCTATGTTATACTTTGTTTTTTCATCCAATTGTACTTTTGTTAATAAAATAAAAGATTTTCTTCAACTTTTACCGTAATAGTCCATGATTATGGCCTTTATAAATTGGCCGCACATTCATTGGTTTTGCCATAAACTCGAGTCTCCGATTGCGTTAAAGGCAGCTCGTACAAAAGGCAGTCACACACACAGTAAATATTTTGGAAAATAAAGCCTAAAACCTAAGCCTAAACACAAGGAAGCCTAAAGCTCAGATCTAAGCCTAGCCCCAAGGAAATCTAAAGCACAGTCGTAAGTTTATAGCTCAGTCTTAAGCCTAAGCTCTAGACCTAAGGAAGACTAAAGCTCAGGTCTAAGCCTCGACCTAAGCAAGTCTAAAAAGCTCAGTCCTAAGCCTATGTCAAGGTAATTAGTACAATTCTTATATTAGGCTTAGGACTGAGCTTTAAGCTTCTTGTTAAGGTTTAAACCTGAGCTTTAGGTTTAGGCTGAGTTTTAGGCTTAAGACTTGGCTTTAGGCTTAGGACTGAGCTTTTTAGACTTGCTTAGGTCGAAGTTTAGACCTGAGCTTTAGTCTTCCTTGGGTCTAGGGCTTAGGCTTAAGACTGAGCTATAAACTTACGACTGTGCTTTAGACTTCCTTGTGGCTAGGCTTAGACCTGAGCTTTAGGTTTCCTTGGGTCTAGGCTTAGGTTTTAGGCTTAGGCTTTATTTTCCAAAATATTTACTTTGTATGACTGCCTTTTGTACGGGCTGCCATTAACGCAATCGGAGACTCGAGTTTATGGCAAAACCAATGAATGTGCGGCCAATTTATAAAGGCCATAATCATGGACTATTACGGTAAAAGTTGAAGAAAAAGTTTTATTTTATTAACAAAAGTACAATTGGATGAAAAAAACAAAGTATAACATAGACAAAAGTACAAAGAACGAGTGAGGGATGGGAAATGAAATATATAGGTGAAATTTAAAGGATCACACATGAGGAATTTGAAAATAAATGAACCATGAGGAATTTGAAAATAAATGAACCAAATGAAGAAATTATTGGTGTTTACAACGACAATCATGGGGATTGTGGACCTTACAATAGTCGCCAGTGCTATAACCAAAGGGTACAACCAACAGCCCATGGTTTCGGATTACGCCTTTATTAACAGTAGGGTTAAACTGCTTTTTAATCGGAACAGTGAAGATCTCTCCATCTTTGGTTATTCTGAAGTTCGTCTCGTAGTCAAACACGACGTTGTTGTCCGCAGTACCCCAGTTGTCCAACACCATCTTTTTCATCTTCTCATGGCTGATCCGTGCGCAGGCGTTGGAGTCGAGGGTAATGCCTCGGCATTTCATCTTGTACTTGAGCTCACCAGTCACATTGTCTCGCAAGCACAACGAATATGCTTTGGGTCCAGCTGAAATTTTAGTAGTTATAAAGTAAAGACTCTTTGGTCTTACCGCAGATAAACTCAATGATTGTGTCGTTGGGGTACTCATCCGTCAGCTCACCTTAAGGCAAAGGATTCATTCTAACGCACAAAACAAACACAATTACCAAGCTGTGGACCACCGGGCAAAGGATCTGATAAGTCGTTACAGTGTGCATAGAATATGCTGTCCGTGTCCTAAGTGAATTGTCAGTTTATTTTTTATCTATTTTGTTTACCGTGTAGGCAAGCTGCGTATCGTGACGTTGCACATGGTCTTCGGTGCAGTAGACCTGCTGCATGGATTCCAACAGGTGAAGACGTGCCGCAGATGTTGTCCATAGTGCGATGACAATCTAAAGTTTACTGTTTTAAAGAAAAAACTCAATATGTTTTACGTTGCTTGTGTCATGCTCGACAACATGTTCATCCTTTGTCTTATAGCACACCATCCAGAACCGATCGGTCAGTTGATCAAGGCTACTGAGTTCGATCTTATCATCGTTGAGCAGCTTCCCGAGGTCAGCGTCGTTGTCCACAATTTCGGTTTTGGTCAGCCGATTCCTGTAGAGTGGGTTTGATGTATTTTTGTTGAGTTTATTTACCTTAGTGCAAAGCGTCCCCATAGGGAATTGAGACACAGCTTCGCAATATAGCGGAGCCCCGGGTTTGGCTTAATTCTGGCTGCCTCAAGACGCACTTTGCTCTTTGCGTAGCAGTTGTCAATATGCTGCTGTTGTCTTTCTTCCCTCTCCTCCTCCGAGATCCCATCCTCCAAACATTTGGCAGGGTACCCGGATGCTTAAGCATTTTATAATAATAATTTTATATTGCAAATAGCCAACCTTCTTCTTTTATCTTCAAAAATTTGAAGAGGTACGAGTGAAACAATGAATCGCTCCAATCACATGAAAGTCGCCACACGTACGCACTGAAGACCCGCGTGACTCGGTACCCTGCTCTCAGAGCAGCTTCCAGTTCAATGTGTGTAATGGTGGTTGAAAAACCTAAATAGGCATTACATTTTAATTATTTTTACACAGAATTACCTCGTTCATGATCCTCAAAGTGAGGACAGTTGTAATCAGGGTCCACAAGGCCTTTTGGATACATTTCAGAGCACCTCCGACAGAGCATGAAGAGAGTTCTGTTGTTCATTCGGACCGGGATCACCGGGATGTCTAACAAGCAGTGGCGTGGCGGCACCACAAAACACTTGATGACCCCCTCAAGCGGCATTCCATCATTATCAACCATATGCACCGGTTTGGTCCATTCCACGTCTTTGTCCATTTTGAGCAGGGTGGGGTGCCCAATCGGGTATTTGGTGAACATGTTCCTTTGAATCGACATAATTTTAATTATTTTTTATAAAGCTTACCGTGATGGATACAGACTATTGAAGTCCTTGATCTTGATGCTGCGGTTCAGCTTCTCTCCGTTTGGTTTCATGATACCCATGGCCAAACAATCGGGTCCAGTTCGGCCTAAATTTTCAATTGTTTCACAAAAAATAGCAAAATGAAATACCTCCAAAGAAGGCGTCCCGGAACTCAATGGGCCCAGAGTCCGGTGTATTGTCAAAGAAGGCTTTCATTGCAGGGTCTTCCTCCAGCATACGCATCAGATGGCACTCCCAGATGATCTCCACTTCAAAGTCCCTGGCGATTTGTTTGACACGCTTGGCATCCCTCGCACGGATCGCACCTGCTGTCTCTCCACCGCCAACAATCGCCTCCTGATCCGGAAAACAGTTGGGGCAAGCATGCCAATAGCAGCTTAAATAATCAGACATTGATGGATTTTTTTCAAATAAATTAGATACCCATTCACTTCAATCGCCAGGTTTTTCGCCATCCCAGGGCGCTCCATCATTCCATCAAGGCTATAGTTTCCATATTTGTACTCGCCGCCGGGGCTTTCAATGAAGCGGAGTGTCCAACCGTTGTCGCGCATCTCTTCCACCGCACGCCATTTGAGGTACTTGCGAGCAATTGTGCTCTGCTTTCCCCTCTTTTCATAACCAAGATGAGGGACAATGGCGATGCGTTCATTATCCTGGTGCGACAGTGCTACAAAGTATTTCATGCAGGCAGACTGAAATTTAAAATTATTTTTTTTAAAATCACCTTTCTCAGTTACCGGGATGGTGATTGAATCGGTTAAATCATGCATTGTCTCGGCCATGAAGAGCTCTCGCATTTTCAGAACACCATGTACCAGGATTTGGACATCTGAAGTTTCGACGGAATATTGTGAAATTTATCATAATTTTTACCAGTTTTGCAATAGTCTGCGATGATTTCTCGCAAGTCGAAGCGTGTGTTGATGTTGTCTGCGTGCCATTTCTCCAGCTTGATCCGCTCCTCTGGGAAGTGGCTTCCTGGAGAATAGTCGTGAAGCGGTGGAAGGGTGTCCAAGACGTTTCCGTAGTTAGCAGACTAAAATTTATGGATCTGTCATTTTTTTTAAATTTTTTACACCTTATTAAACTTATGCGGAAAATATTTTTTGTTTTCCACTCCATCGATGTTCAAGCCAAACGTCTTGACGAAAGAAGCCAATTTCAGCGGAATGAGTTTATAGCTGAAAATTTGCTTTAACTATGCCATTTTTCCGTAATTTACCTGTCCCGGAAGATGGTCGTCGTGATAGCACCCTTCTTATGTGCCTTCATCTCCAGCAGATGGTTGCCTTGACGGACAAGATCAGGACGAACACCCATACGTAACATCTCGCCAAAGATGAGCACGTGATCATATCGTGAACCTAAAATTTTTCTGTTATTTTGTTTTTAATTTTGTTAATTACCGGCATGGGCGTAGGCGTAGGTCTTCACGGATTTCGACTTTTCTCCGCCTTCATCGTATCCGAGCATGTAATTGTTGTCAGCATCATTGCCGTCGTTGTCTTCATCATCATCGGCTTCGTTGTCAAAGAAGCAAGCCTCTTCATTGTTGATATTATGCTTAGCGGTGTGCTTGCGTTTCTTTCCACGCTCGTTGTGATCGAGTCCAAGCGTTTCGGTCTCGAACTGCAGAAGCCATTTTGTGAATGCTGCCAATGGATCATCAACACGGAAGCGGCGCTCTACTTCGGTGTTGTAGAAATCGAATGGAGCCCATGCGTACGTCCGGTAGTCGCCGCAGATCCCGCATTTCTGCTCCAGCGTCTGGTTCCAGATTCCCTTCTCGATGCAATTCGTGCAAGTCACGTGTGCATAGCAGAAATTCACCTGACAATTGTCTTTGTTTACGCAAATAAAGAAAAGTTTACCTGGTGTTTGAAGCGGGAAATTTCAGGATCAGGCTGAAAGTCCGTCGTGCACTCGAAGTCGAAGAAGATAATTCGCTTCTCTGTCTTCTTCTTTGGACGGTATGGAATGTAGCATTCCCTGGGTGCGTGGAATCCTAAACACACACGGCAGAACTTGTGACCACATACATGGCCTCTCTCTTTGTCTTGATGCTGAAACATACGATTATTCTTCGAAAAAACGGCAACGACTGACCATTGCGCGATAAATGACACCACAATCCACGCATTTTTTGGAGCTTCTGCAGACTGCCTTGTCAATTTTCGCTTCTTTGTCACCCTTCTTGATTGTTACTTTAACGACCTTGGCATGATGTTCAAAGCATTCACGGCTCTCAAAAGTCTGCACAAAAATTTTTTAATGTATATATGAGCTATGTGGCCTTACCTTTCCACAACCAAGGCAAGACGCACAAAACCCGCTGTCCTTGCAGGTCCCTCGAAATGTATTGCCGACTCGTTGACAATTGCGGCATTTCCACTTGCAATTTCCGTTGTGGCGAGTCTGGTGTGTGTATGGAATTTCACACTAAACATTGGGATTGCACTTAATTTATTGTCATTTATTTACCCCAAAACAATAGTTGGTCTTGGTTCCAAATAATCTCCCTATTGATTTGATTGGGTTAAAATGGCCAGCTTGTCCAGCTTCCCCCTCAGTGAAAAGCACACAAAGTTCCTGTTTATATTCGATGACTTTGGATTTCCACAGTGGCTTCATTTTCCCAAAGGTACCGAAGCAAAAAAGACGAAACGTGCTCGGATAGTGTTGATCATAATAAGCCTTAAAATAATACTCGCTTTTATTGTAACATGAAATTTACTTGAATTTTCTCCCCATATTCTTCAATAGAGTAGAAAGGCAAGTTCATATTAATTCCGCAAGCCTGGCATAGGGTTGTTATGTCACTCTGCTGCCTTCTTTCATTCCGTTTGTAGTCGGAAAACCGCTGTTGTGGCAGCACATGTTTCATGCGAAGCCATTCAAACGCACGGAATAGACAGAAATTGTCGTTGTTCACTAAGTTATATGTCGCTCCCTCGCTGATGTTGTATGGAATTTCAAAGCTGTTGCTTCTCCCTCTTCCGGCCAATTTCTTTCTCTGAAATCCACTTTCGATGGCTGTGACATCAATGACGAAGGATTCTTCGCAAATTGACGGACGTTCCTTTGACTTATTGCTCTGGTCGACGATTTCAAATCGTGTGAGGATCGTTTCCGCCATTGAGTCTTCGATCTTCTTTACCTTTTTAAAGTGAACGGCTATCTCGTAGTCAAGGTGTCGTGCAGTTAATAGAAAAATGAAGTGATTGGCTGCGATGTTCATAGCCTCTGCACCGTTCATAGCGTAATTCAAACACATCATAAATATACTCTTTAACACATTCTCGGGATAGTCCGAATTCCAAATGTAGTCCAACACAAATCGGCCCATGAAACGATACGCTTAAAGATACCACTGTAAATCTCTTAAAATAAAAAAGTTACCTCTGAAACGTCCACTTTCAGCGTGAGCAGCATCCAAACAAATGTAATGTTCACCATGAAACTGTTCGGGGTCCAGCTGGCCTTTGCTCTTTGGCTCTTGCTTTGCTTTAATGTCCTCCAGTATCTGCAGATTATTGATAAATTCTAATATATTATTTCAAAATAATTTTCACCAATTGATTAGGAAGTTGATTAATTACTTCCACAAGTGACGGTGCATCCTCAAAAGGCTCATCGATATCTCGCACTGGACCATAAGACCCGTCGAAGACAGGAGGTCTTTCGTCATCAGATGACATGGGCTAATACAGTAAGAATAAATGTTTGCTAAAACCAAGAATGAAGGGTAAATTACGATGGGGGAAAGAAAGCAGAGAAAAAGGGGCGTGGCCTAATCAGACGCGTACGCCATGATTATCGATTAGGTGAGAGAGCACACAAAAGAGAGAGAGTCAGGTCAGAGAAGCAGAGAAAAGGGGGCGTGGCCTAATCAGACGCGTACGCCGTGATTATCGATTAGGTGAGAGAGTACACAAAAGAGAGAGAGTCAGGTCAGAGAAGCAGAGAAAAAGGGGCGTGGCCTAATCAGACGCGTACGCCGTGATTATTGATTAGGTGAGAGAGTACGCAGAGAAGGGTGGTTAGAGATACCGGTACAAGGGATAGCATAGAAGCAGAAGAGCAGAGACGCAGAGTGGCGTCCATTATTATCGATTGGCGAGAGTGTACGTCGCACAGAGAGGTTAGAGATGGAGACACAATAAGTGCAAAGAAGTAGATGGGGCAATGAAGCAGAAAAATTTCCAAAATTATCAATTGGCGAGAGAGTACGTCGCACAGAGAGTTTAGAGATGCAGAGACAATAAGTGCAAAGAAGTAGAGGGGGGATTGGGGCAGAAAGACCTCCAAAACTATCGATTGGCGAGAGAGTACGTCGCACGGAGAGTTTAGAGATGGAGACACAATAAGTGCAGAGAACTAGTCGCGGCAGAGATTCAGTCTGGGTCCAAATTATAGATTAGCGAGAGAATACTTAGAGAGATGAGGTTATAGCTGCAGAGACAATGACTGCAGAGGAGCAGCAGAGGGCATAGATGCAGAAAGGCTCCCATTATTATCGATTAACAACATACCTGACCGATGGATACAAATAATAATGAAAATAAATTTTTCAACATTTATTTAAAAATGATGACTAAACTAGTAAATTCTGATTTGTTCCAGAAAGTTCCAAAAGTTTCTAGAAGTTTCGAGAAGCATACAGATCGTATGTTCTAGAATGTTCTAGAAGGTTTTAACTTTATTAATCGGAAAAGTCCACGGTTTATTTATTGCGAGTTTTCGCCGGACTACCGTACCCATCGCGTGGGTTAGGTCCAACCGTGCAGCGTTATCCTTTTTTCTGGCTTGTCGTTTCGTGGCAGAGTGGTTGTGTGTTCGTTTGTGGCAGAGCGAAAGTTCGAGTTCGCTAGCCTGCGGCTTATTTATTGCGATTTTTCGCAAGAGTACAGTATCCCTCGCAATGATGACGTCAGCATCTTTGCAGCATATAGTTGACAATTATCCTTTTTCTGGCAAGTGGTCGCGTGGCATAGTGGTAGTGTGTTCGGTTTGGTGGCAGACCAAAAGTTCGAGCAGGTTGCCTGCGGCTTATTTATTGCGATTTTTCACCGGACTACAGTACACCTCGCAGTGGTGACGTCATCATCTTTGCAGCATATAGTGGGCAATTATCTTTATCTCGCAAGTGTACCCGTGGCAGAGTGGTAGTGTGTTGGGTTTGGTGGCAGACCAAAAGTTCGAGTCCGCTTGCCTGCGACTAATTTATTGGAATTTTCACAGGACTACAGTACCCCTCGCAGTGATGACGTCATCATCTTTGCAGCATATAGAGAACAATTATCCTTTTTCTGGCAAGTGGTCTCATGGCCGAGTGGTAGTGTGTTGGGTTTTGCTACCAAAAGTTCGAGTCCACTAGCCTGCGGCTTATTTATTGCGATTTTTCGCAAGAGTACAGTATCCCTCGCAATGATGACGTCAGCATCTTTGCAGCATATAGTGACAATTATCCTTTTTCTGGCAAGTGGTCGCGTGGCAGAGTGGTAGTGTGTTGGGTTTGGTGGCAGACCAAAAGTTCGAGTCCGGTTGCCTGCGGCTTATTATTGCGAATTTTCACCGGACTACAGTATCCCTCGCTGTGGTGACGTCAGCATCTTTGCAGCATATAGAGGACAATTATCCTTTTTCTGGCAAGTGGTCTTGTGGCACAGTGGTAGTGTGTTCGTGTAGTGGCAGAGCAAAAGTTCGAATCCGCTTGCCTGCGGCTAATTTATTGGAGTTTTTCCCCGGACTACAGTACCCTTCGCAGTGGTGACGTCATCATCTTTGCAGCATTTATTGACAATTAACCTTTTTCTGGCAAGTGGTCTCATGGCAGAGTGGTAGTGTGTTCGGGTGGTCGACCAAAAGTTCGGATCCGCTTGCCTGCGGCAGAATTTTTCGAATAAAAAATTTAAAAAAATAAAAAATTATTTAAAATAAAAATAATAAAAATAAAATAATTTTCAGAAAAAATTTACAAAAAAAGTCGCGCACCTCTGCAATAGGTTTAGGTTTGCAGAAAAAAAGTCGCGCACCCCTGCAATAGGTTTGGGTTCTGGGCCTCAGCTGGCCTGGCGCTCAGATGGCCCTGGCAGGCTGCCAACAGCTGGCGCTCAGATGGCCTGCACCAAGCCAATACCTTTTGGCTTGGGTGACGTCATTACCGTAATCCGGACCTTTTGTCGTCCCTAACTACTAACCGGTGAAAAGTCGGCCCGTAACTACTGTTATACTAAGTGATAACTAGTGCTGCGATTTTTAGGTATAAAAAATCGCGAAATAGGCATTAAATAGGCACAAAAATAGACAAAAAAAAATTTTTATTAACGCTTTTTAAGTAGTAAATCACGTAAAAACTTAATTAAAAAAACTTAATTTGTTTATATTTCAATTGTTTTAAAGTTTTTCGAAAAAGAACAATTTTTAAACCAAAAATTTTTACAAAAAAATAATTAAATTTAGGAATCAATTTTTGTGAAAAAAATTTTTTCAAATCTTAGTGGTGTATTTTTAAAAAAAGTTTTTGGGTCGACTAATAGGGGTATATTTTTCATTTTTTATTGCATTTTTGTTAAGAATTTTTCCGAAAATCCTTTAAAAGGCGTCAAAAATGGCGAAATAGCAAGGTTTATAATAAAATGATACTATATATTTCTTAAATGAGAATGTTCTATCAGTTGATTAAGTATGATTTTTTATATTCTGTTTTTTTTGATATATGGTAAATAGAATATTTTCAATATTATGTCTTTTGTTTTTTTGCTCATGTCATATGGAGGAACATTCCTTGACGGCAACAACGATAGGTGGAACTAATTTATTATAATTTTTATTACTAAGTTAACTCTTTTCGATTATTTTTTATCTCTTATAAATCTATTTATCATTATTATATTTTTTATCTTTTATAAATCTATTTATCATTATTATATTTTTTATCTTTTATAAATCTATTTATCATTATTATATATTTTATCTTTTATAAATCTATTTATCATTATTATATATTTTACTAATTATAGCAATTCATTTAGCTTTTTTCAAATTTTAATATAGGCAAATATTTTCATAAAAAGTAAAAATAAAAATTTTTTGAAATTAAAAAATTAGTAAATATGTAATTTTTATTCTTTGTTTTCTTATAAATTGTTTGACTAATAAGTTGTTAGTTTATAAATATATTTTTCAATATTTAAATCTTATAAAAACTAAAATTAGTTATAATAATTTATTTGATTTCTTAATTATTTATTAATTACATAATAATATTTTTAGTGTAGGCTTTATATGTATAATTAAACCGATATTTTTATACATGGTATTTTTATAAAGTTGTATAGAATTTAAATAGTGCTGCTTTAGTGGTGAGTGATTCAACCACTAACCTTATTTTTTGTTATGGGTTCGATACCGGTAGAAGTTTTTCTTTGGTTTGTTTTTTGATTAATAGACAAAAATACACATAAAAATTGAAAAATTTAAACCTTTGTAAAGGGTAAGTGTTGTTTAGATAAAACAATTTTCTCTAATAGATTAAAATAAAGCCCACAATTTTTTCTGTTTACGTGGAAAAGTCAAAAAATAAACATTGTAAAAAAATAAAACATAAATTAATGCAAAGTAATCTGAAAAATTAATAATAAAAAAACTTTAAACACTAAATGGAACTGACCCCAAAAGTTTAAACAGTAAAAATGTGGCGCGACATTTGGGAATTTAAATGAAAAAAAATTGTAAATATTTAAGTTCATCCCAAAATCGATTCATTATCATTCGAACTTCTTAAGAAAATAACTTTTGCTAAACAATTTTTATGTAAATGGATGTGATAACGAAAATATATATTATTTGTTTTAGGTTGCCTTTTAAAATATTTTACATAATTAAAATGTGAGGAGATTTTTTATTTTAATAAGCTATTTCTTAATATAAATTAACGTTTTAATAATTTACATTAAAAAATTCATCATTTAAATTACTTTCCAATTTTTAATAGTTGAAAATATTTTATTTTATTTAGATAAATAATTTAATAAAAATAAATTATATTAAATTAATGTTATACATTTTTGTTTAATTCAAAATTTTTTCAATTCTTAGTGCTTTCGCGTTTTTTGAGTCTTAAAAAAATTAATTATGCTTGCCTATTACCAGATTCGGGGTTTTAAATTTCATATAATTATATTAATTTGTCTACAAATTTAATTTTGTTATTTCGCAGCAAATTTTTATGCTATAAACTTAGTTTGGAAAAATAAATTTTTAAATCAATTCTAATTTGACTTTTATTATATGTAGTTATCATTTAAATTTAAATATAAATATTTTACAAAATTATAACAAAAATTATTTATTTAATGATTTTTATATTATTTAAATTTTAAGTTAATCCGATAAATAACAAAACACGCAGCAGGCGGAGACGTCGCTTTATGTTTTTAAAAGCTCTAAAAATTTATACCAATTTTTATTTAATAAAACTCATTCACTTTTTTATAAAGCAATTAATATTAATTTTTATTTTATATTCCACTTCTTCTTTTTTAAATATACATAATTAATAAATTGATAATTGTAATATCGACTTTTGTTTAATTTTATTTCTTGTTGTTGTTCTCGAAAGTGTTTCGATGAACGCGTTTCTATATAATAAATGTTTTTTTTGTGAGTTTTTGTTATCTTATGAAAGTTTTTTTTATAACTTATAATTATTGAGCGTTTTAATCACTTTACTAAATGTACGATTTTAATAAAAATAATAATTGTAAATGATATAATTTTTATAATATTTTCAAATTTGTTTTTTTTTGTGTCAATCTATAAAAATTAAATTTTTTTAATTTACATTCTAATTGAAATATAATATTGTATGAAAATATATAATAAATTAATAATATTTAATTCTGTTTAATTCATTTTTAAAATTATTTGTTTATTTTTTTGCGATAGATAATTTATGGATGTCTTTAGGATATATATACTATTAGAATGATTTTTTAAAATAATTTTCAAAATTATCATAAG